>JARKIA010000129.1:0-509245 GCA_029289565.1 Mycena galericulata | reverse complement strand
TTTGTCAGCCCCACCCCTGTACCGCGATTCCCGCGCTCTTCATGACGCCGCTGCGGGCGGGCGGGCGGGGTGGGGCGCGGACGGAACGCACAGCCTGAGCGAAGAAAATTCCTGTGGGACGCGAGAGGTCAGTGGAGGATGGACGCACCGAAAAAAAGAAGAGGGCCGATGCCAAGATGTAAGCCAAGATGTGCAGATAAATTCACCAAGAGATGTAAAGTAGATACAGCTATACATACAGTAGATACATTATGGAAGGTAACGTAGATAGGTCGAGGAGTATACAATATACACTAAAAAGTCAATCGGCGCGTAGAGTAATTACAATGGGGCATTCAAGACTGCAGTATGAGGTCGTAGATATCGGAGGTATCGTCGGATGGACGATCAAAAAATACACAACTCGGCACCTCGCCCATGGTAGTGATGACCTTGTTCATGAGGGCGGTGAATTGCTTGAAACCGCCGACGGAACGGAAGTCGTAATATTCGCGGTGACGACGTTTGCATCCCGGGCAGGGCTCGATGACGAGGTTGCCGCCATCGCACAGTTGCTGCAGTTGGGCGAATCGCTCTGAAAGGACGATGAGTATACGACTGAGTGAAAGAAAATGGACGATGTTACCGCAGTATAAGCGCCGGTCCAACACCCAGCGACATACCCAGATGTGGGTCTGCCCCTTGTCGCACCTCCCGTACTCCCCCTGCCGCCGCTCGATGTCGTTGGTGTGCCCGACTTTCCAGACCAACCGCTCCAATAGTTGGGACCCCGTTATGACCCGGCGCCGGTATAGCTTAATATCGGTGTTCTTGGCGCACGCTACATTGTAGCACGATCCCGGCCCCTCCCTCGCGAATGGCTGAGCAGCGCGCTTGACGATAAATTCCGCTTTTTTAGCGTTTGTGGCTGGAAAATGTTAGGCCGAGTGTATCGGTCCATACTGCGGGCGTACGCGGCGGCAGTGCTCATGTGAGGGTCGTAAATGGTGTGGTGGGGGTACAGATGAGGTGGATCGGGCCGGAGAGTGGTCCAGAAGCTCGTATACAGGTGGGGGGTGAGCAGGGAGGTGGTGGAAGTGGAGAGGAATTAAGTTGACAGTGCGAGAGAATCCAGTAGGAAGAGATGTACTGGAGGAAGAAGTACACAAAAAACCACAATGATAGACAGAGTGAAAGCAACAAGGGTGGTGTGGACGCCGACCGCGTTCTCGTCGTCACCGCCGGTGGAAAAGGAGGAAAGAGGTGCGTCCGGCATAGGGAGAAAAAAGTCAATTTTGGCGCTGTTTGTGACCGGGGCGCCGAACGCGCTGTCGCCGACGCTGCCGGCTGTTGTGGAACTCGAGAGCGGTGCGCCGAGGCTTCCGGGGGGTGCGGCGGGTGCGGGGGGGAGGGGGAGGGGTACGTCGTATGGAGCGGGAGCCGGGGCTGTGATGGTGAAAATTCTGGCAGACGGCGGGACTTGCGTGCGCTGCACAGTCCCCCGACGCCGCCGCGTGCTCGGGACCGCGGGCGGGGCGCGGAGACGTGACGTACATTTGCGCACGCCCTCCGCGTTCGGGGGGGAGCGCTCGGCGTCGGCGAAAAAAAAAAAGATCGCAGCGTCGGGGGTGACGGAGGGGCGAGTTCGGGCCAACGATGGCGGCTGTGATAACCGCTCCCAGATACGCGGGGGGCATGTGGGCATGCGGAGGTACCGCCTGGAACAGGAACTAAGGTCAGTCCGAGTCTCATGGGCACAAATCAAAAACTTACGCAAGTAGGTGCGAGCTCGACGTCCGTGACAACGATGGCGGCGGTGAGGTCTTTTTGAGCAGACGGAGGGGCGGGGGGGATGTTAGAGCGTCTTCAGGTCGAGGAACTAAGAGAAGATACCGAAAAATAGGTCAATGCGAATCTTGCGAGTGCAAAAATCGAAAATTTACCCTAGTCGGTGCGAGTACGACGTCCGCGACAACGATGGAGGCGATGAGGTCTTAATGAGCATACGCGGGGGCGGGGGGGAATGTTAGTGCGTCTCCAGGTCAAAGGACTAAGCAAAAATACCGAAAAATAGGTCAGTGCGAGTCTTGCGAGTGCAAAAATCGAAAACTTACCCGAGTCAGTGCGGCTCGACGTCCGCGACGACGAGGGCGGCGGTGAGGTCTTTTCGAGCATACGCGGGGGCGAGGGGGAATGTCGGGGCATCTTGAGGTCGAGGAACTAAGAGAATATACCATAAAATTGGTCAGTATGAGCCCTTCGAATGCAAGTCGAAAACTCACCCCCAAGTCGGTGCGGCTCGACGTCCGCGACAATGATGGCGGCGGTGAGGTCTTTTTGAGCATACGCGGGTGCAGGCAAAAACGTCTGGGCGTCTTCAGGTCGTAGAACTAAGAGAATATACCATTAGATACGTTGGTATTAGCCCTTCGAATGCAAGTCGAAAACTCACCCCCCAAGTCGGTGCGAGTTCACCTCCAAAGAGTACACGGAGGCGGAAGATCATCCATACGGGGCCATGGGTCGTTAGTTCAAGGGTATATGTTGATGCTGAGGGCGCTTTGGCGGAAAACAGTACAGTATCTTGAGGTGGGCGAGCAGCCGTGGTCACAGTGCTGAGCATTGAGGGGTCCGGTCTTGGATAGATGCAACGACGCATTAGACTGGCGCAGAGCCAGCATACCGCAAAGTACCGGCGCACAGCCAGTACGCTGCAGCGCAAAGCCACAGATGGGAGAGGGATCGTGTAAGGCGTCGCGCTAGTCACAACGTGACATCGCCAAATTCGATCAAATCTCCTGTTTTAGTCTCTCATCTGTGGCTTTGCGCTACAGAGTGTCCTCCGGCTTTGCGCTGGTTGGGTCTCTGATACCGGCTCCGCGCTGGTTTGCTTGAAATCGTACACTGCAACGTTGCATTAAATCTGCGCATATCGGTATGTCATTGCAATCACGCGGACGAGAACAAAGAACTCACCTTCTTGACCCCCTACTTTCAACGCTTTACAGGCATGCTACCCAATCATGCTTGGCGCATTGGCCTAAATCGTGTCCCAAAGCCCATCTCATTCAGCACCTCCTTCGAGTACGAATCCCAGTACCAAAGAACCAACTTCCGTAGGCTCGCGACTCCCCCGAGCAGACAGCGGTCTCATCCTGCCAAATCGCGTCCCTCAGAGGATTTCCGTCGGGTGGATACTAACGGTCACCCGGGATCTCATCCGCGCGCACCACTGGTCACCTCTTTATGCAGATTCTTCTGCGCCACCGCGTATGCAGTCTTCCGGCTCTTCTTTCACCTCCTGTGGACATCTTGTACCATCCTTCTCCAACCCGTACGGCTCATAACTCGGAATCTTGCCGGTCCTCTGGTCATGGTCACTTTCGTCATGCCCCTCGCGTTGCTCCTGTTTCTCGCGGTCTTAAATCTCGCACCGGGAGATGCCGCCGAAATGTTGCGCCTGCCAGCACCGCCGGTCACGAAAACACATAGTGTGTTGCGCCTTTCGAAGGCCTCGGAGCCAGCGATACGCATTGACTCACCGGAGCGCTCGCGAGACACGGAGGCAGCACTCTTTCGATTGTCTCTCGATGTTGAGCGCAGCCGAAGCAACGCCGAAGAAGAGGCTCGTCTGATTGCTCAGCGCTTACAGCGCTTGGAGGACGCTCTTGCCAGATTCTCGTTACATTACGAGCGTACCCGAAGCGAAATCGCGGTCCAGGCCCGCCGTAATGCAGAGCAGGCAGAAAAGTCTGCCTCTCACGCTGCCGTGAGCTCCGAGCTCAACAGCATCAAGAAGGATTTCGAGGCGTTACAGCTGCTCGTCAAGGCATCCCGGCCCTCGCGGCATATTGCTCGCCCCGATTTCGCTTTACATTCAAGCGGCGCCTCCGTGATCCCTTCCCTCACCAGCCCGACATATACACTACGTCGATCAACACTACCTGGCAGGATCTTTGAATATTTTACACACTATGGCGCCCTCACTGGACGCCCACCCGTCACTTCTCTCCACTACGACATTCACGATGGTCATTGCTGGCCCTTTGCGGGCTCGCACGGTCAACTCGGCATCGTACTTGCCGCCCCGATTTACATCGAGGATATTACTATCGATCATGTGGCTAGTGCAGTCGCAGTCAACAGGCGGACAAGTGCGCCCAGAGATATGGAAGTTTGGGCTATGGTCGAAGGACAGGACAATATCGACAAACTCGAGGCTTGGCGTGAAGAAATGACTCAGTGGCAAGAACACGGGCCTGCGCGTCCCACGATGCTCGCGAACTACCCAGAGTTCATTCGTATAGCGTCCTTCCAATACGACATATACTCTCCCGATAATATTCAAACTTTCCCCGTCGACGCGGAGATCAGGCGGCTTGGTATCGACATAGGTGTCGTCGTGCTGGTGGTGAAGAGCAACTGGGGAATGGAGGAATACACATGTCTCTACCGCATCCGGGTGCACGGCACACCCAGATGATTATACGTTACAAAATCTATGCAGATGTCTTGTATCTTTCGCTCACCGAATTATGTACTTACGCTCAACCAGTCTGAATTTACTACATTCTGTCTTCCACCGGTTTTCTCCGGGATTGTCAGCCACCCTACTGGTCTATAGCTTCGTGAAATTTCTAAGGGATTCATGATAGAGAAGGTATTGAGAAAGAGTTGCCGGTCCATCAAGATTTGCAGTTTGGTAAAATGGTCTTGTTCTGTGCTTTTCACCATCCCTGAGACTCTTAAAATACAAGGTCACTTGTGGATGAGATGGAAAGTTTTATACATCTTCTGCTAATTTTGTAGGCGATGTGTTGTGGCATTCCTGGGCAGAGGATGAAAAAGTGTGACAAAAACATTCACTGTGACATTAGGTGACCGGACGCGCCTATGCTCAAAAGCACCTCAATATTGACCCGGAAAAACAATAAGAAGAGCCATGAAACATTCCATATGATACTCAAGATTCCTCAAATTTTTCTGGAACTTGGGAATGTGGTGCGAGGTCTAAACATGAAGGATTTCCCGAAGATCACTGAATTTGATGGACCGGCATCTCTTTTTCAATACCTTCCCAATGACGGATCCCTTAGTTTTTTGCATATCTACAGAACAGTAGTATAAAATGAGATCCCGGAGAGCTCCGAGGGAAATGGGCAAGGAAGAGAAAAGAAACAAGCGAAATGGTGGATTGCAATGAGGAGGCTGTGTTGGTGAGGCTCATGTACAACAAGAGCAAACAACCCATCGCGGCCCAAAAAGGAAGGTTGCGATGAACCTCACGATTTCTTTTTATTTACTCAGCCCCATTATTGTATACATATCTGATGTGTGCCCTCCTTTAATTACAAGGTAATGGCCTGAGCAGGCAGAGCTTGGAGACCCCAATTTAGGGCCCTGTGTATAATCCCGGTTTAAAAACAGGTGAGCTAGTTTTTAAATGAGGGACTTCTTGTAAGATTAAAATATTTTGGCGCAATTGCTGAGGGTGCTAGTGATATGATCAGAAAAGATATTCAAGCTGTCTGGATTCCCGCAACTAGAATAATATATCACTTCTGTACACCTGCAGGTACCTTCGGGCCTGCCTGCATCTGGACCCACAAAAACCACAGTTGGGTATAAAACCCATGCAGGCTACCTGCCGGTCCTCTTCACACCCGTGGGTATGCATCAATTAATATCTACAGAATGAAGCAGTGAAAATCAAAACTCAACTTTACTGCAGTTCTGCTCCTGTTTATGAACACAAATTTTCTGCCTCTTTATGTGTGGTTAGTGATTGGCATGGGTATCCCGCGGGTGATGTGCACCGAACCCGCACCCGTACCCACCCTTGTACCTGGCCCGCAGTGCAGGTGCAGGTACCACATAAATATGAAGAAAACAACACATGCAAGTCCTGGCGCTACCGTTTCATATTGAGAGCCAGTGTAGTTTACAAAAATTACATAGATAAAATTGTATAACCAAAATAGTCAGTGAAATCGTACTACGATGATAACCCAGCACCACACTCCATAGATGTGTGGGCTGCAGATGAAAGATCTAGTAAGTAGTGTACAGTGAAAGTTTTTTTAGAAATGAAGTACTCGTCAAACAACAATGGACAAACTCAGGTAGGTGTATACTCTTTACGCCCTCGATTCAGTGCCCAGCATACTATCCGTATGTCCCTTTCAATGCCAAAAATGTTCCCCATGATCTCAAATGTGGATAAGTGAGTAATGATATGTTCCGGCTCAATAACGATTATTTCCTCTGATGGTTCCACTTCCACCATTTTGCACATGAGGCGAGGGTATAATATGGGATCATAGGGTGTTGCATCTGATTCCCACTGATGCAGTGTACGATGAGGTGACACGAAAATAAACTTCCTCAAGAACCCTTGGATTGGGATTTCGAAAATATTGTTTATGACCCCTGTTTGGTGACTTTGGATCCGCCTGTCATAAAATTCGATAAAGCTATTTCCTTCGTGTGAAGATTTACAGCTATAGGTTCGTCCATTTTCATGGAATTCTGAGAGTTTTTTGGCAAATGGAGGCAGTATAAGAGCAAATTCTGGATGAGGATAAGCAGTGTGACTAAAAAATTGGCCACGGTGTCCTGTCTCATTGAGATACTGCAGAATTGTATAGTATTGTGCTGTATCCAGGGAAGGCGCATTGGCCAAATAATGAGCTTGCTCAAAATCATCGATTGGCGGACTCGTAGGGCCCTTAGTAGCAATCCCAGGCTCAAGAATCTTGTTAAAATCTTCCACATCTGAATTCTCAGACCCTGCTTTGTCTAGAAAGCTCAAGAGCTGACAAAGGCGGGCGGATTGCTGCAACATAGTAAAATCCATGTCATCTGCAAAGCTTATCAGTAAATCACCCTCTCTTCTGCAAAGAATGAAACTACATACAAAGGCGTTTGTTTGTCTTGACTTTTTGCAACCGCCCATTCATGCGCTCGCCAGGAAACTCACTCAGGCATGCAAGTGGACCCCAATATTTGAGGATTTCAGCATCATGCCCAGCAAAGTGATGATTGGGCTTGGATGGAAACTCAGGATAAAGTTCCCGTATAGATTTACGATAAGCAGTATAATGGATTTTATGTTGATCGGCTTCTGAATTTGAAGTTTTGTAAGAAACAACAATATTGGTGCAAGCAGTGAGATCGTAGAAGCTCTGCAGCAGTTTTCTACTAGTGGCCTCAGCAATTTTATTATCCTCCCGAACACTTCTATTAATCCTCTGAACAAATATTGCTGGCAGGATCAATGGAAGAATGGCAGTAAATAAAATCAGATATTGGTCTGCTTTCAGTTTGCCGTGTCCTGCTACCCCAAGATTTGAAGGTGGTCGGCTGACCCAGGTAGGCAGCGTTATTTCACGGATGCATCCTCTGATACTTGCCAACTCTTCATTGGTAAATCTGAAGCTGAACTTATCAGGCCTATAATCGACATCGTCCATCTCTTCATCAATGTCTATCCATTCATGATCAGGAGCTGGAGGCACTGGTGGAGGCATTACATGCGGAGCAGGAGTAGAATCTGAATCTCGAGCAAGTGTTGGCTGAGGAGTCAAATCATTTCCAGGTTCATTGTCTGAATCACTTCCTGAACCTGGAGCCTGTCTCTGAGAAGTAGATGCTTCCAGATCTGCATCTTCATCACTTTCCCAAACATCCTTGTTACTCAAGAGATCAAGAAGCTCAGAAGCAGATTCACTCTGTTCTTTATCGGTGTAGTTCTCATCTTTATCCTCCTTGTCTCCACGTCCTATGCCCCAGAGACTTCGCAGTTGATGCTGTAAAACACCTTCAAGCCAGTTGTGCATATACCCCAGAATAATATAGAGGATTGGATTCCAGTAAATGAACTCGTAAAATGAAGCCCATCGTATACCAGACGCCGTTTCCAATTCTCGCTTTTCTTTTTTGGTCATTGCGTTGAGCCAATTTCTTGCATGCTGTACAACTTCCTCTTTAGTTCGCCTGGGCCATGAATCTATGTTAAGGTTTTCTAGGTCCCTGCGATGGAGCCAGCAGTATGTACAGAAGTAGTTGGCGTTATGATTCAGAAAGCCAGCAGCTTCTCTACCTCCGAGGTCTGCAAGATAAGGAATAATCCGTGCAGGGACATGTACACCATCAGGGCGGCGGTATGTCTTGATAGTCCCTGTGGCAGGGTCCTCAGTTCGGAGTACAGCTTTGATAATGGGGTCCAGCAGATGTGGGTGATGCCATTTACCAGGTTTCTTTGGAGAAGGAGTCAGACCAGCAAGGAATGTGTATCGTTGCTGAAAGCATATGTCCGGGGGAAGATTCAAGCAATAGAGGATAATAGCACCACATGCTACAACTTTGCCTGTTAAAATATCAGTTTTATGATGTAAGTAAACCAGAGTCTAGCGAACCTGCTAATTTATTTGTGTATGGATTGAACCAATCAATATAGAAGGCAAAGACCAGATTGTATTTGCTGATTTTTAGGAATGGCAGCAAATCAGCCCAGGCTGGACTGTCCTGCCAGCTGCGCATGTTTGGGCCAGCAGCAGTACCCGCTGTAGTTTTTCTATAGGTGGCTTCAAGATAATCCTCTACTTCAGGCTGGGATAAAAACCATTCCAGCCAAGCTTTGAAGTCCTGGGTATGGTAGTACGTTTTAGGGACATCTTTTGACACCTTCCCAGATCGATAGGTCCGATAGAGTGTAGTCCTGCATTTCCGAGATGCTGGACTATCTTTAAATTCACATAAGGCAGGCATTTTTGCTGGGCCTGGGTACAATGTGAAGCATGTTGGGCAACAAGGTGTGCGTATAAGCTTTGGCTCCTGGAAGTGGGGGTGCTTGGCATAGACTGTACGGATATCCCGTGGAATTTTTATCTCGGGAAGCTTTATCTCTCTGTTAAGCTGGGCAGTCAAAGCTGTCTCTTCAAGATGCAAAAGAGAGGTAAGGATGAACTGTGTGGCGTTCAAGACAACATTTACTGTGCTGCGGCTGAAACCAGCTCTGAGATTGAGCCAGATAGCAAGTGTACCACAGAGCTGCTCAATGGATGAATAATCCACAGATAGTTCTGTGCGTAGTGTAAGTTTTCTGTTACTACTCTGCAAATTGAAACTTGACACACCAAAAGGTGCTTCTTTGCGATCATTCTTAGCCTGAGAGGACTGTGGCTTTGCCCGAGAGGATCCGGACTGAGGTTGCACATTTTCTGGGTGCAAGTTCTGTCCTTGTTTCTTCAGTTTCTCCTCTTTTGCCTCGTGTTTTGTCCGGTTAGAGCGGTGGATCCAACAACCAGGCATCCAGGTCCCATTGACGAAAGCTTGCTTTTGTTTGCATTCTTGACAGGTGCAGAGGACCTGTCCCTGCTGCTTGCCAGACATGGGTGATCAGGAGATGGGTGAAGTCAAGAAGATGTTCCGTACAACTCTTGCTGGTTTATATCACTGCAATCTCGTATCTAGGTTTGGACACGCATGGAACACATGGTCATCAATTTGGGCGCTGATATGCCGATGGAGTTGGCGAGTTCGTCAGCCAATGCTTATCTTGTCATGTGGCTCGACAGCGGAAGGCAATTGTGTACCCAAGGTTCGGCGCAAAGTCTCAATTTCTCTCACTACTTACCGCATTCCCCGTCCCGCGTGCGAGGGAACACGCCTCGGTACGGGCAACGTGAGTAGATCCGGGCGGCTTGTAGAGGCCCGGTGGGCCCGAGTTCGTGCGCGTTGCTGCTGTTGGGGGGGAGCAAGAGGTGGAACACGGGATACTATCCCGGGACAAGTGGAGGGTTTGACTGGATATATTCATGTTTAAATAATGATGTACCCGACGTCGACATCCCGCATCTCCTTGCGTCGTTCCACCTGAAACAATAACTGGCAGAGTCAGAAATGAAGAAGTAAGAAGAAAGAAGAGGACTCGACTCCAGATTTTTGGCATCACGTCGTCCGCCGAGCGCAGCTTCATGACTGCGAGCAGCCATGCCCTGCACCGCGACGCTTGTCTTGGCGACCGCGTTCCCGACGGCGCCCTCGCGCATCACCTCTGTCCACCACTGCGCACCTCCCTCCGCCCTTGCCCCTCCTCCGCCCGCCTATGCGCCTCATTCCGCTCGCCCTTACGCCCCTCCTCCGCCCTTGCGCCTACCTCACCACTTGATTATCGGAAACAATTTCCGGACTTGGACCGACGCAAAGTCCGCCACAAAAACCCATGAAGGGCGAGACGGAAGGGACCGACGCAAAGTCGGCAAAAAGAAGATGACCGACGCAAAGTCGGCCAAGACCATGGAGGTCGAAGGCAAGCGGTGAGGTGATGCGATCACCTCGGATATAACAGCCAAATTCACATAAACACATACGGAGAGTCCTCTCAAAAAATGTAGATAGGCGATTCACCCCGACATCATAAGAAGCAATGTGTAATTGAAGACGGAGTACATTCGCAAATTATCTAAAAAAATAAGACTACTGTAGCGTAAAAACTTGGTAACGAGCGGCAAAGTAAAAATTGGTACCCAAAATCTACTCCTCATCATCATCATCATCACCCTTCGACTGCTCAAGCCGAGCAAGCTCAGCCTCGGTCGGGAGCTTGTAGAGCGCGAGTTTGGCCTTGCCGTACTTGGTCATGAACTCCTCCCGGGTTAGACCCTTCCACTTCTCGATGTCGTCCCACTGTTGGCAAAGATCTGCGGTGGGTAAGGCGACCCCGTTGTTCATGTAGGATGCGCGTTGCCGCACGGACATTCGGTTGAAGAATTCGTGCGAAAAGTAGTCGATTGGGACCTTCGTCGGCAGTGGGCGAGAAATAGGAGAGGGACCGAGTTTCGGTGTACATGTGCGTATACGCGGGCGCCTGTGCGAAGGGATGAGCATATTGAACAAGCACGAGCGTATTGGAAATACCATGAACCCCTCTTGCGTGTCACGGCTTTGGCGGCCTCCCTCCTCTTGCTCAGGATCCTGAGCAATGTGGTGACCCCCTCGTCGCGCCCCTCCTTTTCGTGTATCACGTATTCTGTCGAGCTGGGCGCAGGTTCGTCATCGTCAGAATGGCACTCGACCTCATCTGCCAGCAACGCAACGTGTTCGTCGAAGCAGTCGTCAACAATTTGTTCAGCGCGCGCTGACTGAAGCTAACGACACATTGAGCCAGGAGCAGATGATGATGAAGTTCGAAACGCACCTCTTTGCGACGCTTATAGACACCATTGCTAGTGGCGTCCCTCACCACACGACCTGGATCCCGATCTTCTTTGCGAGCCTGTTCCGCCATATGACCGTATATGTAGCTACGGTAAAAGCTCCGAAGAATGTTGTAGTCGTTGAGTAAGGGTTGATTGACGGGTTCGACTCCGGTGTATGCGTGAGCGACGGCAACAGTTCGAAAGGTGTGGATGGCGAGATGCTCGTGGAGGAGGTTATACATGGACTCGACGTTGCCGAAAACGTCGGGTGCAAACGCGTGAAGACCAGCGTTAGCGATAGCATTGAAAATGACCAGAATATGCTGCTCGCCAATTCGCGCTGCATCGAGGGCTATCTTGCTGTTCGTGTTTTTCGCAGAGTTCAAGAACGCCAAGACCTTTCGCTGTATTTCGGTCGTGGCCGGTATGGCGCTGGCGACGAGATGCGATACATGGGCTTTAACGTCGGCTACGGAAGCAAACCGTGCCTCGAACGGAGCCATTTCTTCAGCGGAGAGGCGGTGGGGGACAGCCGTCTGCGATAGAAGGTTCATAGAAATGCGCAGGTGGAGATTGAATACTTTCTGGAGGCGATATCAGTCAACGTTGCGCAAGTGACAAGTATGATATCGCACCTGCAGGCCCTTCGCTACCGTTGGCACCGCCTTGCGGGGAATCGACCACTCCTTCTGCCTTGGTTTCTTTGGCGTAGGTTTTGTCGTATAGGCTGTACGACGCCGTCGCGGAGGCGTAGGATCTTCCTCGTCGTCTTCCTCGTCGTCTGGGCGAGGGCGCTTGCTCCCAGTAGCGGGAGGAGGAGGCGGACCGGGCGGGGTGTCCTGGCCAGTAGGCGGGGCGGGCGGGGTGTCCTGGCCAGCAGGCGGGGCGGGCGGGGTGTCGCGCGAGGTACCCTGGCTAGCAGGCCGGGCGCGCGAGGTACCCTTGCCAGAATGTGGGGCGCGCGAGGTATACTTGGCAGAAGGTGGGGTGCGAAGAGGTGGTGGGTTCGAGGTGCCCTGGCCAGCAGGCTGGGTAAACGGCATCTGGACGTAGGGGTACCTGAAAGAGAATGGAAAGTAGGGGTACGACGGAGCGGCGTCCGGCATGTTGATGTCCTCGTCCGACATGTAGAGTAGTAAAGATGTGAAGGAAAATCGGTGGTGGGATGGGAGGAAGGAGAGTGGCAAATGTGGTCAGGAAAGTGCGATGGTGGGATGGGCAGGGGAGGTGAGAGCTGCTTTTATACTTGTGTGGAACATTATTGTCGGAACCAAACGTCGATAATGGGTAAGGCATTGACAAAGGTGACAAAGGTAAGTATATAGGTGATAAAGGTGATAAAGATGATACAGGTGGGTAGGTAAGGGACGAGAGAGTTGGTCAAAGACGACAACGGAGGAGGGAACGAGGCCGCGGACACGGGTACTCGATTCGGGGCGCACCGCCCACCCCAAATTTGAGCTTATGCGACAGTGAGCACGACGCGCGTAACGAAGACGGCAACGTACCGCAGAAACAAATCATATTCACCCGATCGCCCACAATTGGAAAGAGCCAATAAGGGACGGAAACACGGACGAAATGTCTTGAGGACCGCCGCAGAGAAGCGAGGTGAGATTTGGTTTGAGGTATGCGATCGCGAGCACCCGGTGGACAAAAGAAAGCTAGCGCAGAGCCAGTAGAGTCCAAAATCTGTAGCGCAAAGCTACAGAGAGATCTGTAGCGCAAAGCCACAGACAAGTGAAGGTTTGGGAGTGACTGCAGTATGAGGGCCGAGTTGGTCACGGCGTGACATAACATCGCCGAATTCGGTCATCTGAGTCATCTCTTACTTTCGTCGTCTCGAGCTCCCATCTGTGGCTTTGCGCTGCAGTCTACTAGCTGTGCGCTGGTACTCGGTGGTATACTGGCTTTGCGCTGGTTTCAATTCTCCGGTCCCTCAACATGGAACTCTCATTCCCTTCCGGAGTGGATCTCTTGAAAAACCGGCGCGAAGGCGGTACGTTGCGTCTATCCATCTCACCCCTAATCTTCCAAACATTGCGCAGTGGAACTGGGCCCGTTCGACGGGCGGGTGGCGGCATATGTCACTGTGGCGGGAGTCGCCTGCTTTGTAACCACCAATGCCAATTATGTACCCGAAATTCCGCCCGAGTTGAACACGATTCTCCTCCGAAAAGATATGCGCTACGGCACGGATGATCATTCGCATTGGCCTCAAAAATACAGTCATTCGTTTTGCCATCTCGGCGCCATCCCGAAGAAACCCTCTACCTCCGGGGAAAAGCCAGCATTGCAAGTGATGTGGTGGAACCCCACCCGCGCCGATTTTGTCTGCACAGATTCCGGACGTACTCTCATTCGGGGGTTGGGGAGGCTCAGCATGGAGCAGTTCTCGCGCCTCGCCCAGCCCGTGAACGCCCTTCTCGATAGATACACCCCCCTCACTGAGAAAAAATCCGTTCCATTATTTCCTGTGATCGTCAAAAACCTGCGCCTAGGACTTCAACGCCTCGCGACCCTACCTTTAACGTATACGCAGATGGTCCTGGGTGTCACCAACGTGCAGCGCTCGTATTTGGAGCTCGCAGGTTTGATAGCATACATGCTAATTTACAAACCTCGAATGCTCGCCTCCGCCCCACTTGATCTTCCGGACACTCCCGACGACTGCGTGGGCGTGTTCACGTCCAACCCCATTATCGTTCAACAATTCCACGCAGCCCGGTTGCCTTATTGGTTTATACGACCATTACAGGCCTTCCAACAGGAGAACATCTTGAAGGTCGTCACTCCGATCAGTGCTGCTAGCTGTATCGAGCTCGAAGTTGCCGCAGGGTTTCCCGCTGTCCAGGTAGCGAATGGGGAGGACGAGAAACTACGTTCCCTTGATTCGTGCACGCGCACCGCCCCATGGTATAGGGACCTGTTCAAAGAAGGGATGTCGTCAAGTGAGCTGCCGCCGGATCCGACGCCGGCACCAGGGCCAAGCTCGGGCCCGCAGGGTCAGAACAAATCGCCGGGTAAGCCGCAAATCCATTCCCCGCCAGTCCTGTGCTCATCCCAACGGTATACAGCTGGTCCGATCCGGGGCCCATCGCGGTCCAACAAGTCCCAGTCAGTCCGTGCGTCGCCGTGTAAGTCCAAACTTATCATTTGCAATCAATGTCGTCCTGAGGTTGTTTGCAGATCCCCCATCCAAGGGCAAAAATAAGGGCTCGCACACCCCTAGCGCGAACAAGGACGAGCGCGACAAGTTCATACTTTTTTCAGGTCCAGAGATGCCCTCGAGCATCCCTTCTTGGACGCGCGCCCTGGCGAACGTGGATGGATCGCGACCAGTTGATCCAAGGGCATCAAAGGCTCAATTATACATGTTCCCAGAACCCGCGTTGCTGGTGGCATCAGATGATGAACGGCGCCGCCAGCGCTCTTTGCATTATTTCCAACTTATCCATGACGCTCTGCTCTATCGACTCGGCGACCCCAACCAGCCAGCAAGCGTTCTTACAACCCAAGAATGGCGGGACGTGCTTCAGGGCAAGGTTGCCCCTCAAGGCAAGGAAGGTTCTCGTGCGCAGCGGCGCACTGTGACGATAGCGCGGATTCTGGGGCCCGCCATGCGAGCCTGTGGCCTGGATGAGATTCGAGATTTTCCCGCTGATGAGGTGAATATACCGCATACCACGGTAAAGCGGGCCAAGGAGATCTTGTGGATGATTTCCGAGATGAATTTTCGTTTCGAGCTCCTAGCGCTGGACTCGCGCGCTTCAGGCCTGGAACGCCCTGACACGTGTCAAGAGAGCCTGGTTGGTGGGGTCCTCTTCGGATTTGACATTGGCCTCAGCAAGCAGGGACTCGCCGCAATGGCATCAGTCCAACGTCTTCCTTACCTCCGGCGCCTGGCAAAGCTCATGTGCGACTGGCGACCTCGACCTCGACCCCCCTCCATCACGGAAGCGAACCAGCGTCACGATCAAGAATGGACGGCGCCGTTGATAGCAGGTCTGGAACAGGATGTAGCCAATTATTATACTCAGTGCTTCTACGAGCTATTTGGGCGCGCCGCTGTGATTCCCATGCGGTTGGAACATGAATTTGGAACGTAAAAATGTATATAGTCCTGTATAAATTTCTGTATAATCTCCGTAGCTAGCACCTCCTAGTCAATTACCAACCATACTTTCTTGGAATGAAAAGGAATCCCTCAATCCGACTGCATATCGCCCACAATCCAAGAAGATATCGTAAGTCACGTGCAGGAAAATGCATGGACAAGGGTGGACTACCAAATTCGGCGATGTCATGTCACGCTGTGACGAACTCAGCGCTTACCCAGTCACTCCGAATCCTCTCTGTGGCTTTGCGCTACAGATCTCTCTGTAGCTTTGCGCTACATATTGGAACTCTACTGGCTTTGCGCTGGTAGTACATCTCCTCACGCGCGTGCCGAACTCCTTAATTCATCATACAACGAGGACGGCTCTTTGTTTCTCAAATCAGTGCACTCTTCTCCTCTACATCCATGGCCCCCCCTTCGTATGTCCCTTTCTGCATCTCATTTTGCATCTGAGAATTTCCAGGCTTCTCTTCTCCTCGTATCGCGCAGAGGTATCCATCGATTTCAATGTCCCACACCTCCCACACCTCGTTCCCGGGACCGGGGCTTCTGGCAAGGTCACGGTCGCTCAAATCTCGGACAAGTTAGGTTCGAAATTTTCCCTTTTCACAGTAGCTACCTGCGCACTAACCATCCTCGTAGTTATCCTCATGGTCGGCTTTCTTGGTCATGAAAAACCGTTTCTCTCCCTCGCCGAGTGGCGTGCCGACGTGCAAGCAGTACGAACCATTTTTATTAAAATATCAGTCAGTCTTTGACCCAAGGCAGACTTCCCGTACAGTGGTCCTCCATATTGGCGAGATAAGCCCTGTCGGCACCTTGGATCACATAACAGGCGTCACCGACCTTTGCCCCCTCCGCGTACGGGTCGCCTTGGAAGATCCGGCCGCATTCTGGGCGCTCGCGTATCTTCTGGTGAAGCCTCTGGCCCACACAGCAGATATTGCCGCAGATGTCCGTGCAAATCGTCGCTTCATAACTCAGATGCTCGACTACTTCAAAGCGGATAATGGCCAGGAGTATCTCGATGGATTCAGTCCGACCATCCAACCTAATATCTTCCCCCCTTCTGTCCTACGCCCTGTTACTTTCCAGCAGTATTTCGATGGATATATATTCCCCCCTTTACCCCCTATTACTTTAAAAACTACTGGACCCCTTCTGTAACCTTGCTGTCCAATTATTTTTTCCTCGATATGCACGTCCCAATTACGGCTACTTCCGAAGATCTCGATCTCACAGCGCCCGAAGCCAGCCGCTGATCTCTCTTTGTCTGAAAATAACCACGGTACCTTTATCCTACGTTACCTCCATATGATACCTTTATTTCAAGATACCTTTATTCTACGATACCTTTATTCTACGATACCTTTGATACTTACAATCGCTTGTGTTCTCCCGCCCTTATTTTGGATTGCCGGGAAGGAGCTCTTTCTTATAAATGACCCGCCTTAATTTCTAGGTCTGCAATCCAAACCTCGCTTCCATGCCTGTTACCCGCACCCTCCCGTTCTCTCGACCCACAAAACTGCGCCCTATGCGCGCCGTCCGTCTCGCCCATCTCGACCCACTGAACAAGTGGCTCGGGGCCGCCGACATCAAGCCATCACCGGTCTGCTGGGACTACTTCCCAGACAATATCCCCGACAACGACGAGGTCATATGTGAGATAATTGTGGGCGTTTATGAGGTATATTTTCTTTCTCTACACTGGAGTGTCCGTCTGATCAGGGTCCAGGGTATTCTTGGCACCGCGTACACGCTTAATATGGAAGCCTACGACCACGGCACATTTACTGGACTCATCCGCCTTGCGCGGTATTCTGGTTCCGCTCGCGATGCCGATGCGCCGCTGTGGGTCCGTCGACTGCCGCTGGAGAAATTTGCGCGCCTATTACAGCCACGAGCATTCGTGGCCAAGCTAGTCGCGGGGATGACTGATATTCCTGTCCAACGTCTCGGTTCTGTGAGTTTAAGCTATCGACCATATCCGTGGTTTTCACCGCTTACCGTTGGGAAACAGGGAGGTATAACCCCGGAAATGCTCGCTTGGGCACGCCAGTGTGCCGTACGTCTTCCGAGGCATCGCTTATTGACCGTGTATAACTGACACCACGTTTTATTTAGATCGGGACTCCCGCCCAGAGACTTCTTAACCGTCGTTGCAAGAATGTTGCCCTTGGCAATATCAAGACCTGGAAGCGGGGGAAAAACTTGAGAAGCTTGTAGCATCACGCAGTTTTATTTCCCATTTAGATTTCGAATTTCGACCCGTGCCTTTGCCGTGCCTTTGTTTTTTGTACCCTTGGCCTCTAAATCACCTTTGTTAATCAACGTTGCTTTATTCTCCCCGCACACTATATAAGATACCTGGTTGCGCCACTCTCAGCAACAACCCACTTATTTCCTCCCATGGCGCACTATTCTCCGCAGAAGCCTCTCAGCCACGCCCTCTCCTCGAGTGTCCCTGTTTCTGGCGACGTGAAGACAGAGGCCCTGATCACCGAGGCCACTGATATGGACGCGACGTCGGTAAGCACTGGGCGAGTTCCTACATTGCACCGCTGTTCACTTCCCATTTATCTAGGACCCGATTATGGAAGGGGCGAATAGTTCGCTGGTCATTGGGACTTCCGATGCCCCTGTCGACATCCAAGCTGAGGTGCTGGCCGTTGACCCAGACGTGAAAGAGGTACGCACTATTCAGGTTTCTACATCCACTCAGCAGGTAACTTATAATGTGTCTAGCAACAACTGCTCGAGGAGAAGACGAGGCAGCTTATATGTGGCGTAACTCGTAGAAACTTTCCAGCGAGGGGCCGCCGTCACCTTCCGGTGTCATATTGAGGTCGCTGGAATTACATACATGGATTGTATTTTCTGATATATGGTGTTTTCTTTGAGATAAAATGAGAAATTAATGTTTGAGAGTATCGCAACTAGCGCACAGCTAGTACACTGCAGCGCAAAGCCACAGAGATGATTATGAGCGGCGAAGAGTTGACCGAAATTGGCCATCGTGACGTGACGTGACTCACTCACGTCCCTCACTCCCATTTGTGGCTTTGCGCTGCAGTGTACATGTACTAGCTGTGCGCTAGTACTTTGCGGTATGCTAGCTCTGCGCCAGTGTATCATCTCAATCCATCCGTTCAAGACCGGACCGACCCCTCAATGCTCAGCACTGTGACCACGGCTGCACTGTACTGTTTCCCGCTGAAGCACCCTCGGCATCAGCCTATCTCTTGGAACTAACGACCCGTGGCCCTGTATGGATGACCTCTGGCCTCCGTGTACTCTTTGGAGGTGAACTCGCACCGACTTGGGGGTGAATTCTCGACTTGCATTCGAAGGGCTCATACTAACCTATTTTCTGGTATATTCCCTTAGTTCCTCGACCTCAAGACGCCTCGACATTCCCGCCCACCTCCACGGATTCTCAAAAAGACCTCGCCGCCGCCATCATCGTCGCGGACGTCAAGCTCGCACCGACTCGGGTAAGTTTTCGATTTTTGCACTCGCAAGACTCGCACTGACCTATCTTTCGGTATTTCTACCTAGTTCCTCGACCCGAAGACGCTCTAACATTCCCGCCTGCCCCCGCGGATGCTCAAAAAGACCTCACCACCGCCATCGTCGTAGCGGACGTCGAGCCCGCACCGACTCGGGTAAGTTTTCGATTTTTGCACTCGCAAGACTCGCGCTGACCTATTTTTCGGTATTTCTGCTTAGTTCCTCGACCTGAAGACGCCCTAACATCCCCGCCCGCCCCCGCGTGTACTCAAAAAGACCTCACTGCCCCCATCGTTGTCGCGGACGTCGAGCTCGCACCGACTTGGTAAGTTTTTGACTTGAGCCCATGAGACTCGGACTGACCTTATTTTCTGTTCCAGGCGGTACTTCCCGCATGCCCACATGGCCCCGCGTATCTGGAAGCAGATATCACAGCCGCCATCGTTGGCCCGAACTCGCTCCGCCGTCACCCCGACGCTGCGATCCTTCTTTTGCGCCGACGCCCTGCGTTTCACCCCGAACGCGGAGGGTGTGCGCAAATGTACGTCACGTCTCCGCGCCGTGCCCGCGGTCCCGAGCATGCGGCGGCCTCGGGGACTGCGCGGCGCACGCAAGTCCCGCCGCCCGCCAGAACTTCCACCGCCACAGCCCCGGCTCCCGCCCCATACGACGTGCCCCTCCCCCTCCCCCCGCACCCCTCCGAAGCCTCCGCGCACCACTGTCGCGTTCCACAACAGCCGGCAGCGTCGGCGACAGCGCGTTCGGCGCCCCGGTCACAAACAGGCCTAAATTGGCTTTTTTCTCTTATGCCGGACGCCGCTCTCCTCCTCCTTTTTCCACCGGCGGTGACGACGAGAACGCGGTCGGCCTCCTACCACCGTTGTTTCTTTCCTTCTGTCGATCACCGTGGTTTTTGTGTACTTCTTCCTCCACCACATCTCTTCTTACTGGATTCTCTCGCACTGACAAACTGGATTCTCTCGCACTGTCATTTAACTCCTCTCCACTTCCACCACCTCCCTGCTCACCCCCCACCTGTATACGAGCTTCTGGACCACTCTCCGGCCCGATCCACCTCATCCGTACCTCCACCACACCATTCACGACCCTCACATGAGCACTGCCGCCGCGTACGCCCGCAGTATGGACCGATACACTCGGCCTAACACTTTCCAGCCACGACGCTAAAAAAGCGGAGTTCTTCGTCAAGCGCGCTGCTCAGCCATTCGCGAGGGAAGGTCCGGGATCGTGCTACAATGTAGCGTGCGTCAAGGACGCCGATATCGTGCTATACCGGGACGGGGTCCTAACGGGGGTCCAACTCCTGGAGCGGATGGTGTGGAAGGTCGGGCACACCAACGACATCGAGCGGCGGCAGGGGGAGTACGGGAGGTGCGACAAGGGGCAGACCCACATCTGGGTATGTCACTGGATGGTCGCCCGGCGCTGCTATTGTGGTAACTCGTTTTCTTTCACTCATTCTTATACTCATCGTCCTTCCAGAGCGATTCGCCCAACTTCAGCAACTGTGCGATGGCGGCGAGCTCGTCATCGAGCCCTGCCCGGGATGCAAACGTCGTCACCGCGAATATTACGACTTCCGTTCCGTCGGCGGTTTCAAGCAATTCACCGCCCTCATGAACAAGGTCATCACTACCATGGGCGAGGTGCCGAGTTGTGTATTTTTTGATCGTCCATCCGACGATACCTCCGATATCTACGACCTCATACTGCAGTCTTGAATGCCCCATTGTAATTACTCTACGCGCCGATTGACTTTTTAGTGTATATTGTATACTCCTCGACCTATCTACGTTACCTTCCATAATGTATCTACTGTATGTATAGCTGTATCTACTTTACATCTCTTGGTGAATTTATCTGCACATCTTGGCTTACATCTTGGCATCGGCCCTCTTCTTTTTTTTCGGTGCGTCCATCCTCCACTGACCTCTCGCGTCCCACAGGAATTTTCTTCGCTCAGGCTGTGCGTTCCGTCCGCGCCCCACCCGCCCGCCCGCCCGCAGCGGCGTCATGAAGAGCGCGGGAATCGCGGTACAGGGGTGGGGCTGACAAAGAGGTTGGGCATCGGGGATTTTCTGGACGGGGATATCAAACTCGCGCGGGCAGGCAAAGGAGGGATGATGGCGGGTCACGCCAAGGACAAAGCCGGCATCAAGTCCACGTGTGGGTGGGGCGGTCATCCGACAAAGGCGGCGCACAGACGACGTGCGGGTAGGGCCGGGTGTCGACAAAGGCGACGTGCGGTTGGGCGCATGTGCCGA
This sequence comes from Mycena galericulata, assembly GCA_029289565.1. Taxonomy (NCBI): domain Eukaryota; kingdom Fungi; phylum Basidiomycota; class Agaricomycetes; order Agaricales; family Mycenaceae; genus Mycena; species Mycena galericulata. The sequence goes on along the minus strand of JARKIA010000129.1, from coordinate 488,147 downwards.
CAAAGACGACGTGCGGGTGGGCCCGTGTGCCGACAAAGACGACGTGCGGGTGGGAATCTGTGTTGACAAAGACGACGTGCGGTTGGGGCCGTGTGTCGACAAAGGGGACATGCGGGGATAGTAGCACGTTCCCGAAGTCACGGCGCACGACGCGCGCTGTGGTCCCGGGAGGCGGTGCCATGCGCGGCGTGGAAAGGGCGCGGGGCGGGCAGATGCGTGACATCGGGTAGGGGCGGGATGGTGAGGTGCGTGGCGTGGGATGCGCGCGGGATGGGCGGCTGAGTGGCGTGGGCTGGATGCGGGGCGGGCATCTGCGTGACGTCGGGTTTGGGCGGGACCGTGACGTGGGTGGCGTGGGCTGGGCACGGGGCGGGCATCTGCGTGACGTCGGGTTTGGGCGGGACCGTGACGTGCGTGGCGTGGGCTGGGCACGGGGCGGGCAGCTGCGTGACACCGGGCCCGGCCGAGCGCGACGGCGAGCATCAAACAACTGTGATTCAGCCTGGTCACAGGGGCGCGGCTTCTTGCGTCGGCTTTCAAGGCTCCATCAACGCTTCGCTCGGCATTACTCGCCGCTCGCGCCCACCCAGTTTTCAAATCCGGTCCAAAAATCCACCGAGTGCGGTCAAAAAGCACGATAAGTCTTTATTGCATTTGTAATATTTAATTAGACACTTAGTTATACCTTGGTAATACAAAATCTAAATCTCACAAAGACCTTTGTGGCATGTCACACGGACATGCCGAGTACATGACTGAATCGCACTTGAATTTCAAGTGCCCCGTTCGGTGCCCCCAGTGTGTGTCCGACACCGCATCCCAAGGTGTTTACATCGACATAATAAGTGCCAGTTTTTCGAGGTTATAATCCCTTGCTGATGTTACAAAGAGGCTTGGAGTTGGAGTTCCCTGGAACACAAATAAGTAAATAGGGAGGCAACATTAGCCTAGTCACCTTGGTTCCAGTTTTTATTTCAATTGATAGGCTTCGATCTGAGGGAAGTTGCGGAAAATTGCGGGAGCACCCGAGAATGACCTCAAGGGTTTCATCGAGGAGAATTGCTCTCTCTTGAAGGATATGCTGGAGATCGACAAGTTTACGCCGGGGCTGGCGATACTTAAAGAGACTTGCGATGGCACTGTAGGAGTCCGTGTCTGTGCCTAGAACACTCAAATAGTTGTTGTGTACCGAGATGGAGTGGGATTGGCTACGTACGGTGAAGGGATTCCGACGCACGGCAGCCACGCAAAATTGCCGGAACGGTACCCATCTAGACGTCCAATTCATGGGCGCGCGAACGATAGGGTGGGTTCCGCCGCACCCACCAACCATAGGACCGAAGTCAAATATAAGTTGTTTTTAGTGGAGATTGTCACGGTCGTCATTGAGTCGATTCCCTCGGTGTCAAAGTCTGGAAGTCGAAGACAAGTTGAACTGTTGACTACTGTTGAAGACCTTCATTGAAGTTTCCAAAAGTCAACCATGTGCACGTGATCGTCTCCTGAAATCAACACGATCAGACGTAAAGGGGCAATCCCAACATCTCCATCTCCACATGCTGCGATTTTGCTCTCTTTCGCCAACCTTTCGCAGAACAGTTTCACGAACGAGAGAGTAGAGAAAGTATGTGTCTCATGCGCCACAGCTTTACATATCTTATCGTGGTCCAAGATGTCCTCAATGAACACTGCGTCCACTGCCAAAACAGAATCAGTCGCCACCAGTCCAGCTCCCGAAACAGAATCGACTGCGACTGACAGTGCGCCTCTTTCTCCCTCTTCACGGTGTTGCGTCAATAATCGTTGTGCCCTTTCCAGCCGCTTCGCGGCGCTCTACCCCGCTCCTCCGCCCCGGCGACCTATATGCCATGCCCCCTGGACGTGGCACCCCCTGCTGGCATCTTCTTTTCACTACCAAATTCCCTAATTGGGGGGGCTTGCCCCCCCTTTTTCTGATGTAGACCCCGAAAAGCAGATGGCTGTGCATGCACTTTGATCGTTGTTCGTGTTTGACTGATGGCAGTGAGTCTGATAAGATAAGATAGTGATGTAACAAGTCTTCCAATCCCGTTGGATGGCCAAAACTGTGGCCAGACTTGGGTTAGAGCTCCTTCTGTCGGACCTGTTTCAAGTATTACTGCTCAATTTTCTCCCTTGATCTTGAGGAGCTTGAAAAGCAAGTGACAGAAATGCATACCTTATTTTTCCGAAGCTGCAGTGGTATACAAACATTCAGACTATTTGAATTGGAAATGACTTCCAGTGCAAATAAATTATCCTCTTCTCTGTGGTAGAAAAATAATGTGAATTTAACCTGAAGGATTCCTCCATACCACTTGGGGCTGCTGATTGTAGCGTATATGGGGACGGCTGTCAAGTTTACAGGTAATTATCCCCTAAAGTTCAAATCCAATACAGTTACTCGTATGGTACGGCTTAAGAACGGCCGTATATAGCAAGACGGAAGGAAAAAAACCTGTGAGGCTTTACCCTACTGTACTTTGGGCCATGCGAGTACGGAAACCAGTTCAGTGACCAGACTGGCTTCCTAGCGCTCGATGGAGGAAAGGTGAGATCGGATGGCGATGGTGTTCAGAAGGCGGTCGGCAATATATGCCGTGTCATTAGCTTGATCCGTTGTTGATCCGTCTTCTTTTTTGGGACTGCCGTATGTATGGAATCGACGCCGTATACGACCGTATCCCCGGCCGCTTTAGGTGCCGTCAAACCGCCGACAGCGTGAAATCAGGCCGCAGATGCCCAAAATTCCAACAAAATTCAGGCCTCAAGAGTTAAGGGAACTAGAGATTTCCTGAATTCAGAACATATATGTCCCCCAGTCCGATGCCTCTATCCCAGCCAATTTAGCGCATTCAACTGAGATTTTTGCAAGCCCCCCCTCTATTGTAGCCGGGCACCGGCATACAAAACATACTTTATAACATGCAAACCGGATATACCTTGCGGTACATCGTAGAAAGTGCTTTAAGCGACGGGTATACCCTCTCGACCATTCCGATATACTGGTCCCGCACTGGTACCCTCGTCCATATCTCGCGCACACCTCTGGAGGGCCGTCGCGTAGGAGGCCCGGTCTCTCCCGCTGACTTCATCAACCATGTTCCCGCGACGGCGGACATCGGCTGAATAGGCAGCTCGTATTCATTCGACGACAGTGTTGATATTCAAAGTGTTTCCTCCTTGGTTTCTCTCTGCATTATGTCGTCTATTACCCTCCCGTATCCCTCAAGGATCGACAGGTCTTCGTTGTGGCCACTGGTGCTTGGTTGTATATACAGAAGAATTTAATGCCTCCGCAGAGAATCTCGGTGCTGGTACCCTCGCCCAATTTGAGAAGTACTGCTTGGAGCAACAAACCCACGGTTCGGTGAGAAACAATTCCTGCGGAGGACGTCGTTGTCCGTTTGGCCCAGCCGGAGGGGGCAATGGCCGTTCGTGCATTTCTCGATGCCCATCGCAACAACGCTGGAGAGCTGAATGATAGGTTTTCGGTGCTGTAGGGTAGCATTGTTCCTGTATTTTGTACTGCTCCCTTCTTCAACACGCTCTGCTTCCAAATTCACGAAAAAAATGAAAATATAAAGAAATAGCTATAGTAACAATGGTGCAGCGGCACACAATGGCAGGACTGAAACAACAGAGAGTTGGGACAAAGAGGAACTGTGACTCGAAACGTCGTATGCATCATCTCAGACAAAGTCCCGCTCCCTGCCTGCGCCCATCAAAGTCTACACACAAGCGCTTGCCATCTCCAGCGGACGCCCTTTCTCCATTTCTGTCTTCAGAACGCCCGCCAACACCACGACGCCGCACGACACCACTCAAGCTGCGCCGTCCTCTTCGCGGACATCTGTATTTGCGCCAGACATCAACAAAATGAAAAGCAGAAACAAGATGGTGGACCCACCCTCCATCCGCAACGCTTCCCTCAGGCCTCTCAGCTCCCGGCAGCCGCGCCCAGGACACCCATGCCCCATGGACGCGGATCCGAAATCGATGACGCGGAGAGGGCCCCCGCCGCTGGCGCGGGCAATGTTCCTCGGCTCAACGTCCCCGTGCAGTACGCCCGCTTCGTGAATAGCGCGGATCGCCTCGTATATTTCCTGCCTAATGCGCAAAAAAAACGGCGTTAGAGTCTAGTCCTCGTGTAACGAAGGAAGACAGCACTTACTTTTCCCCCACCGTCAAAACCACATCATCCCAGAACGCGTGCCCCAGCGCGCTCCCCACATCTTCCAACAGAAGGCCCGACCAGCTCTCCCCGGGGAGCCGGTATACACCCAGCAGACGAGGGACAACGTGGACCGCCCGATCGCGAAGCCGGGTGTACGCCGCGACTTCGCACGCCACGTAGTCCGAGGCCTGTGGGGTCGGATAGGATTTGAAGACGACTGGGACGCCATCCAGCGCGCCTTTGAAGACCTGCGCGACGTCGCCAAGGCTGATACGGCCGCTGATATGTAGATGGGGGATGGTGCCGACGCGGGGACCGGAGCTGGTAGGAACATCGAGAGAAGTGGGGCACGCTGAGAGGGAGAGGGAGGACGGCGGGAATGCAGGAGACGGGGCTTTAGAAGAACGTGCGCTTGACTTTTTGGAGCGGGAACCCTTGCCCGACTTGCTTGCATCTGAGGCCGACAGCTCGCTTGGCTCGAGTCCGCAGAGAAGGCGTGCAGGGTCCGAGCGGCCAGGCAAGGAGTAGTCGAGCCACTACGCAGGGGATCCAGCTTAAAAGGTGATCCATTGACTCCTGTTGGCAACGTACCATGTACGGGTGAGAGAGCGGGACAATGCCGGGTGACATGTCGGTCCGAATCATCTCCTCTTCTTGAGTCTGTCTCTTGGTGCGTCCCGCTAAAACTGATTCCAGCAATGGCGGCCACAGACACCCGGGGTCGCGGGACTTGAGAAAAGTGAGGGGGTCCTCAGCGGTGACGATCGGGAAGCGCATGGCAAGCAGGATGGCGAGGAAGGGAGTATCGGCATTCGGTCCACAAACGATGCGCGGCTTTGAGAGCGCCACACCTCGAACAGATCCTTCATCGCTTAGTCCTTCCGCTATCCAGGGAAATCAAATAACAACTAGGGAAGGAGGACGCCACGAACCACGCTCAACGACCACAAACTCGTGCCCCGTGAAGATTAGCCCATATTTTGTATTGACTTGCGATGCGTCCAGGCCTTCTTCAATTTCCAAGCTTGCCATCCGCAACATAATCTACTTGTGAAGAGTTGGCGGGAGACAGGAAGAACTGTTGATCACTGACTTTGTAAATAATTGCGTTTGCCCCAGTCTGCCTCCCCGGTGAAAAGGAATGGCTCAAACGTATATCGTCCTCATGTTTCGAGAAGATGCTAGGAGACTTGTGCTCCACCGAAAATGCAGATTGGATGTTCTCATTTATGATTAATATACTTGAGGCGTCGTCCCTTGCGAGGGGGCCAGTCTGAATTCTGCAATGCAGCGGTCGGTCGATTGCTGCGTATTGTGGCCGGAGAAGATCAGCTATAAGACAAGCCACCAGTGCATCGACTTGAGAGCACAGTCGGACGACCCAGTCCTCGGTCCAGCGGCTCCAGCCGGTCCTGATTGGATACGAGCTGCGCGCCTCCGACGCCCCAATGGCGGCCCAGGCGTTGCGGCTCGCTTGCCCGACGACGCGCCCCTCCCTCCCGCGAATGAGTCTGTTCCAGCGGCGCCATAGATCATTGTATATTCCGTCGTCCTCGTATGAGAATTCCGGGGGATAGGGCGAAGGCGCTTTGGGAGTGTAATCCACAGTCTGGACGGTTTCGGAGCAGTTTGGGTACAGGTCTGGGAAAAGGAAAGTGCTGAGCTCGCCGAGAGTGGCAGGAAGATCCCCCCATGGTAAAGTATACCGAATAACGGGCTTGGGTGAGGTGCTTTGTACCCGAAGAGCCAGGTCCGAATAGTCTGACTCCGACTCGGAGTCCGAGTCGAGTGTCATGTCGAGCGAAGGAGTTCAGGGGTACTTTTGCATTGTTTTCCGTCCTGGACATCTACCGAGTAATCCATAGGCATCGGAGCTTAGGAGTTAAGAAAGTCAATTGAGCGTTACATGTAACAAGTCGCCCATGGCGTGTCGGGGTTGGGGAAAGAATTGTCTTGAAAGATCCCCCTTGAAATACAAACGCTAAGGGTAGTCTAGGTACATATATACACTGACAGAAGGTAATAAACAGTACATTAAAGACCATCGCTACGATATGCCGAAGGGTATTCCCGCCTGCCTCTCACAACAACTCCCGCTCGCCCCCTCCTGGCCCAGGCCTATACGTCCGTGAAAGCATCGGATCCTGGTCCCGCAAGCTGCGCGCCATCTCCGCCGAATCCCCGCTCGGCACGAGATTCGCAAGCGTAGGGAGGAAGCCAAAGCTCGCCGATGCGGACGTCTTGAGCGGCGAGTCGTACCGCGACGCGCGCGACGAGCGTCTGGACGCACCAACCGCGACGGAGATGGGCGCCGACGGCGCAGGTGGGGACGTCCCGAGCCCGGAGCCGCTCTCGGACCCCGACAGCGACGTCGCGTCCCTCTCCGGCGCGCTCAGCCCGCTCCGAAAGCTCTGCACGCGCCGGCTCAGTGCCTGCAGCACTGACCCGCTCTCAAGCCACGCGGCCTCCCTTCGCATCAGCCCCGCGCTCTGTGGTGGCGCACCTGCATCCTCCTCCGGTGCCTGCGATGCGAACGTCGAGTGGATCGACGAGTCCGACAGCCCGCGGCGCCGCAGCGTGCGCTCAAGCAGCGGGCCGAGGTAATCTGGCTCCTCGTCGCCCTCGTCCTCGCCATCGTGCGTGCGGCGCGTTGGTGTCCCCACGCCGTCCAGCACCGCGTCCACATTGCGCGACATACGGTTCGGGTGCTGCCGCCCCAGGCCGCCCGGGGCGCATTAGTGCTGTCGGCACACGCCGCGGGAGCTTCGGGTGCGGGATGACGACCCAAGGATCGGGCGTGCGCGTCCGCGGTGCCCCTGCAAAGATCCCCATCACCCCCGGCGCAACTGGCGGTGCCCCGTTCCCTGTTCCACCACTCCCAGTACCCCCAGCTGCAGGCGTAGGTGCCGCGTCAAACGTGCTGGTCATGGCGCGCCCCACGCCCGTACCCGCGCCAGAAAACTCTACATTCACCGTCGTCGCCGACGCCGCCAGCGCGGGGCCCAGCTTCGGCACGAACCGCGGCGCCATCGGGCGTGGCGCAGCGAGGGGAGACGCCGTTGCCACGCGGTCGACCTCCGGGTTACGCGTGGATGCCGCCGGTGTGCCCGCGAACAACTTAGACAGCGGTGCCATCCACCCCGCAGGCCCACCCCCCGCGCCCGCACCTTGCGCTTCCCCGCCCGCCGCCTGCGCCAGTGCTTGTGCCTTCCCCGGGTCCATCGCCGCCTCACTCACGCGCGTCGCGCACGCAGGGTCAAGCACCACGTCGTTAAGCAGCACGCGCATCTCGCCCATCGCGCTGAACATCTCGCGCAGCAAGCCGAGCAGCGCACGCACGTCGCGCCGCCCCGCGCGCAGCTCGTCCTCGTGCGGCCCCCCGCCCGCGCCCGCGCGCAGTTGCCGCCCCACGTCCGCAAGGATCCCCGCAATCGTGGTGCGCGATAGATGTCCGACGTCCGCGCCGCGGATCTGCTGCCGCTTGAGCCGGTTCGTGAGCGAAAGCGCATCGGCGGCCTGCATGCGTTGTAACAGCGCTGTCGTGCGCTCGATGAGCGCACTGAAGGACGCAGTCACGTTGGGCGGGGGGTTGCTCATGCCGCTGTTGTTTGACGGCGCGAGGTTGTCAGAGTACACCGAGGCGGCGGAAGAGGGCGAGTGGGACGGGGGATAGGCGGGGGCAGGCGTCGGTGGGTACGGGTCCGTCTGCACGCTCTTTGAGCGCGCGAGGAGGAAGAGCGGTTTATGCTGCCGCTTCTCGAGCGGCGAGTCCACATCCTGCGTGTCCTCCCCATCGAAGCTCGCGCGGGAGGGCGACACTGCGTGGGGATGCTTGAACGACGTCCACTTGGACTCGGAGTTGGTCAAGGAATCCGTGGGAGACAGTGGCCGGCGATTCGTCTCGGGGGTCAACGGTTCCTACACGTACAAGACTGAGCGCCCACGAACGGTGAAAACACAAGCAAGACTCACATATCGCCTAGATGTCCGTGGCTCCGGACTTCGCCTCACGTACGTCTGGTAGCACAATCAAAATACCGTCAACTGAACAGTGCAACACTACACACCGCACTGAGCATCGCGGAGGGAACGCTGCCGGTGTGGAAATGCTGCCGCAGGTGCGACGGTGTTCCTGCTACTCCTTCAATCAGCAAAACACATCCACCGCGAAGAAAGAAAGAAACGCTGCACGCACCCCCACTCCGCGGCGGCGGCGGATTGACGCGCTGGTCCTCGACCTCCTCCTGCAGCGCGCGGCAATCCTCCCGTGCGTCCGCAAGCAGCGCTTGGAGCTCCGCGTTATCGCGCTTCAGGGTTTCGTTGTCGTCCACAAGCGTCGTGAGGACGCCCGTTAGCTCAGACTCCTGCTCCCGAAGCGGCGCCCCGACGGAACGGTGCAGCGCCTCGAGCCGCGCGCGCGCGTCGACGAGGATCGACTCGGACGACTCGAGCCGATGCTCGCGCTGCCCCTCCAGCGCGGCCTGCAGCCGGCGCACGTCGCTCTGTAGTTTTGCTATGAAAAAGATCAAGGTTTGTTCAGAAAGGGGAAGGGGAAACGCACAGGTGCGTTCTTTGAGTGCCGCAAAGCGCGATTCCGCCAGCCGCGCGCGCTGCGACTCGCTGTCGCGCTCCTGCTGCATGTCGTCCTTTTCCTTCATCGCCGCAGAGAGCCGCGTGTCCCACCCAACGGAACGCGCATGCGACGTCGTGAGGCGCGATATGGTGGTCTTGGCTTCGGCGAGCTCCTGCAGGATGGTCTTGTTCGAGACCTCGGTCACTTCGTTGTTCACTAGTGCTTGTGTTAGACGCTAGAAAAAAGAGACCTTCATTAGACTGAGAAGACGATGTTAGCCGTGGTTGACGCACCTTCTCCAATGCCTTGTTCTCTTTCGTCAGTTCGTCCAGCTGGTCCTGCTTGGCCGCCAGGGCAGCGTCACTACTCGCCCGCTCAGAGTCCTCGCTCAACAAGAGGTCCGCTCGCCCATTGTGCTGCCCCTCATGCCGCCGAACATACGCCTCGTGTCGCTGGAGCAGCGCCTGCCCCACCTCTACACAGAAATGAATATCGAAATTGCGCGAAACTCCGTCAACTTGAACGCACCGGCGCTCAGCGTGAGCCGGCTCTCGAGCCGCGCCTTCATCCCGAGCCACGCCTGCACATTCTCGCAATTGTCCCTCCCGCAGCAGCAAAAGAAGAGCCCCGGGGGCTCCGGCGACGGTACGCGTGAGACATTCTCGAGTGCCTGAGTAAGGTCGTCGATGGTCGTCGTGGCGTCGTACAGACTGTCACGATTAGTCAACGGCGAGTCGGGCGTCGGCGGGCGGTGTCGCGTGAAATCCATGGGTGCTGGTTCTTGGGAAGCAATAAATTATGATGCACAGGCGCGCACGCCGTGTGGTCTTCACGTTCCAATGGAGACTGCTGCGTAGTGCGTACTGCGGCGTACAGGTTAGGGACAACTTGAAGGCTGTCCCACCATCCATGAAAGTATATAAGATCCGTAATTGAAGGAATGGAACGACGCGCGAAGGACGGGGGCGTTTTGTTGTAAATTTGAGTTGAAAGTTTCGATGGACTCGGTGAGCGTTTGAGCAAGTGCAGAGCATAAAGACATACAGGATAGTTGCAGTCCAGTCCAGTTTGAAGCAACTCCGCGTCGGGGTATTCTGATAACCACCAACACCCTTAAACCTTTTGAAGAGCTCGAGGACACTAGCACGCACCAATGCTTCTTGACCCTTGAGCCACTCGCCGATAATTCGATTCTGTCCAACCCAGTTAAAGCAACTCCGACCCACAACTGCGTCGGAGATTCTATAATCACCGCTAAGCACTTGGGGCAGATAATGGGCCTATTAAACCTCTGAAGAGCCTCAAGACACCAACACTCACCAATGGGGGCCCACTCGTCGATTACTCAACGATACTGTCTCCTGGAAATCTAGATTTTCGCGTGGGCTATAACCACACACTGCTCGAAAAGAGCGCCGGCGAGACAAGGCAAGAGAGCGAGAGCACAACAAACGGAATTGGGTTGCTTGCCCTTGCCGGCGGGAGAAGACAAGTTCAGGATCAGTAATGTCGCTTGTGCCTGATTCGGGCGACTCGCGACTGAAATTTCATCCCTGGTAAATTATACACATTCGGAGCGGAAAGTTGAACCCCCAAGAATTCATGCAAGTACAGGAAATAGACGAAAAGTGGCGAGGATTCCACAATAAGTGAGAGCAAAACTGATACGTATGGATGAGATATGAGAGGAGTGGTAAATGGTACAAGAGATGCAACGAAACACATATATGAGTGGGGAGTAGACCGAAAATTAACGGAATTAGCTTTACTGTACCATGAGATTCACCAATTCGGGGATCCATTGGATCACCTTGGTTGCCGCCCCGCCCGTGAGTGGGAGGAACACGAAATTGCTCGCAATGCCCGCCATGTTAATCTCCTCCAGCGCCTCCAGGTGACTTCTCCCCGGCGTGAACATCGCCGCCTCCTCCACTGTGCTCAGCGTCGACGTCGAGCCCCCACCCCGCGGCAGCGTCGCCGTGAACCCCGCCCGCGGCTGGCTGTATTCCTGCGCGATCCGGAAGATGTTCGACACCGCGCTGATGATCGTCGGGTTCGACGCCTTGGAGAAAATGTCCCTGATCTTGTCTTGTAGGCCGTCGTACCTGCGATATGCATCAGTCCGTTTGAATGCAAGATGAAGAGAGAAGAAAATACGCACGTCATGGCGACAATCTCAGGATACGACGTCCCAATGTCCGACAGCAGGCAATACAGCATCTCCGTCTCCGCGTCGTTCCCTTGCGCACTCGTCACCACCGCGCCAATGAACGACGCCGCCAGCAGTGCCGTCGGCGCCCCATCGATCCCCAGTAGCGACACCTGCACCTTCGGGGCGTCCGTCGCGTCGTCGATCCCGCTCGTCTCCGGCAGCGCCGCCTCACCAAGATTGCACTCCTTCAGCAGCCGCCGATACGCCGCATGCGTCGTCGACACGGGCAGCAGCGCAATGAAGTATCCTAGCGCCTCAGGCGCCAGCGCGTCTCGCACACCGTTAATGTCCCCCTCCTCGCGCACATATGGCCGCATCGTCACACCCAACAGCGTCCTCAGCACCTTCTCAGCCTCCGCGCGCACGATCGACGCCCGCATGCCCTTGAACAGCACCGACGCTAGGGCAAACGAGAAGTTCGTGTCGAACGAGATGCTTAAGATCGAGTCAAACTGCCCCAGCACGCTCTCGAGCGTGTCGCGCCCTTCGAGCAGCACCGTCGACACCGACCCGTGCCTGAACATCCCCCGAGCGCGCATGCTCTCCAGCGTGACGGAAAGCAGTGTCCCCGCCTCGATGTAGAACACGACGTGGCTCGACTCGAGCAGCGCGACCGCGAGCCAGAACAGCGCCGCGAAGTACCGCGACGTATCCGGCAGCGCCGGCACCACCTTGGCGAGAGACCGCAGCATCGTCACGACTATCGCCGAATCCTGCTCGCTCGCCTGCTGCAGCGCCGTCCGCAGCGCCACCAGCATTTGGTATAGGTAGTCGTCGTCCGCCTCCTGCGTCAGCAGTGTCCCCAGAGTCGTGAACGACCGCATTTGAATCGCAGGGGAGTATTGGAAGGCAGTCGACGTCGCCAGCCCCATCCACCGGGCGCGCCAGACGTTCAGCAAGCCTTTGAGAAAGTAATGAGCACAGCTACAACGAGGGAAATATATCACGCACCTCTTGAGCCCGCCGTTACCTCGAGGATCCGCGCCAGAAGCTCCGTGAGCTTTTCCTGCGTGTCGACCTTTGGAATGTCGCCCATCACGTCGAAGTTCACATACTCGCTGCTCTGCGTGACGCGCTCGAGTCCGAAGAGCTTCTGCGACTCGGCGGTCTCGCAATCAGCAAGCAGCTGCAAGAGATCTGACGCAGGCGCGTCCTCCGTCCGGCCGATATACATGGCTTGAAGCAGATTGATGACGATCCCGTACACTGACTTGCGCACGAGCGACGGCCCGACTCCCGCTGTGAGCGTGACGAGATGCAGGATCTCGGGCACGTAGAGCAGGTTGTGGGCCGGCCGCTGAGCCTGGTAGCCCGCGACGTGGCAGAGCCGTACAAGGGTCGAAATTTCCGCCCAATTCGGGTACTCGTACAACGTCCGCGGCGGCTTCCCACCGGTCTGCTTGGTGAGGGACTGCAACAGGAGTCAGCGTAAGAAAAACAATTGCAGCCGGCAAGACTCACTTTGCGAAGCTTGAAGATCAGCTTACCCCGCACGCTGATGGATGTCATGGAGGCAAGCAACAACCCAATGGTTTCGCAGCGCGAAGAGCCAACGCCGCCGTCAGTTGCAGCCCGGATCAATTCGTCGAGGACGACATCCACGATGAGCGGATCCAGCCTCGCAATTTCGGACCAGACAAATCTTTGCGTTGCGGAGGTCAACTGTGAAAAAACTTGAGACTCCCGAATGGCACTACTAGATTGGATGAGCATACCTCGGGCTGGCTGGTCGACATGTCGCACAGAACGCGGATGGCGTCCCGAACCCGGGCGCCGGAACGCTCATACAATGGACTCGTCGGATTAACGAAAAGCGCCATATTCTTGATCCATGGGCTCATGTATTGGACGCAGCTGATGCGCTGCGAAATCGCGGTCCTGTCGATACCGGTCATGGCGGCCGAGATCTCGGAGACAAAGTCGAGAGTCAGCTGGGGTGCGAAGTCTGACAACGACTCGCTTAACCGACGGATGAAGGTCATCGCGTCGCCTGGGACGAATCCCGCTACAGGTCAAGTTAGAATGGAAAGGATCTTTAACTCTGAACGTACATTTCGCTGCGACTACAGGGCTCTTGTCGAATTTCAAGTATGAGCAAACAGCACCCAATAACTCGTAACCCGCGGCACGAAGTTCCTCGTCGTTCAAATCCACGCTCAGCATACCAACATGTAGCAGCGTAGCGGGGATATTCGAGAACCGCGAAAAACGCTCCGCTAGCGGAATAGGCGTGTCCTTTAAACGACCCTTGGCAGAGCGGATGGCCTGGAATTTCCAATTTATCTTCCGAACCAGAATGAAGCTATTGTGATAACTTGCCTTCACGATGGCCTCCCGAGATGGCGAAGAAAAGTACACTGTCGTGCCTTGTTGGGCGCGTCGGATGATGAATTCGTGTGCATCCTGTCCGATCGACGAGACGTTGTACACGTCGCTAACATCGGCCAACGGAATGATTTCCGTAGACTTGCAGGAAAGCCCGGGGGATATCGGTTGTGCTCGTACCTGCACGAGAGATTAAGACGGGATCTGGGAGAGAGGGCGTTCTAATAACACACCGACGTGATCCGGACATGCGTCTCACCCACAAGGAGTATTATTGGGAAGCGCATCTGCTGCAACCGCATCGATATGTCGGAGAATTGTTCACCAACCTCGGACTCAAGTTGGGCTTAAACAAAAAGATCAGGGGCCTGTCCCAATGTCCAGTAAATACGTACCAGGCCACACGAGTTTCTCGACAGCGGATTGTGGAACTTGGGTGAGGAGCTCGATGACGGAAGAATGGGCCTTGATCACAGAACAGAAGGGAGTCCCTGGCAAGGTATGAGATAAATGCAAGGGGAAAAAAAGAAGTGATAATGTCGTACCTGCAGCAAAATTGTATAACCTCCTCATGTACTTCTGCGTCAACGTATTGGAGTTGAGGATGTGTGTTGTCCCAAAACGTGTCCGAATATCGTATGGGATTAATTCCGCGCAAAACTTTAGCCACTGAAGAGGAAGCTCGGATATCCCAGTAAAGGCTGTACAATCCAAGACCACGTCGAACGCCCGATTCTGGTACGCCGGTAAAGCAAGAGTCTTGACAAGGGCGGACATAAATATCCATGAAGACTATCCGAAAGATTTGATACGCACTTTGAAAATATGGTACATCAAAAGCTCAATATCCAACGCCTCGACATCGATCTTGGACAAGCAAAACAAGAAGACGGCCGGTTTATCCTGAAAGTAAATTGAATAAACGACGCTAATTCCGGTCTGGAAGGATTCACCTTCGGCATGTCCGTCTCGAGGAAAATCTCCTTGACAGATTCGGTACTCCGATGGGCATGTCGAGTCATCAGGTCGGTATAATCGCGGTGCTCATGCGAAGATGCGGATGAGAGCTTCGGGATATCCAAAGGCGTCCCAAGCTCAACGAGCAGTCCGCAAAGCTCATCCCAGGCGTGCTTTCCCGAGATTACCGAGGGATCGTTGTCGGAAGGTTTCGTTAAGCTCAACAGCTCTTTCCCAATCTTATCGGCATGCTTGTGGAAATACCGATGAAGGACTATTATATCGGTGTCGTCGGAGGTCGTCCCTAGCCACTCATCAGTTTCCTCCTCAGAGGTCGGCGCCTGGTATTTCTACAATGGACGTGAGCTGACGCTGAGGTCGATCACCAGAACCTTACGTTTAACTCTGACAAAAATCGAGTGACACTCGCGATATTGGCTTGCAGGAAAGTATTCAGAGGTACCATGTGCTTCTCTTTCCCGAAGAAGAGGTTGTTCGCGAGGTTTTGAATGATCTTGGCGATTACCATCAGACCTCGGCGAATGACCAGGTGTTCCTCTTTCGAGAGCTCTTTAGGGAGTTCGATGTCGATGGTCTCCGGTGCTACAATCGCAGGAGAGATAAATCTGTTGGAAAATCAGAGGTGAGCAGTTCGAATGGACCGTGAATCGTACCGCAGGAATATGAAGGCGCCCATGGCAGAGAACTTGGCTTCCGGCCAAACGCGAGATCTAAATAAGCGGTAAGATAGGGTTAGGGTTTGCTATGTGGACACTGACACGACTCTCGATATATGGGCGCAGATTTCCCTGAACATACTAGAAGCAGGGCTATGAATTCGCGTGCTCAAAGGTTAGGAGACCGACTCACGGAGGTAGCGCCGGGATGGAGGAAGTGATGATCTCTAGGAACGAAGCAGCGACAAACTTGACGTTCTCCAAATTTTGAGCAGCCTTTACTTCGCCGACGTCTGGCTTTTCAGGATCGAGTTCGTAGCCGTGTCCAGGTGGTACCGACGCCATGCTTTTGATGAGAGGCATTATGAGGCTACGCAGATAGGCATAGCCATGCACTTTAGCAAACGCAGACAAAAACCGCGTGCACGTGGAATTGCTCCGGAATAATGCGGCTTCGCTGTCTGTGACATTCAAGGGTAAGCGCGCCGCCTGAGATGGAGGGATTAATTTTACCTGTATGTGCTACCTCCCGGTCGATCATATGCTTGAGGAGAGTCATCAACGAACCGCGGGTGTCGAACAAGTTCAGCATAACCGATATCATGATCTCCACTTCCGCAGGAGGACATGTCTCGCATATGGCCATGACGAGGACCATCTGAAAGGAATCGGAGTTAGACAGTGTAGAAGGAGGAAATGAAAAACCGCCCACGTCTGATCCTTTCACGAGCTACATCACAGCCGTCAGCGCGAAGTCAGGAAGAAAAAAAGACAGTACTTACCTCGGATAGTCGGTTATGCCGCCCAGGGATTGCCACCCGTTCTTCCACGTCGAATTTCGTACCCTGCCCTATAACCCGCGCGAATACGTTGGCAAATATGCCACGTTTCCGGTTGTCTGGATCGTAGGCAAGAGGAAGGCACTGCTTGAAGCCATGTTCGGAATTTGATCCAACGAGATGCGAGAGGCCAGTGATGATCAACTCGCGAAGCTCTGCTTCCCGCTGGGCAGCTCGGCTCTGTAATGGTGTCAGGTAGGGTCTTTGGAAGAGGGCAAAGGGCGAACCTTGTGCGAAGGAGCGTCAGAGGCTTTGTCAGAACGCTGTTAAGAATTGAGGGTCAATTACTGAACGAGGGATGAAGGGACGCTCGTACAACAGGGTCCAATTGGCATTCATCGTGTCCGCGAAGGAGAAGGGCCGCGTACTTGTGGAAAAGTCGGGATACCTGGTGAACGCTGTCGTCACCCGTGGACGCCTCATCCTGCGGCCGGATCTGCAACCGATCCAGGAGTTTGACGCATGTGCGGAGACATGCAATATTGAGCTCGTTCTGGGTCGGCCCGAAGTCCTGAACATGAGACTGAAGCGAAACGTCAATGCAAAAATTTGGGACCGCAGGGAGGGACGTACATTAGGCGCCATCTGCATCCACTCCATCACAATGTCCAGGATCTTTTGCCGAGCGGGATTGTCTTTCCGCAAGGTCAGGGTGTCCGTCCGGTCACACACGGCATCGCAAAGTGCGCAAAACTTGAGGCGCAGGCGAGAGGCAGACTGCGGGTCGAAACGAGCGATGAACGAGGCGAGAGAGAGCATGGTCAGGCTGATGTCGATACTCATGATCTCTTCCGCGCCGACATGCGTGTTCTCGATGATCAATTTTAACACTGCACTGAACTGGAAAACGAGGATTTAAAGACATTAAAGTGCCTTGTAAGTAGAGATGCACATACCTGGTCCACAAACAACGAGTATGAGTCTGCGAGATCCGATCCTGCGAGGCCGCTGATCTGCCGAATAGTACTATGATCGAGTCAGCGCGGTTTCAGCTTGAAATAAATAATCTCCCACTCGTCGAAGTGCTTGAGCAGTCTCGAGTACAGCCGCGGACTCAATTCTCCTCCCAGTGCCGTTCGGGCATTCTCCCGCAGGCTAGTGTCGTCAATCACCAGCTGGTCAGTCATCGCCGTTATGAACTTGGTCACAAGCGGAACGGGGTTTTGGAGCTCGCGCATCTGGTCGGGGAGATACTGCACGGGGACGACACTCCCCAGGAACTTGAGGTCTACTTCTTGCACGCACGCACCGCCGAGCACCGCCAAGAACAAGGTGAGGTTCTCGTACGCGTGGCGCTTCTCCTACAAAACTCTTCAGCTCTGTATATTCGGCGGGTGCAGGATACCGACCTTGACCGTTTGGATAATCGCCTCCCGAGTGTCCGGCGCGGCTGACGCATCGTCAACTGTATCCTTGATGAAGTTGTAAAGGTAAAGCCAGCGCCAGTAGCACTCCTCCCAGACGGCGACGTAGATCGTGCACGGGAAGGAGAGCAGGCGAATCAGCTTCCGCATCCGCTTCTGGTATCCGACTCGGCCTGAAACGCGCGATGAGCAGCGTACGCTTGTACTAACAGGAAAGATCCATACCGACAATCACGATCCTGGGATCGCCAAGCTGCTCGTACACGAGATGGCGCTTCGAGAGCTGCTCGTCGTCCACGACCGGCGCGGGCGGCGCACCAGGCAAGGTCTCTAGGTACGCAAGATATCGCAAGCCCTTCGCAGCGAGATGCGACACCGCGCTATCTTCTGAGGTAAGCGTAACCAGTAATGCGATCTCGACGAGCACAAAGGCCGGCATGCGCGCTGGATCGTTCCGGATGGCATGCACATGCTCCGCCTGGACGTTTGGACGATTAATAGGAAAGTAGCGCGGGAGACCATAGCCCACGCACATCGTTACTTGTCGCATAAACTTTCAGCAGCCGGTGGATCGCCGAGGTCCACATCCGGGTTGCTTCTACATCGTTCCGCGAGCGCATCAGGTTAGAGCTGAGACACAAAAGAGACATCGGCCTGGAAAGAAGAAAGGGATGGACGAATCAGCAACGCGCTCGACGGTCAGGCTGGGACACGCACAACGCGGATTTAATGAACTTGGTCACGATGTCCGTGGCCGCCGGGGCTTGGAGGACGGGCTCGCTCACGAGGATCATATTCGTCAGGGTCGATGCCTTGACGGAATTGTCGAGCCCAGATTCCCACACGCGGATGGCGGAGTCGATCCAAACTTTCCCGGGGTCTTCGCTCTCGTCGAAGAAGAACAGCGGACTCACTCGCCATAGGCACACGATGCCAAGGACGAGAACCTCCCCGTCCTGTAGTGGCTGCGGGACACGCCGCTTGCCCTTCGGATACGCCTGCGTCCGCTGCACACGCCCATTCGCATCCATCTCGCCCCGTCGGCGGCCCCCAACCTATCGGGGATATGTAAGCACGGTCAATCATTCATCGCAGCATCTGGCCTTACCCTGAAAATGGCCAGCAAGCGGGGGCCGACGAGCTGTATCAGTGGGGCTAGGGGACGCTGCCAGGGAATGATAGCGGCCTGGAACACAGTAATCAGTGTAAGATGGGACCGGAAGAACCTAGTGATACTAACCTCTTGCGCCAAAGTCAGACACGCGCGTACGACGCAAAGCTTGACAGCTTCCGATCGCTCCGGCAGCAGACATTCCTCAAACAACTGCAGTGAATCCTCCTCTGGTAAGAAGCGGAATATCATAGTCAACGCCTGTGCGTAGAGCGGCACGTCGATTTCATCAAGGTCCCAGAACGTTTTCTGGCCGGCGGCGACCGGATGCCGCAGTGCGCTCTGGAGTACAGACATCAGGAGTCAGTAGGCCAGTGGGGACGAGGATGAAAAGGAGCACCTTGATCTCCGGAGCCATGTCATACGCAAGGAGGCGCACAGGCACGTCACCCTCGGGCTGCACGCGGGACGCCACCCGGCACAGATCGACCGCGCATACAAGCGCAGTCTCCGTGAGCCGGGACTGGATCTGCGAATGCCGAATCACATCTTCGCCGAATTTCACGTCCTAAAGAAGGTGCACTCAAGACACGCATAAGATGAGGCACAAGCAAGGCAACATACCGGTCTAGCCGCCTTTGCACGGCTCGAAGTGTGCTGCAGCAGATCCGGAGACAATCTGTCGGATGAGATGGCGTTGAGAATCCCTAGGGCGGGCCAGGAGGCCTTTTGCGACTCCGTCGTGGTCGACATCTGGTACAGCAGGTCGAACATGCGCTCTGGGGCACCCTCTAAGCCGCCCCGCACCCGAATGGCTTCATTGAACTCGTCGGGGTAGTGATCAATCCAGTTCCACACCGCCACGCGCAGAACAGGCACGATTGCCGTGTGCTCCTCCTTGATATTCAGTAGCAACGCAGAGAGCTCTGCGAGGCGTCAGAACGCGGCGACGAAATGGAAGGCACAGACAGACGTACCCTGGAGGACGACAATCAGCCGCTCGCGAGTGAGCGCACTATGCGACAGCAGTTGCAGGTCTACAAGGTCCGGTGTCTGCCGTGTGCGGTTGAGATCGTCGCTCGCGAGGTAATGAAGTTTGGTGCGTAGACGGAGGAACACGACTGGCCAGTTGGACGCGGAGAGGTGAAAGATGACGCGGCCGGTGTACTTGGCGAGATGGGTGTTGAGCGCGTGGGGGGACTTGATCGCGGAGCGGACGGTAGGTTCGTATACCATGCTGGTCGGTGGGGACGAACGGGAGGAGCTTCGTGCGCCCTTACCGTGTGACTCGTCGCCCGGCCTCCAGTTCATGATTTCATCGAAGGGCATGTCAGCCAAGGCGCTTTCGAAGTCGGTGAAGGCGATGTCAGTCGTCCGGTCGATGATCATGAGCGGGGTCTCGGCGGTGTGGGTCTGGCGCAGGTAGAGGACCATAACGCTGAGGATATATTTCGCACAGTTGTCGTCGAGGGGCGGCACCTCGGACTGGAAAGACGAGAAGGATTGTTGGTCGGAAGACTGCCGGGTGCGGCGAGGCAAGGGCGAGTCAGTGCTTGCGCGAGACTTTGGCCGCTGGCCGTGATGCCATCGGGAGGCCAGAGCAATGGTCAAGACTTTCATCACGAAAAGCTGGGACTGGACCACCTCGACGGACAAGACGGCAGGGGCGGGCTGTGGCTTATCCTTCTCGGGCTATAAAAATATAAGATGACATCCGAGGCGAAAGAAAGCGACGCACGATAGCCAACCGCTCTAAGAGCTCGCTCAGGGCCCATGCTATAATGTCCATGGAATCGTGGGACAGCGTTACGAGTGCTTCAACGGCCTGTTGGGTCGCAGTATCTGCCTCGAGTTCATCCAAAGTTAAGCCTGAATTGTATGGAAGCTGCAAATCGTTAGAATGACAAAAGGCGATTCATGATAGTTATAAAAAGAGATGTCGGAGAGACGTCGGTTAGGCCTCTCGAGGCTCATTAGTCCTCCAACACGACATTCCCTATGCGCGACATTTTCTGCAGGTCCCAATACATAGATACAGGCACATTCAGAAAAGTCGCGCGGCCGCATTCGCGCAACCATTTGACTGCCAGCTGCGTCTGGTATCGATGCAGAAAGAGTTTCCCACATAGAGAAAGATATCGGCGAGGACTTGGTGCGTCCTCCATGCTCGGGTGGCCCTATCCGTGCAAAAATCCCGCACTGTGCCCAGATACCGCGTATATCAATGCAACCATAGCCTGGTCCCGCATACACGCGATCCAACCATTATAAAACGGAAACTCACCTTTGATTTTAACCTCGCCACCAAGACCTGCACAATTTTCTGCTGCGGCGTCGGCGATGCATTTGGAGGTAATGTCGTGTGCGAACCACCGCTGAGTCCTGGCGATTCTGAGCTCTTCGTTACGCGGGTTGTCGAGCTCGCCACCGATGAAGTGCCCACATGTCCTGCTGGGACAGACGGCCGTCGGTTACGATTCATCGAATCTTGATAACCCTCCTTGGGTCGTGGGCTGTGATAGCCTGCGTCTATGGATATAGAATAGTCCGGGGTATAAGGGGTACAGGCGAGGGATAACGAATCTCGAAAAGATCAAGAAATGTGCGGTTAGGCTTAGGTAACCCTATTTCTGATTTTTCCGCAATCACCACTTTGGACGATACAGAAACCGAAATTAAGGGTGGCAGATTGGATTTAGCACGAAACAAATTCACTCGGAGAGTTAAATGCAATTGTAATAAGGGTAAAGATGCATGTACGATGGCTGAGGACAATTTGGAAGGGTGAAGAATTTGGACGGGAATTGGGTCGGACATAAATGGGAAAATGTAACCTTAAAATGGTACGCCCCCACTTGACCGGCCGTTGTATGGCTTCCAAACTTCAGATCGACTGGGCTGGTATACATTCCGTTATCCTGAATTCTTGCCTTGATTGATGCACTTGATAGACAAACCAGTGGCCGCAGCAGCGCCAAGAAACAGATTTAAACGAGAACCAGGCAAGCTGCAAGGAAGCTCACAGATATCCGTAATTTGTTCGGAAGTAGGCCAATACAGGCAGTATGGTCCCGGCATCATGCATGTAGATCTGGGTCCAACGAAGGTCGGCTAGCACTTTGTACTCATAGTATGATATTTGAGTTACTCCGACTGACAGATGGCAGCGGTTCCGTTGACTTCGAGAAAGGTTCTTTGGAGGGATTCGCGATTTTTGCCTGAAGGACTTTATCAGCCGGAAACGGCCACCTGGTTCTAGAGAATACAAGTACTTGCCGGAGCGCTTCGCGCTCCGGCAACTCCTTGCTGACAACGGACCAGGAGATACAATTTTTTTATATGATAGAATTTACTTGAACAGGAGTTCTTCCCATACAATGTGGGTAGTACTGTCATCGATTTCGTCTTCATATTTTAGAAGGAGGACACTTTTTCTGTCTGGTACCCTGGTCATGGCTGAGTGCAACTGGCCATGAGAGAAGACTTCTCGTCGCAAGTCTAAAAACTTGGCGACTGTGAGTCTTTGGCAGCTGTTGAACGTTGTAGCATAACAGAGCCTTGTCAGAGGAACTTACCGCAAAATTGAATTCATGTGGTTGAAAATGATAGTTTGACCGCGGAATGTGGAGTCGTACAATCTATTCTTATAATGTTCATTCGTCTATGAAAGGAACGATGGACTTGACGCGAAGGGGGGACTTGCATAGGCCTAAAAAGCGAGATCGTCAAATGTTGAATCGGATGCAGAAAAGCACAACCATTCGTAAAAGTGATAATAGTGTATTTCGAGGGGTACACGGCGTACATGGTAATCGAAAAATTTGTTGCTACGGTTTAATTTGGCTGGATATCCGTAGCCTAATCTGTGGCTTCTTTTGCCTTGCCTTGTCTTTCTTTGAGATGGGCGATCATCGGGTGAGCGGTGTGCCGCTTCCGTTACCTTGATTGCCACGTGCAGGTGGACTCGGACTGCGTCAAAATTCAGATTTTGAATGTAAAGGTAAGGGGTACCAACATTTCAATTGAACGGTTTGTTCCTTTCTTGGGAGACGAAGGTGACGATAGTAAGTAGTCTAGTTGGTAGAATCTGTCGCTATCTGTCAACGTACGCTTGAGCGAAGGGCTGTGGATACATGGATGGCATAGACAGGCCCGCTTGAGCGCCTGAAGAAGTTGGCGCCAACGGTGGTGGCTGAGAAGCAGATGGATTGGCGGACACATTTGATGTCAACAGCGCATCGGATGCTTGGAACGTCGACGGGTCTGGGGATGCTTGGAAGGTTGGCGGAGGAACGGACGCCTAGAGGGTGGGTGAGCCAACGGACAACTGAGATGTAGGCGGAGCAACGGGTGCCTGGGGCGTCGATGGGTCGGTCGGATGATTGTTGAGATGTCGACAAATTTAAGTCCGGGGCGGCAAGGGTGTACCGAATGGGTGGGGAGACAAACTGGCGGTATTCATATTCAGACAAAGCGTGTTGAGCCACGCATTTGGTTTTTTGAGCGGCACAGGGAGCAATGTTCCAGACAGTTGCGCAGGTGAAGCTTGTTGGGCTTGATGCATCTAAGCTTGTTGCATAAACGCGAGATAGTTGAGGTAGCCGATGTCGAAATGAGGTGCAGGGAAGGATGTCGATGTGAGTGACGAAAACACATCGGGAGAGGCCGGCGCCAGGATCTGCGGGGAGGAGAAAGCTGATGAAGATGCAGGGTCAATCTTCTTTGGAGTCGCGGGAGTATGGCGAACTGGAGTAGGGGTACTCGGTTCAGCTCGAACATTGGGATCCGCAGAGAAACTTTTCCGTTTCGTGACAGAGGACCACGTCGAGCCACGTATGTGCCACGCAGATTGTACATGAATCATTGCGGGGAGAAAGAGCGGAAAGTAAGTATTGACATGAGCCCATCAATCATTTGAATGGTGCGGAGAGCGAAAAGTCGGTGATGACCGAGCGGACTTTAAAGGCTTCAGACAGGCTTAATTTTATAAAGAGTAGAATGGTGAAGAGTAGGAGGAACCGGACGATTTGAGTCAGGGTTTGTCTTCTCTATTTGTCCGAGTGAGTTTCTGTATCCATAGCACACAATACAGATGCTGATCAGGGCCGCGATGCCCTCAGTCCAACAGCGCTTTGTGGGATTCTAGCATGTTCAAGGTCTGGCCGCGTTTGCGATGAAAATCTTATCATCTACGATGGCGGCGAGGACTGGGGAGAGGAGATCCTTGATATCTGACATAGATAAGGGTCATAGACCAGTCCAAGCCGAGATGCTCGATGGAAGTTTGAGGTCAAGAACTTGAAGAATCGCAAGAATCAGTTGAGAATCAAAATTGATTGCAATTGGTTTTGTTTACTCACGGCTTGACCTCGTCTCCCATGTCGCTCATGTCGCTCGAACATATGTCTATCACCTGGAATGCAAGCTCTTAGCGCCCCTTGGTGAGCCTCTCTGGAACATCACTCCATCGAGCTGTTGGGCTATTTCTAGGATCGAACAAGATTTACCAAGATCTTTGGCTCACACTGTCCAGCGCCTAATCCGAGGAGATTCACCCCCCGGTGGATCAGAAGGACCCTAGATATTCGACAGAGATCTACAGGAAACGGCGTCGCTTCTGATGTCTTTCTACTCTTTATAAAATTAAGCCTGTCTGAAGCCTTTAAAGTCCGCTCGGTCATCACCGACTTTTCGCTCTCCGCACCATTCAAATGATTGATGGGCTCATGTCAATACTTACTTTCCGCTCTTTCTCCCCGCAATGATTCATGTACAATCTGCGTGGCACATACGTGGCTCGACGTGGTCCTCTGTCACGAAACGGAAAAGTTTCTCTGCGGATCCCAATGTTCGAGCTGAACCGAGTACCCCTACTCCAGTTCGCCATACTCCCGCGACTCCAAAGAAGATTGACCCTGCATCTTCATCAGCTTTCTCCTCCCCGCAGATCCTGGCGCCGGCCTCTCCCGATGTGTTTTCGTCACTCACATCGACATCCTTCCCTGCACCTCATTTCGACATCGGCTACCTCAACTATCTCGCGTTTATGCAACAAGCTTAGATGCATCAAGCCCAACAAGCTTCACCTGCGCAACTGTCTGGAACATTGCTCCCTGTGCCGCTCAAAAAACCAAATGCGTGGCTCAACACGCTTTGTCTGAATATGAATACCGCCAGTTTGTCTCCCCACCCATTCGGTACACCCTTGCCGCCCCGGACTTAAATTTGTCGACATCTCAACAATCATCCGACCGACCCATCGACGCCCCAGGCACCCGTTGCTCCGCCTACATCTCAGTTGTCCGTTGGCTCACCCACCCTCTAGGCGTCCGTTCCTCCGCCAACCTTCCAAGCATCCCCAGACCCGTCGACGTTCCAAGCATCCGATGCGCTGTTGACATCAAATGTGTCCGCCAATCCATCTGCTTCTCAGCCACCACCGTTGGCGCCAACTTCTTCAGGCGCTCAAGCGGGCCTGTCTATGCCATCCATGTATCCACAGCCCTTCGCTCAAGCGTACGTCGACAGATAGCGACAGATTCTACCAACTAGACTACTTACTATCGTCACCTTCGTCTCCCAAGAAAGGAACAAACCGTTCAATTGAAATGTTGGTACCCCTTACCTTTACATTCAAAATCTGAATTTTGACGCAGTCCGAGTCCACCTGCACGTGGCAATCAAGGTAACGGAAGCGGCACACCGCTCACCCGATGATCGCCCATCTCAAAGAAAGACAAGGCAAGGCAAAAGAAGCCACAGATTAGGCTACGGATATCCAGCCAAATTAAACCGTAGCAACAAATTTTTCGATTACCATGTACGCCGTGTACCCCTCGAAATACACTATTATCACTTTTACGAATGGTTGTGCTTTTCTGCATCCGATTCAACATTTGACGATCTCGCTTTTTAGGCCTATGCAAGTCCCCCCTTCGCGTCAAGTCCATCGTTCCTTTCATAGACGAATGAACATTATAAGAATAGATTGTACGACTCCACATTCCGCGGTCAAACTATCATTTTCAACCACATGAATTCAATTTTGCGGTAAGTTCCTCTGACAAGGCTCTGTTATGCTACAACGTTCAACAGCTGCCAAAGACTCACAGTCGCCAAGTTTTTAGACTTGCGACGAGAAGTCTTCTCTCATGGCCAGTTGCACTCAGCCATGACCAGGGTACCAGACAGAAAAAGTGTCCTCCTTCTAAAATATGAAGACGAAATCGATGACAGTACTACCCACATTGTATGGGAAGAACTCCTGTTCAAGTAAATTCTATCATATAAAAAAATTGTATCTCCTGGTCCGTTGTCAGCAAGGAGTTGCCGGAGCGCGAAGCGCTCCGGCAAGTACTTGTACTGTTAAAAGCCAGATGGCCGACTGTAACAGCATCCTCGACTCCGGCTCCGAGGACGCTCCCATCTTCGACATCCACCCACTCGCGCTCCGCCTGCTTAAACTGGTTTCATGGGTTCTCCTTTTTGTTCCCTCCTATCTCTCGGCGGTACTCCCAGTACCGCATGATGGATTTTTATCTGGCATCGTTCTTCTCTTCACCTTCATTGGCCTTCAATGCATTGCTGCCACCCTTGCGACCATGACCGTCGTTTATAAGTTGTCCCCACGCTGCCGCCTCGTCGAGCCCCTCGCTTTCTGCCTCGTCCTTCCCGTCGGCTTCCTCTGTCAGTCCTTTTCATTCTATGCTCTCAACATATTAAACCTCGTTTCTTACAGCGCGACCTCCAAAGGACCCAAACGAAACCTCACTCTCCCATTCGCCGGTCGTCCATATGCTACTCATCTTCGGGGTAGTCTTCCCAGCGATCTGGATCCAGGCGTGGAACCAGAGGCTGCACAAGATTGATAGGGCGGACCGTGTCGTCGATGCCAAGTACCTGGGGAGCTTGTGTAATGAAGTATTCAGTTTTCGAAAGAGTACCCACCCGGGCCTTGCAAACATGGCCGTGGACGGCGAATGCCTGCCCCTATATGCGACTGGTGCGCTTCTCTCTCAATAAAATACACCCGTCCTAATATTATCCACCAGACCTCGACACGACCAAAGGAGACTCGGGCCCATCGTCACACTCACCCTTTCCTGACATGAAGCCTGCGGACGAAGCCGTTTGACTGTTGTTGCCAGTGAAATATAGTAGATGTATTCATTACCGCTTGCAAGATAATTTTGGTTGATTAACACGAAAAGAAACCTAAGAACGCGACATCAGGGAAAGCGGGGATGTAGCTACCAGGATGCTATGCAGCACTAGAAAAGTGCTGGCTACGGTTTCCTGATGGACACTTTAGGGCCGGCTTGCCGCGCCTAGGCTTCGAACCTTGTTCCTCTCCCCATTGGTTCTTGAGTCTCGTCTTGAGCTGATATACTCTCCGTCCATGTCTCCCGTGTGGCTCAGATCGCTTCGTTGTGCAGTTTCAAGTCGAGAAACAAGAAAATCCGGGACCCGCCTGCTCGCACGCTCGTACTTCTTTGGCTCTGGCTCTGGCGACCGTATCAACCGTCAAATATCTCAGACTCAAAACTCCACAATCTATGTACGATGAATACCGACGGGGCGCCTCTTCCTTATCCTTCGGATCGGACGTCCGCGGATGATGGATAGGCCCAAAGATATACCAACGCGACCCCACGCTCAGGATGCTCACTGCTCTCGCTCTCCATGGCACCCATAAGCACGGCAAGTGTACTGAATCCTGCCCCGCCGCTCAAACTTATCTTCGGATTTTTCGCCCAGCAATGGACGCGTCTCATTCGCTTCGTCGCCGCGGAGACGTCCCAGGTGCATATCGGCCAGCCCGTTGACGGCTCACTCGATGGTCCGTTTCCGTTTAGATGTTTATGATGGATAGCCTCCTCACCCGGGCACGCAGTCGGCCTCGCTGCACATCGCGGCGACCCCATCAAGGCGCATGAGATTGTGGGATCTGCACTCGATCCGAAGGCACACTTGACGACGACGGTGCTGACCGTGAAGCAGCTCCTGAGTCCGCTCTCGAGGGAGGAGGTGGGGTACGTGCGCGGCCTGGGGCTGAACTACGCGGACTACGCGGTGCGTTTGCCTTATCTCCATGTCCCCAAGATTTAATGATTAATCCATACTTCTCTCCTTAAGGCAGAAGCAAAACTCCCTGCCCCGCCGTAAGTTACCCTCGAGTTGCGAGTGTGCGTATCTCAAAAGCTGACCGTGCCCGCACAGCGTCCCCGTTCTCTTCGTCAAACCACCAACCGCGCTAATCGGGCCGGGCGCGACGGTGCTCATACCCAAGGTCGCGCAGCCCGCAAAGGAGCACCTGCCGGACTACGAGGTCGAGCTCGTCATCGTCATCGGCAAGCCCGCGAAGGACGTCTCCGAAGCGGACGCGCTCGACTACGTGTTAGCGTATACCGGCGCGAACGATGTATCGTTCCGGAAACACCAGAACACCGTTCCGCAATGGGCGTTCTCGAAGGGATTCGGTGCGTCCGCCCCCGTGTCTCCCGTATCTCGTTGCCAATGACACGGCGCGCAGATAACACCAATCCGCTGGGGCCCTGCCTCGTCTCGGCCGCCTCGATCCCCGACCCGCAGGTGATCCCCCTCAAGTGCACCGTCAACGGGAACGTCCTCCAGGACGGGAACACCTCGTGTGTCCACACCGTCTGCCTCCCCATGTAATGCTGAAGATCATGCAGAAACCAAATCTTCACCGTCCGGCAAACGATTGCGTTCCTCTCGCAGGGTACGACGCTTCTGCCAGGCACAGTCATCCTTACGGGCACGCCTAAGGGGGTGGGCTTCGTCAAGAAGCCGCCTCTATATCTGAAGCATGGGGATGAGGTGAGCGTGTGGGTGGGCGCCGGGATTGGGACGCTGATGAACGACGTCCGGGAGGAGGGCTGGGTTGGGGCGAAGCTTTGAATATAATCTCACCGTGTCATGGACGGTCTGTAAGATTTTACTGAGGAGATGAATTAAGATACTTAGCATTGCGTGTTGCCCTTGGTAGGACTGGTCGTACTATTAGTCGTCAGAGACGGCCGAGCCGTCACGGCTCGGACTTACCGTCCGACACGAAGTCTTGCCGCGATCACGTGGTGCGATTGACACGAGGCGCACACACAGCCAAACAAGAATACCCGACAACTCCAACCAAATTCTCGCCACCACTCTGGCACCACGCTCGCTATGGATTCCAGCCTCCAAAGACTGCGCACTACGCTCGAAGACGCCTTAGATGATGTACTCCTCCATCATCCCGCTTTCAAGTCCGAAAAACTAATCCGAATTCCTACTCTAGCTCTCATCACCACGGACCGCCAGCGGAGCTAAAACCCAAGCCCTGAGGAGCCTGGAGAAGACTCTGGCGACTGCTTGTGTTAGGAAAAGCTCTACGGATGTGCTGGACCATTTTATTGCGCTGCAGTATACGTTTGAATGTAATGGTGAGTCGGCGTGTGCGATGGGATTGTTCTGGGTTGGAAGCCGCCAGTTTTTGGGACTCGAATTGGAAACCGGTATCAAGGGCGACCCCGATTCCAGGTTGGCTCTTGACCTGGCATAAATTTTGCCGGGTCCCAGGCAACATCGTGGCAGCTCAAGCCAAAGCCCAGGATTTCGCTTCTGGCTTCTGTTCTCGCCCATTATCTCGGCGCCAAATGCTGGCCCAGCCAGCTGCCTTCCAGGCCAGCGCCGGAATATCGCTATCTGAAAATGCCCACACTGACTGAGAGCAGTACCATCCAGGATCCTCGGCTGGATAGCGTCCGCGACCGCCATATTGGAGAATTTGACGAGTAAAGGGATCGCTGAACGTGAGTCGTATCCCTACAATCATTTGAGAGCGAACTGACGCAAAATAGCCGACGCCTCGCCTGAAATCACCACTCTCTCTTCCCAGCTCGCACTCGGCCTCTCCATAATCCAGGGTGTCTGTCTCATCCATCCCTCCACCAAAACATATCTGGGCCGCAAATACGCGCTCGAGGTGAGGTGCCGCGGTCGGTACTTATACTTAGACTAACTCTCCGTAGGTCCTCCTCGACCTCTTCCTCTCCTCGCGCCACCTCTCCTCGACGCCCTTTGCCTCTTCTGCGGATGTCTCTGCCTCGCCGGTGAAGCCCACAGTCGGCGCGCCGCCCCCTCTCGCGTCTGCCATCCTCGATACGCTCCTCTGCATCCTCGTGGACGCGTCCCCCGCCCTGCGCGTCTTCGAGGCCTGCAACGGGGTGCATGCCGTCGTCAAGATCCTCAAGCGCGCGGGCACTCCGCGCGAAGTGCGGTGCGCTTCTTTCCCTTTTCCCATTTCTACGCGCACGACGCTCAGTCTTACGCAGCATGAAATGCCTCGAATTCCTGTACTTCTACCTCCTCGACGAGACCACGCCGTCGACGCCCCTCATCGCTACAGCCCCCTCGACACCCGCCCCGACGGCGCCCTCGACGCCCATGCAGCCTGCGAAAAAATCTTTCCTCAGCGGTAACGGCACGCCCGCGCGCCCAGTCTCTCGCTACGGCTCGTCGACGTTCTCGCTTACGTCCTCATCCTTCGCCTCCACTTCGACTTCGACCTCCTCAGCGTCCTCGGCATCCTCATCTTCGCGTTCCACTTCCGGCAGCTCGACGAGCTCAGCATCCTCGTTCTCTTCCACGTCCTCGAACGCAGGCTCGACGTCGCCCAGGAAGCAAGCGCAGGTTTTGCCGGGGACGCCACAGCCTCGGCCGAAACCCACTTTGCAGACGAAGGGGGAGCCGCTGCCGCGCGCGCTGCTGATGCTCCGCCGCGAGCTCGACTTTGTGCCGTTGAGTCCGAAGAGGGCGAGCGTGGTAGGGGAGAACGGGGTGCCGCTCGGACGCGCCCGGGGCGTTGCACGGACGCGGTCGAAACTGGTGTCTGATGAGGAGGAGGAGGAAGCGGAGAGTTGCGACGCGGGGATGGATGGGGGCCGTGGGGAGCAGCAAGTGGACATGGAAGGGAAGGGAAGGGAGCGGGAGGCAAGGAGGACGACAGAGGATAAGAAGCGGTTGTTAGGGACGATGCTCGGGAACGTGGAGGCGCTTGTGGAGGGAGTGCGGAAGGCGGGGATTTGGGGATTGGGGTGACGAGGATAGCTGTTGGGACGGAAGTGCGGAAACAAATTGATCTTTTATTTTTCTCGGTGTGGGAGTGGCCTCGAGCTCTCCTGGGGCGCGACGTCGGAAATGTCTCAGATCTCACTGCCCAGCACTAAAGGCGCGGTAAACCAATCCATTAAAATATTTTATTCTCACTGTGGTTTTGACCTGTCCTCCCCGCTTTCCGGATTGTCAACAGGCGGTGCGCCCCAGACCAATTTCTTCAACGACACGAGCACACCCCCTTGATTCTGCGCCGTGGCCGATACGGAGGCCTCTGGTGAAGGCTGAGTATAACTTCGCGCCCTGTCGCTCAGTGTCGGCCCCTTCAACGTCGGAGTTTTGGCAAAGGCTGAGGCGGCCTGCATCGCGCGCTTCTCGTCCTCGACGCTCAACGCCGCGCGTTTCGCGTCCATAATCGCGCGCTCCTTCACCTCATCGTCGAGGTCATCGAATGTATCTTGCTTCACGGCCGCCATCGAGTACGCGAACACGCCCCCAACGAACGTGAGTAAAACGACTCCCACTAGCGCGTTTTTGGTGCGGAATTGGCGCCGCGCACGGAGGAGGCCGGGGGACATTCGCTAGCGAAATAAAACATTATATATTGCAGGATGATTTCGTTGGGTGGGGGGACGCACACCATTTTTCCAGTAAGAGGCCTTCACCTCTCTCCGGTCTACATATCTCTTCGTTTCAGACTCCCAATCGGCGCGCGTGGGCAGAGTGGGTCGCATCGACGGTTGGTCGGAGAGAAGCTAATAAACTGTAGAAATAACATGGGTAAATACTAAATAAATCTTCACTTGGTTTCCAACTTCTCAGTGTTTCTAGGTCTGAATCGCGCTGAGCAGCATGGGCTACGCATTTGGATCCTTCCTCTCTGTCCAGAATCGGGCTGTCTATTCTTACACTCTCCGTTACTTCTGGTGGCTGACCAGGCCAACAACCAATAGTATCGCCAGCTAACCACAATTGCCAGCCACCCAGTCAGCCACTGTGGAGTGTAAAGCCCGACCACCCCGTTTCGCTTCTCTCTCAGTGACCACCACCACTACCCCCAAGCAAAAATGCCTTCCGTTAACTTCCTCCTTGCTCTTTTCTTTTCCTTCATCTGCGGCCAGTTCTTCAACGCCTTGTGCGCGAGCTTGTCTGCCCCGGTCAACACCGTCGAAGTCCTCACCGTCGCCTCTGGAAATTCGGTTCAGTCCCTCGTCGTCGTCGTCGTAGTCGTTCTTGTCGTCCACGACATCCTCGTCGTCTTTCTCCTCCGGCACCTCCTCCAGGTACCAACTCCCCCTATCCGCAAGAATGTCGTCAAGGCCCTCCTCTTGACCAGTGGTGACATCATATCCGATTGGCTCGACGTGCCCCGCCTTCTCATTGCGGTCTGCCGTGGTCCAGCAGCGCCTCGCATCAACCAGTCCAACCCTCATCGGCTACTCCTGGAACCAACAATTCCTCGGCCCTTGAGGATCATTCTGTCTCGGCGTATATGGACAATCTCATGCCCCTTGGTCCCCCGGATCGAGTACCTGACGGTGCCGGTGCTCGTCATCAGCTCAGTCTCCCGCGCACCAACGTGCCATTCTCGTCCTCGCCTTGGCCTTCCCGGTCGTCATGCACAGGCTTGGCAGTTCGTTCTGGGGTTGTTGCTTGCTCTGGCTACCGCGACAGCTTCAAGATCTGCAGACGACGTCTGTCACGCGTTCATAGAGGAAGTCATCGAGGACGACTCGCAGGGAACTAGAATCCTCGTGCTCAGGTCAAAGGCAGTCGTCAAGGCCAAGAATGACGCCGTGCACTGCAAGCCTTGCGGCCGATCCCACCCCTCTTGCGGCCGATCCCACCCCTTCTACTTCCCACTCCTCCGCCACGTCTCCGCCGCCGCCACTTTGCGCAAGTCACCGGTGTGCATTGTCGTCGAAGGGGCCCGCTATGCCATCAACGAGGTGTCCATTACCCCGGCAAGTGGGTTTGGTGAACGCGTCAAAGTCTCTCGCGTAGGGTGCTTCTCATATCCCAAGATCGGGTTCCAAGTTCCCAAAGGTCCTTGGGTTTCTCTTTTCCGGGCTCTGTCGGCGCCAAGATTGGGAGAAGAGGTTGAAGAGATTGTCGACTCGGACGACTCGGAGACTACATTGGTCGCCGAGGGGGGATGTAAGTCGACAAATGTCGAGAAGGTCGACCTTCCCGCGTTCAAGCATATTTCTCTCCCCGCCCACTCCCGACCCTCCTACATCCCCTTCCTTCGTCACCTCTCTTCCGCGGCGACATTGAGGAAGCAACTGGGGCGTGTTGTCGTCGATGAGCCCTGTCACGCGACCATCGAGGAGGTCGTCGACAATGAAATTACTTTATTCAGCGACAGCGGGTCTCTCGAGGAGGAGACGATCGATGCCGTGTTCGTCGAAGAAGAGTGCGACTGGGAAGAGCTCCCCTCGTACGAGGAGTTTGCGCAGGGCGCGCCGACGGAACCACTGTTTGAGGAGAAATATATGTCTTTTGCGTTTACTCGTGGTTCGTCAATATCTCTCCATCGTCTTCTCTTAATTCCATTAACGTGCTACCATCTGCTAGGTGTCTGTCGCCCCCCTCCCCTCTCGGCCCTCGCGGCTCGCACCGGCGCCAAGCCCCCGCCCCAGGCTTCCCGCGCCTCCCGGCTTCCGCTCCTCGCGCGTCTATCTATCCGGGTGTGCAAGATGTCCGCGTTGGCGGAGCCTTTTTCTTTGTCGGCATAATCCTCCCCACCCTGTGTCCGCTCTACGTTCACCCTTTTCTTCCCTTTCCTTCTCCTCTCCTCCGCCGCCCTCCTCGCCACTACCACCACCACTCAGGAATTAGATGGGACGATTCGAGCTCGACGCTGACTTGCCGTCGGAAAGGGGACGCCTGGACCGCCGACACGCCAGCCACCGCCATCGCCATCGCCATCGGACCAGCAAGATCGGACGTGGACGCACTCTCTCGCTGGTGTCAATCGATGATAGCTTTCCTCTGTCTTTGTTTTGGTGGACGAGTATGGCGAGCGGGGGAGAGGGAGTGGGTGAGAGAAGGAGGTGCTGAGGATAAGAGCATGGCGAAAACAAGCGGACTCAGGGCGGGTACTCGAGATTCATATTTTTTTCTTAGATTTTCTTTTGTGTGGACACTTATTTTTGTGTATATTTTCTGTACAAATAGAGGCTCACTGCCACTCCCTCTTTTCCATTCTGCGATCATGTTAACCAATTGCAACGCGAACCTGCGTGCACAGCTAGCAGAGCTGGATTCTGCCATTTCCGAGCACAGGCTGCGCATCCAAGAGCTTGAGGATATCCGAAAGCCCATCCAGCAGGAACTAAATCGTGTCGTTTATCCGGTCTTGACCCTTCCACCTGAAATCACGTCCGACATTTTCTGCCAATGCCTTCCTCTCCGGGAATGGAACTCTACTTATTCATTTGACACGCATGAAGCTCCTCTTCTGCTTTTACAGGTCTGTGCGACCTGGAGGTCTATCGCCATCTCGACTCCTCGTTTATGGGCTCATCTCCATCTCTATATCCGGAAACCCCCCATTCGAAAAGGAATAGAGGCAGTAGTTGAAGAATGGCTCAGCCGCGCTGGCTCCTCTCCACTCTCCTTCAGCCTTAACGAGTTAGAGGACGGATTCGGACCAGACATAGTTGGAACTCTCGTTCGTCGACATGCTTCTCATTTCCAGAGTGTTGCGTTTCGACTTACGAAACACCACTTCATCAAATTGGAGGGTGCGGGCCCGTTCTCGCTTCTCGAGGAACTTGATATCTCTCTGCCTTATCATGGGGGCGGCCCCGGCCCCGTTCTTCGCCCCACAATTTTCGCCGATGCACCTCGGTTGAGACAACTTACCTTGAGGGGAAGTGCATCACCATCCGGCTTCCATCTTCCGTACCTCCATCTTTCGAAGTTCACTTGTTTCGCCTTGACCACGGACGAATTATTTGATCTCATGCGGGATGCCCCCTTGCTCGAAGATTGCACCTGTGCGGTCATTCCTCACAATGAGACAGTAACGATTCGGACTCAGGTGGTAACCCACGAGCGCCTCCAGACCCTCCATTTCCGCGACAGTTCAACCGAGGTCCTGCGATTACTTTGCCTACCTGCCCTGGAAAATCTCCACTTCACGTATGTAGATACGGGGAGCGATGGTGACTATCTCCCTTTCCTGGCGGCCTGTTCTGCTTCACTGCGGAAATTTTACGTCGAGACCAGTTGCGATCTGGGGGTAGAATGGTTTTCATCTTTGCCGGGCCTGACAGATGTCATGGTCTACAACCCGAGCAAGGAATTTTCATCGGCCTTTCTTTCCAAGTTGGACCGCGCCCAGGACAACGGTTTCCTTCTCCATCTACAATCACTCGCTTTCGAGAATTGCGCCACCGATGTCGATTCGTCTATGGTACAGGCACTTACCTCCAGATGTTCCTCTCCTCACGACGAAGCCAACTTGCAGCTTCGGACGTTTCGGCTGCTGTGGCCCGACAATAAAACGAGCTTGCGACTCGATGATTTCACGATCGCGGAACTGCGAAGGCTCGTCGACCAAGGGATGAATATTTATGTCGGGCCTAGGCGCAAGAATTTGATCTATATCCACAATAGTTCCGCATACTAACATTACATCCTGCACACTCGACTTGAGATCTTAATACATGTCTGTACATTCGCCAAAAGAAAAAAATCTGATTTATTTTCCCCCAGGATGAAACATCCATCGGTCTGAAGGTCCAGTTTAGTACCCCAATTGCCGAACCATATAATACTTGATGTTAGCTTGCGTCCGAGCCCATGGGCCCAATGTATGACACCAAGCTCAGCGTGGCACTGTGCGCTTTTGTAGCTGGAGATCTGAGGCGGCAAAGCGACGTCGACCTTGCGAAACCTTAAGATGTACTAATGCTGTGTCGCGAAGACCGTTGAACGTTCAACAATAATCGTAGCTCAAGGTTGAACGTTGAACGTTGAACCGCGGGTCCGATCCTTCCTTGCCCTCTTCACAAATATATGAGATCGAGGCCTTGCTCATCCGGACGTTTAACGCAGCACCGGCAGCTGAAAGAAATTCTACCACCCCTGGACCCATCACCTGCAAACAGAGTTCAGTGGCTGTTTATTCACTGTACAAAACTTTGGCCTGCTATCCAGTAGAATTCGAGCAGTAGGCGAATCCTTTAAGCATTCAAATTTAGACGTTAACTGTTGCAGTTGAACGTTGTTCGGATCAGTTTGGGCATGGGATGTTCCGAAGCTTTCCTTGTTCGACTCCCATCATCGTCCTCGCAATGCGCATTATGCATTGTGGTCCGACAAGCCTGTCACCCTCACATCGATCTAGATCGTCTCATCGTCTCTAATAGCACAAAATTTGAAGCTGTAGTTTCTGCCAACCACTCCATGCTCACACTAAGGCGCGACGGTCCAAAGACTCTTACTACTCTCTCGTTAAACTCCCGCATGCCTTTTCACCTATCCGCTTGGTCTTGATCTCGAAACGAACACCGGAGGATCAGTAAGAATCTGATTGTTCCTGGGCCCGCTTATCGTTGCCCTCTGTCGCTCGCATCCTTATCTGGCGTTGGCTGGTCAACAGTGAAATCTGTCTGAATCTACTGTTTTCCCTCCAAAGAAATCAACGCCGCGGATCTGGGTATCGTGGTCAGCGGTCACATCCGAAAGAGGGCTTTTGCCGAACTTTTCGTTTAGGCTATTCTTGTGCGGGGACTGATTAGCTTCGTGTCGGAGCTGGAATAACATGCATTGGCCTCGAGCTCATGTAGCCGTGCGTGCGTAAAACACGTTGTCGAGCGTTTGAATTGGCGTCAAGCTCCTGTCTTCGAAACTACCTCTGCCTCCTCCGCTCGCACGCAGTTCTCTCCATGGACGACTCTGATCGACTGGGATACTTCATTGAAGAGTCGCACTCTTCGATTCCCCGCGATAGTCAATCTGATGCCCTCGTCATGAGAAGTACCACATCGGAGGGGCAGTGCGCATTCCAGCCTGTTCACTCGAATGCAACTGTATGGAACTCACCGAATTTCCAGGTCTGTTGATCCTTTTGGGCTCGAGCTTGCGCTGGTCAATCCACCCGGCACACTCCTCGTACCCTCAAGTCCTCCCGCCCCTCAGTGAGTGGGTCTTTTTACAAGTCAATCACCGTGAAATTGAAGCACTCGAGTTCTAGGGTTCTACCAGGGGCATCGGATTTCGACATCAGCCATAGCAATTTCAACAACGCCCAAAACATAAACTACATCACTTATAATATCCAGGCGGCGCCAGGATCATCACTTCCATCGCCGTTCGAAGCTCAGGTAATTACTCTCTGTCGGGCTCTTCGTCTCTGACCTCGCCGACTATTCGTAGAGACACACATTAGATACAGATGAACATCAGAATCCTGTTCCAGAGTCTGAGGGATCCCTTTCATCTTAGTCTCCCTTTCGCTTGAGCTGAATGCCCGTCACATTCTCTTCAGACCCTCGACCATCGGAGTCCTTCAGAAACAGTTTGTATAGTTTCGATTTTCCATGCAGAATTAGACTTGACCAGACATTTCGTACTCAGGCCACGCCCGGTCCGGAGGTGAGTTCAAGTCGAGTCAATATCCATATTGAGAAGTCCTCTCAACCCTAGTCCCCCCTTTCTCGACGTGTGGGTACATCGCTCTGCTTAAGTTCATATACTAACTTGAAGGCTGTCATGAATACCAGATTCAAAATCGGCGCCACAATCACGAGGGACGTAGCCCGGTGGGTGCCCCTCCATAAACATCTCGCTGGCAACCGTTGTTCATATTACTCGCTTCACCAAAGGTACCGACGCCGGTACAGACAGGCTCTGACGAATCGGTTCGTTGTGAGCTCGCTGCTACCGACATCACTTAAAAAGACGTCAGTTGCGAACAACTGAAGGCCCTCAAGCTCGACCTTACAACCAAACTAGGCCCGCGGATACGGTGCACCTTCCTCTCGTATGTGTTGACTGCCTATCTTGAGGATGGCTGATATGTATCTACGAACTGTTACTGAAGTCTCCGCCGCCGTCCCCCGAGCATCGCAGAAAATCTTTCCCTTTGGAATGTTCGGATGTGGAACTATACGTGCGCCTCATGCTCCCGCAAGGTCTTGGGTATCCGATGTGGTGTCCAGGCCCCAATCTAGATCCCCATGTCCCGCTACAATATCGCAGGCTTGGAACATCGATTGGGGATGTCGGAATGATAACGCAGGACGGCATCTTCTACTTCGTTTTCAATGTATTGCTCCCCACTCACGACCCGATCAACAATCGAGCCCCCCAAGGGTTTTCCCCGTACCCTTGGTCTGGAAATGCCATTCAATCCTACCTCCCTCCAAACACTTGTGTTCGACAAGGCAATATCAGAATGGACGGTTCTCCTGCACCAGTGTAAGTCATGTGTGTGTGGTACAAGCCATTTTAACTGATGCCATCTTCCCAAGGATATCTTCGACAGTGTACGACTTTCTTATCAACCCTTGTCCGGGCGCCATCTGTGTTTTACCAAGTGGCGCAATCAAACGCGGCCTCCCCGATATATCAGACTTGCAGGAGTATGCCATTTCTATGACGTTTTCTTTCGTTGTTTATTATTCGGTCTGGAACCATGGTTGAAGTCCATGGATTTGATCTTGTTTGTGGTTGAGCACCGTGGTTTTGTGCCAAGTTCGTGGTTGAAGAATGGGGTTTCTGAGCATTTCTTTACTTTCTGTTCGTGGTTTTAAATGTTTGATGTGCCCTGAATCCAATGTAAGTGCTTCTGGTGTCCTACGGTCAAGGCTGGTACAAAGTTTCAACGACCAAAACGGGACTGCACCGATGCCGGATCAGTCAAATTGATCCGGGACTCGGCCACGTAGCCTTTTCCACTTGCAGGGGTCCCATTCATTCAAGTGGGATGACAATAGGAGAATAATGAGTGGTAGGTAGCTCTAATGATAAATTAACCTGCTCTCGTCCATATTCTGGTGCTGTAATCCAGAGTTTTAGTGTAATATTTCATTGTGCATCAAATCCCCGCCGTAATTTGGTTCACAGTCGGAGTGGGCTTCTTTACACATTAAATTTATCCACTGAGATGAAATGGTAAACTATGTGGCCGTATTATACTCATCCTACGGCGAAGTGGAACGTTATTCGGAATGGCATCGAACCGTGAGAGTTCGGCCGATCTCGGCCATTCGGCCAGCGCCGGCAAACCACCACAATGACGCGGATTCAAAGATCTTGTGCAGATAATATTCGCCAAAAAATGCCTTTTTAGATACGGGTCAAGGGTTCCAACTCACGTACCACAATTCATAACCAAGAAGCATATCAAAAACCACGACTACGGACCACAATAACCACAACCTTGGCACACAACCACATTGCAATAATAAACAACGAAAAAAGCTTTTATACATTTCACAGGCGCTAGAATGGTACCGGAGTTCCGCTCGCATGAATCTCGAAAATGGCTCCCTTTATCTCGTCACGGGAACCACCAAGACCGACTCCTGGGGTTTATTTGCTCTTGACGATATACCAGCGGCAGATGGGCAGCATTCTGTGCTTCGTCCTTTGCAAGACTCCATTGGTGGTCCGGGAATGTACTATTGGTCCCGCCTAGGCTTCGGCCACGGGAAAGCGCGCGCGCCTGATGATCACTTCCTCGATGCTGTGAATCAAGCTGTGTTCATTCGGGGTTATAAGATCTCCCTTGGTCATAGGTTCATGGACTGGTTCGGTCCACCCAGCTCTGTCAAGCTCAGATCTATCGATGATGCTTCGGGAAAGAGTCAGACATCGGGCACCAACTGGATTCCTTTCCCAACCTCAAACTTCACAACTCGTGGGCCGGAGGTATCGTATTTCCGTCGTGATTCGGGCTCCGGATCGCAGACTTCAGCTTTCAACACATCTCCCGTAGCAAGAATCAACCAGGATCACACCCATCCCCTCGAACCATCGCTGCCCGCTTCGGGGACAGCTGATCATTCGACGACAACCCGACGCTGTTCCACGTCTGGACATCACTTGGTAAGTGGTTCTCGAACCGCCCTTAACTTTTTGCCCCCGTTTTGACTTTGATGATCGGAAGGTACAAGGACGAGCAGTGAATCTGTCAGTGAGTCACCAATTCCAGATGGTCGTCGAACCACCGGCATACAACATTGGATTAGCCTTTTCATCCATCTGACACAATCCACCAATATCTGATTAATACCGTAAAATCACTGGCTCTACTTTTTATCCCGTTGGCTGAATATAGCCCGACGTAGATGCCTGATGCCGACGTTGTGATAACCCATGATGAAATATGGATTTCAGTTTTGGATCCTGTTTGTTACTTACATTCTTGATTCTCTTTCACTCATGTCTTCATGTTGCTATTCTAGCATGACCAGTCATTTCCCGTTGCCTCGGAATTGTTAAATCGCATACTTGGCACCTATGAACCAGTCTTATTACGTGGCAAGTCAAGAATTCAAAGGCAGGGTTCATGTACAATCTAATCTCACTTTCAGGCGCAGCTATCTTACAACGCAAATCCCCGAAGTTGGATTTGGAATCGCATTCTCAACATCTGGGGAGGACCGTTTCGAGAGAAGATTCAGAACAAGAACCGTGCGGAGGTGTTTTTCAAGACAAACTACGGGAAAGGTACACACAGCTGAGACGCATTTCATAATTCACTTTTTAAAAGGTCACCCGAATCTGCGTACCGTACCCCACCGCGGAGTAGGAAAACCACGGAAGACAAACTTTTGGCACGATAATACGTTTGATTTTCTTTCCGCGCTGCGTAAGTTGTGTTACATAGTTCATTTGTGTATACTGTACCTTTTCTTTCAATTCGACAATCACGCGGGCAATATTTTCTTCTCGGCTTACTGTATCAGATTTCTTTGGGGTTTTGAATGCGCTGATTTTGGGGACCTTCAAAGTTCAGTTTTCGAGCTCATTTCGACTTCCAGCTAATTCAGAAACGATAGACACTTTTGGATTTCTGAGCAGAGTTCGGGCCGACCTGCCGCACGGCAGTCTAACCCATGTAACCTCCTCAGCTGGTTCCTCTTCGAAAATATGTCCTTCACTTGCAGGACAGAGCACTGTATATGATTCTCCGTGATTCCATCTATTCTCGAGGTCTCGAACAAGGGAGAACATTACCGACGCCGAATGTCCCGAGAGCTCCGCCTTAAATCGGGATTGATGACGCCATCGAGCCCTCGGCCCGAACTCTGCCCGAAAATCCAGTGTCTATCTTTTCTGACTTACCCGTCATTTCAACTTCATTTAGTTTTCATTTAATCTCATCCGGGATCCCCGAGGCAAGAGCTCCATGTACTCGGGTTCAGGATCAGCGGAGGATGAACATATAGTACGCGCGCCGCGCAAAGTGCGATCTCCGTTGATGTGCAGAAGCCAAGCCGAAGTTGCCGACAGCTCATTTCGCTTACTTCCCTCTCCTAAATCCGATAGTTACCATACATATAAAACCCAGCCCTACAATATGTAGAAGTACCATCGCGTAGCTATTTGTAGCCAGGTACGATGACAATAGAACTCAAGTCAAGTCAAGCTTATTTCGACATCAAGATCAGAGAATTTCATGTTGGGCGCTCGAGGACATGAAATAGAAACGAAATGAAGTCGAAATGAAGTCGAAATGACCTCGTAATCTGAGCTCTGAACGTCCTTTTTCAGCACATTCAAAACCTCAAAAGAAATTTAAATCCGTTAAGTTATTGCTGGGCCAGTGTGACGCGTGATTGTCGAATTGAACGGAAAAGTAGCTGGAAAAGTGCAGTATACAAATGACCTATGCATATGTAACACAATTTGCGCGGCGCGAAAAATGAATTAAACGTATTATCGTGCCAAAAGTTTGTCTTCCGTGGTTTTACTACTTGGCGGGGGTGTACGCACTGCCACTTGTACGGTACGCAGATTCGGGTGACCTTTTTAAAAAGTGAGTTATGAAATGCGTCTCAGCTGTTGCGCTCCATTTCCCGTAGTTTTGAAAAACACCTCCGCACGATAGTACCCGCAGCGACTTTTATCGCGAACCCGGAACCGATTTCGAGTTCCTTGTTCTCACGTGCCGCACGCTTGCAACACGCGTTCTACACGTGTCCGTGCACCACTGTAAGACTCGGAACGGGTTACTTTCCTCCGGTTTTTAACCCAGTAAACAGATGAACATGACCCAGGCAACGGAGGAAAGTTACCCAGATCCGGCTGAGTACGGGTTAAAAAACACCCGTTGTGACGGGTTGCTTCCGGGTGAATTTCGGGCTCGATACTGATGGCAGCGCGCGATACCTCGGACGATAGCTAGCGGAGTTTGAATTATCGGCCGCTCGGCAAATCACGCTGCTGGCGGTGGTGCCATCCGCTGTCGTACTTGTACTGCACAGTGTATGTAACTGTAGACACTGGACAGACGCGTACATGCACCTCGTTGTGAATATGTTACTCTATGAACAATATGGGCTGGTGATTATTTTTTCAGTACTAACTGGGTTCCTTCTCTGCAAAATCACACCTGTTCAGATGGTTGGTTGGACAATGGATTAGACGCAACGAGCTAGCTCCCATGTAAATGTGTGAGACGCGACGCTTGCTGCGTGCGCACCACGCCAAAGTACAGTCGCCATCAGGCAGCCTGCCAGCTCATCCGCAAGCGGACTCAGCAGAGTAGACGTCGTTGGTGCCTATAGGCTCTTCTTCTTTGTCTCGTGCGCTCTCTTCTTGTGGACCAGGACTTCCCTCCGGACACTGCTCGTTTCTGTCCTAATCTAATGCTCTCGAAGCTCTGTTTCACACGGACACACGTAACCAAACCACAATCTGCGCGCTTTTGCCTGCAAGTAGAACTACCAGTATTACTATGACTCTCTAAACCTTGTTTGAATGTTTTCTGAAAATGTAGCAGTGTTGAGTCCAAACTATACGCTGGATGAGTTTCCGTGGGTATGCACACCGCACGCAACGTGCATCTCTTCTGGGTACGGGCACTGCGGAACCGACGGCTGGCACACAAGCGTGTCGCGTGCCGCCACTTGCCCGCCACGCCGCAAATAGGAAGAGAGAACGGATTCGTGATTGATTTGATTTCGGGCCGCGAGGTATCCGTATTAAAACTCCGCTAGGTATCTGAGTATTCTTAAAACATTTTCTTGGGGGATCACTAGGGCCCCAATAATCATATAAAAATTACCCAAACATGAAGAGATGTCTTGGTCTCTCCATAGAGTTTTATTCGAGCTCGTAGTGATGTGGTGAGTATCTTTGACGACTTATTTCAGTATCCGTTTTTGTGGCTGAGCAACCGGAAGCTCTCGCCAAATTTGACCAAACTTCCTCCCCTTTCCGGCGAGTATTTTAGTATCTTTATTCTTTATTTTTGTATTTCCACGCACCACCATCAGTATCGAGCCGAATTTCGCCAGTTATATTTTGCTTTTCACCCGGCACCCGGGTTACGCTTTGCACGGGATTCCTACCCCGTTTATCGGGTTATTCTGATAACCCGATAAGTGGGTTAGCTTCGGGTTATTTCACCCCAGTCAAATGGTCATTTTTGCTGTTGTGTCACCCAATAAAAGGAACCAATAAATCAGGTATATTTGCAGTATATAATACAACGGATACGGATATCTACAGATGAAGCATTCGAGGAAGAGCTATACTAGATTGGAGTGAGAGACATGTACGCACTCAGACGGAGATGGAGGAGTATGCCGACATTGCATGACATCCACACTTGCGGCATACCGTCTTATCGAAGTGGGCATCTCGGCTGGATACTCTCGGCTGATGAGTGAGGTTAGTACGCAGTGTGATGGAAGGGGAGTATACACATACGTATACCCGTTTCCGGATCGCTCGAGGGAGATCTAAAGAGCGAAGGGGGGATTACTATTGAGTGCAAGCCAAGCCAGTCCAGTCATCCAAGCCATGCAGTTGCGCAGCATGTCCAGTTTAGCATCAGTGCCGAGAGAGTCACGACAGAGGGGCAAGCCTAGCCAGATACAACAGGCAAAGAACCCCAGAAAGCTGAGCTAAATACTTGAAAGAGGAGATACCACAGAGATCCAGGCTAGTTGAGGACGACACAGTGTCGACGCTGCGGGGAGGACGGCTGGTGATGGTGGTAAGAGAGAGAGAGACGACGAACATACATCAGCATCATTCGACGCCGATTGGTGCATCAAACAACCACGTGCACCGATATGACTCGGTCGGAATTGTACGTAACAACTTGTAGATTGCGAGTCTTCAACGCGCTCAATCGGTACTAACCACCATGAAAATGAGGAGTATGTTATCAGGATGCTATTGCCTTCAATAAATGTATTTTTTTCTGTAAAGCACCGAAAAGAAATTCACCCATAAAGCGGGGTACTTTCATCCGATTCTCTGGGTTACAATAACGCGGTCACCGGGTTATATATGTGGTCATATATAAACGGTTGAAAAGTGTCCATTCAACGGGTTAATTCATATCACCCGTTCAAAGCGGTGGAATATCACCCGAATCGGGTTCACCAGGTTTTCACCCATTAAACGGGTGAACGGGGAAGTTGATCCGGTGAACGGGTGATAAGAACCAGGTCTGGGTCTTACAGTGGTGTTTTTGCGTACCTCGACAATTGTCAATGGCTACTGCAGTTGAATCGAGCCGGGAAGGTCCCAACGTATCTACCAGTGACGAAGGCTGCTTCCATGATCTACAGGTCAAGTCAGGTTCGTCCTAATGATGCTCAAGTGCACTTGAACCCGGTTTTACTCCGCACGATCAGGTTGGAGCGAGGCCTTGAAAGAGCCACGAGTTGAGTAAATCTTGGAGCCACTGGCGTGTTCTCACTCATAAATTCTAGCCCTTGCTGGATCCATTACCACCCGGTCCTGCGCTCTCAGATCAGGCGTGGTATGTCCATCTGATGTTGACACGACGCCGTGGCTTCCCCCTCGCTGAGCCCCTCCTCAGCCTTACCCTCCCTGAAGAGCATCTGCGAAAAGGGATATGTATCGGTGATATAGGCTCCATATTTGAGGACGTTGGCATATTCGACTTCCTTTTCAACATCTTCCTGCCTGCCGACGACCCAATAAACGGCGGAGAGAACAATGTTCCTAGAAATTTCACCCCTCTGAACTGTTTGGCCCATGAGGAAATAATTCAGCAAAATTATCCGCCCAACAGCCATGTCACCACTGGCTTCGCAAAAATGAGATCGTCGCTCCCGTATGGAACTTGATTTTCCTTGATTATTTCGCTGAAAAGATTTAGCATTTTTTCAAACGCTTTATCCTTTCGCTCAACATCTTCTCGAGGGGCCATATGTGCCCTTCCTCATGGATCGATGGTTGAAGAATGGCGGGACCTCAGAGCCTTGCGACGGTACGCCATTTCTCAGGCAGAGGACTGGTATCATTGCGCAA
Organism: Mycena galericulata; assembly: GCA_029289565.1. Taxonomy (NCBI): domain Eukaryota; kingdom Fungi; phylum Basidiomycota; class Agaricomycetes; order Agaricales; family Mycenaceae; genus Mycena; species Mycena galericulata. Next base: position 443,296 of record JARKIA010000129.1, on the reverse strand, counting down.
TTACCAAACGAGGCCGCCTTCTATTGAATGGTTCGCTGTATTTCATAACGGCAACCGAGAAGACTGATGCATGGGGAACTGCAACATTCCGCCAACTGGAGTACGGCAACACATGCATGCATCTTGTCCCAAGAGATGATCCTAACCAAAGCTATCCATTTTACTGGTGTCATAGCCCTGCATCTGTCTCCACCCCTACCAGTCAGCAGCTGGGGGAAAACAGTCACTGCTTGTTTCTACGCGGTTTCAAGATCAGCCTAGGGCACCGAGCATGGTCGACCGCCACGGAACGTCGTCGACGTATATTCAAGCATCATGACCCAAGGACGTCATGGATAGCACGATTGTTTGCCTGGTTGCCGAAGACCATTGTGTCCCTGCTATGGACACGACCGTCTTGGTTCGCAAATGCCTATTTTGCCACGTTTCCGAAAAAGGTCAGAAACTTTCCCTCTCCTGGTCATTGTACTGACCGTGGCCCTAGTTCTTCCATCCGTCGACAGTAATCAGCGAGTATTTGCTTGGCCGAGTATGGATCTTTTCTGTGCGATGCACCATCACATGTTCATTTTCTTTAGGTCCCCAACGCTGAAGTTGTGATTGTACACGACGATGACTGGACCGCTGTCATCAGCGATGTGAGAAGGACCCATCTCTCGTATCGAAAATGCTGACAACATCGGTAGGACGAACAAGATTTACCCGATGCTGCCGAAATGATTCGGCGAATTCAAAACAAGTACAAGATCGTCAACGACCATGGTCAGTTAATTTGTTATGAACCTCTTTTATCGATGAATATACAGTTTCAGGTGGGGTATATCTTGCTCTGCGCACCTCGCGGTAATTCCCATATGCTTGCCTTCTCAACGTTATCATAACTACTCTGTTCTTCGGCTGTACTCGTCTTGTCTCATACACAAAAAACATCCGGTATTTGTCCCGTTTGGGTCCTAGTCCAATTCTCGGGAATTTGAAGCCGTGGAATGGGGCGCAAGGGATGGAAAGGTGTACATTGTTCAATCTCCAAATTGATAATTGTGTCCTGATTTACAGATCTCGTCTCGGAAGCAAAGAAGAAAGAGGCTCAGATAACTGCGGTTTTGATGTGGCCCAGTCGACTTGCAATCAGCCTGGTTCAACTTCCGCCTCGTCGGGCTTCGAAACTCAAGGACAGAATACGAACGGCTTTCAATTCTTCTCAGAATTTCTGTCTTGATGCTTAGACTTGACTGTTTGCAGCTAGCTGGCAGACCTGAATGATAGCTACTATCCGTTGCAGGAACGATGGTTCAATCCTTGAGTTTTGTGGTCCTTCAAAAGCCAAATAGAGATGTAAGTCTTCAACGGCAAACAATCGACCCAGAATTCCCGCGGCTGAAATGGATGCGTCTGGGAGGAATACATAGTATCCCTGATATGAAGTTCGCCCTCTTCACATCCAGCACGTTCCACTGCAAGCGTTCCTCAACGCCCTCGTCCTGAAGAGATGGCGTAGATACCTGTCATTACTGAGACAGCAGACGTCCGAGGCGACAGATATGCCGGAGGGCCAGAGGGATAGTAGTACCTCTGGGGTTGACAGATGACGATGTCTATGGTATTGCGGAGGCGATCTCGATTGACAGGTTGCATGTATCGTGGCAAAGGATCAACTTGAACCGAAAGGGACATTTTGGACCCAATGCTCCACTATTGTGACGCCTACATATTTCACTTACATTACACGGCCTAGTGTCTACTTGATCACATGTAACCAGATTACATAATTCATTCTATCTTACCTCTTACTGCTATGTCGCGAACATAGCACGAGAGACTCCAGGCGAACCACCTTCATGCGTTAGACCCCCTGCATGCCTGAACACGCGTACAACTGCTCCCCTGCTTCCAGGGTCACAGGAGCCCGGGTCCGGGTGACAGACTCCCTTAAGCGAAGGGTTACATTGCTGGCGATGCCTCATTCGGTGGCATCGTCTCTGTGGTTTTCCTTCCGCGGCAGTCGAGCGCCTTCTATGGCTGCACCCTGCCTCGAAGGTCCTGCTTCTACCACCGTGAAGCCCGGCGAACCGAGTCGCATCACAATGGAGCCCACCGCGAGGGCTTCACACAGAAGAAGCAGGACGGGCGGGTACGAGATTCTTAGGATTCACAACGGTGTCGTACCCTCCCCTCTCAGCAATACTAAGATGCGCTTCTTTCAGCTGCTCCTGTATTGCATTCCATAGTCCCGCAACGTCGAAGACGACGACCGACGTAGCGGACCATCGCCTTGTGACGTGGCGCCTAGCCGATGGCTGACTTGGCGACACCCACCTCTTCCGGACGGCGACGTCGCTGCGCGCCATCTACGGCTGCCCACGTCCCTCCTCCATCAGAAGGGCGACGTCGCTGTGCGCCATATATGGCTGCCCACGTCCCCCTTCATAGCGCTCGGAAGACCAACCTAGCGCTGGTCTCTTCTGTTCGCGCAGGCTGCGCGTGCGTGTGCCCTCCTCAAAACCTCTCTCGTCGGCCACGACCTGCTTGCAATATGTGGCGCGCAGGAACGCTTTCGACGCTGGATTGAGTTTTTGACCATTATCCCTGATTTTCTTGGGCTTGGGTTATTTCCTCGAAGGTGATAGTCTATGTTACTATCTTCACTTCTCGTCTCTTGGAGCGCACCTTACGGAGCGAACCAGGGACGATGGTTGAGGCCTTCGCAGGCTCCTGGAGAGGAGAAATTCCCCGGCAAGAACTTCAATTATGCTACCTATATCTTCAATGCATATGCATTTCCCTCCCCAATATTCATGAGATACGCGGTATCGAGCGCCTTACGAGGCTGCACCCTGCCGTGCACATCTCGATTTGTTCACAATTTTCTATGCTTTTCGTTGCGCAAGAATGGGGGGCTTCCTGCCGCGGTTTTCAACATTACGCGCGTCCGCCGTAGCGATGCGCCTTCCACGGCGATCCTACGGCGTAGATTATCGCCATGCTTAAGTACGCAAATGTCTACGCTATTGCTCGTCAGCGGCCGACGCAATTTCTCCCTTCTTGCAATGTCCATTGCCCTGCGGTATCGAGCGCCTCCCGAGGCAGCACCCTGCCGCAGGTTCCGTTTACAACTTTGTTTCTCCAAAGCAACAATTCAGTTCTGCGCGCGAGAACGGGGGGCATAGACACGCTCACTTTCAGTAATGTGGCGCCTCCCATGGCGACCTTGCTGCATGCACCTTTGTTTCTGAAAGCATTTAGCGATATTCATTGGACGCACGGTATCGAGCGCCTCTCGAGGCAGCCTGCTCCGTATCGTCCTATTTGTTCACGCGCGAGAATGGGGGGCTTACAGCAGCGGCCTTGCAGGTAAAGTGTGCTTGGTGCACATTCGCCGTAGTGACGCGCCTTCCTCGGCGATCCTACAGCGTGGATTAGGATTGTGCTGAGTACAAAGATGTTGACGCTACTGCGACGCACATTCTCCATCGCCCTACGGCATTGAGCGCCTTTCAAGGCAGCACCCTGCTGCACGCACTTCCCGTTGGTTTCTTAAGCCATGCTTTGTCGCGCTGGAATGGGAGGGCAGTCTGGCCAGTAGCCGCACGAGCCGCATTTATTCTTACGCGCGCGCTCGGTGCGCTAGGCCACGAGTTCTCCATCGTTGTTGTCCATTGGAAATAGGAGATCTCGCTCACGGGAGGAATATTCGTGCGATTTACGGGGACATTCAATGATTCATTATTACGCACTGCGTTACAATTCACGCGCAATGCGTGCATAGCGACGCGTTGGCTAGCTTTCTGCAGCGAAGATCTGGAGTCCGACAGTCTGAAGGTGAAAGGATGCGGCGCGTATTAGTTGGACGACGTGCTGAACGTCGCCGGAATATGTTCCGACGACCCGGTGGCCGTCGCCGCTCTCTCTCACGCCGTCTACTATGTGGCAGCGACAACGTCGATATCCGCCTTCCTTCTCGTACTTGTCCTGCACCTTCGAGCGACACTGCCCCGCCTTGACTCTCGGTAATGCGGCGCCTTTACTGGCGACCTTACCGCGGCCTATCGCCCTGCTCCCTTTTTGCCGACGCCTTCGCAAGATCTTGAATGTCAAGCCCAGGCAAGGATCGAGTCACCGTCTTAGGCTTCTGGGGGGGGCTTCCGCTCGCTTGGAGAGGAGTACCATCTGCGTGCTTCATCCGCCACCGAGTTTTCGCAGCGGGGATCGTGAATTCGGTGCAGGAACGTTGATCTCGCCGTTCTCGGCTCGAGTATCCATTCTTGTGTTGTCGGCGTACGAGTGTCATCGCAGCGGTGAGGGCTTATGTGCCCCGGAGCGTGGGGGGCTGCCCGCGCTAGGTTTTGACCTCGCCAGCCGCGCTGGGTGTCTCGCGTGTCGCGTTAGCGCTGGGGGGCAGGACTCGTCCTTATGAACTTTTGTCGTCTGCGTATTCAGCCGGCGTGAGGGTAGTGAAGCGCCTCCCACGGCGATCCTACGACCTGAGGATAGTTCATTTTCACTGCCACCTTCTCGCAAGACTCCGGATGTTGATTTCGGCTAGGACCCCTTTGCGCCTCCTCGATCTTCTTCGCTCGCCCACGCCGCGCGGGTAATGAGGCGCCTTCTACGGCGATCTTACTGCTCGAGCATAGATGTGCGCCCTCCCTCCATCCTCGCAGCTGCCTTTGCAAGACTGAATGTCGATGGTCAATCGTCCGAGGAGTTTCCGCGCTACCGCCTTCACGCAATACTCTGTGAGGCACACCCTGTCATCTGTGCCACGCAGACCTATGCGCTGGGGGGCTCTGGGACGGCTGTCTCGATTCGCGGCTTGCGCGCGCTGTCTTCCCGTGGCAATCCTTCTGCACGGCGACGATGCTCATGTATTCGTGCGCCTCTCTTCCGGGACTCGCGGAATTCTGCGACGTGGGGGGCTTGACACCACGGTCCCGTACACTCCGGGATTGGGGGGCTGTGTGTCTCCGCGCGCGTGACCCGCGCGCTCAATCCCCCGTCCTCGGTAGCGCAGCGCCTCCCTTGGCGATCCTACCGCCTGAATGCCTGCGTCCGAGCTTGATGCAAGCCGCCGTCTTCGTAGTGTCAACGAACGTGTCCGCGCCCATTAGTGAAGCGCCTCACGGCGATCCTGCTGCTCACCGCCCGCCCGAGTTTGGTTTGGGACTCGGGCCGGAATATGGCCTCTTGCTTTATTGCGAAGTTCGGGCGTGTTTTGTTACGCGCACCCACCTCACCGCTGGGGGGCCTAGCTCACGCACCGAATATCCCGCATCTCGGACGCCGAGACCTTACCTCCGTTTGCGGTGGCTTTCGGATGCTTCCGTCCTGGTCGCGTTCTTGTGTTCTCGCCTCCGGTTCCCTTCGCTCGCGGTAGTGCAGCGCCGCTCGTATTCCGCGATCCTACTGTCGATATTCTCTGGGCTTTGTAGTGATGCGCCTCCCACGGCGATCCTACGACCCGAGGATACTCTCTGCCACTTTCACGCAAGACTCTGGATGTCGATTTAGGCTAGGGCCTCCATCGTCCATCGTGACACACGCCCTTTCATCTCTGTTATGCGGATCTGCTCACTGGGGGGCTCGGCTTTGGGACGATTGTTTCGATTCGCGGCTCGCGCGCGCTGCCGTCCCGTGGCAACCATTCTGCACGGCGACGATGCACTTGTATTCGAGCGCCTCTATTCTATGGCAATGGCTCCCGGGATTTCGCGCATTCAAGCCGGTCGAGCTTTGGGGAACTTGAGCTCACGTCCGAGACGGGGCTCGCGGAAATCTGCGAAGTGGGGGGCTGGACACCCCGGTCCCGTAGACTCCGTGGTTTGGGGGGCTGTGTGTCTCCGCGCGCATCACTCGCGCGTTCATCGTCCGCAGAGGAAGTCTCCGTCGAAGAAGTTATGCGGCGTCGGCACGCGTCTTTACGAACGTACTCGGTAGCGCAGCGCCTCTCGAGGCGATCCTACCGCTGCTACGTTTTCAAGTTATGAAGCTATGCCATCAAGATATGCCCGCGCTCCGCCTTCTATCTTTCTTCAGCGCGCGAAGCCTGCTTCTCCGATCCACTGGCGACTTTGCTGCGTTGGGTTACTCGACGCCGGACAGAGTTTTCCGAGTTCCCTTACGCCGCGGTTCTTGAATCTCGCTCGAAGGCGATAATTCACTCGACTATCATCCAGTCTCATTTCTCGGAGCGCACCTCACGGAGCTGCACCAGAAATAGGATTGTAGAGGCCTTCGCTGGAGAAGAGAGCACATGTCTCAAGCCTTTATGCGGCCCATCCACACCGCCCACGCCGCCGGCCGTCGAATTAGGTTACTTCTTTATTCTTCAATAAACTCTTTATTATCTCGTCGAGCTTGTACCGCGGTATTGAGCGCCTCATAAGGCTGCACCCTTCCGCGGCGCCGATCGCTTTCGACTTCGACTTCGACATTGGGGGGCTAGAATGAGTTTTAGGAGCCGGGCTCAAAATTTTTCGTTTTCTTTATTGCATCGCGCTACCGCTGGGGGGCAGGACAGGTGTATTTAGCACTACCGCTACGCAATCAACACTTACCTCCCCGATGTATCGAGTTTGCGTCGGGCGTGCTGAGCGACATCGGAATTCGATCCGATAACCCGATCGCCGCTCCCGCGCCGACGCCGTCGATGCCGGCGCTACGTGGCAGCGACTACCATCCTCTCCCCGTCTCCCCAGCCTTCTTGCCTCGCCCACGCCAGGCCATCTCCGTTCTAGCAGTAGTGATGCGCCTCCCACGGCGATCCTGCTGCTCGAGTATCTTCGTGCATCACCACCTACGCCTCGCGCCGTCTCCTTTCTAGCGATATTGAAGCGCCTCCTACGGCGATTTTAGCGCTCGAGCGGCGTACCGCCCTCTCAAGCTTTCCAGCTGTTGATGTGCGCGAAGACCCATGCTTCCTCCACGCGTCTGCCTTCGGAAAGCGGCTGAATTCACCCTTCTCCTTGGTGTTGCAGCTTATGGATCCCTCCTAGGAATCTGGTGCAGGGGTGTGAGCTCGCTGTTTACGGCTTGAGTATCCATTCCTGCCGTTTCAGCTGTTCACGTACGCCGTAACCCGTGCCCAGTCTCCTGAGTTTCCTCTAGGCGTTGTCGGTGCCGCGACTTTGGGGACACATACCAGTTCGCGAGCGCGCCGGCAGCTCCCACCGTGCACGTAACGTCTATAGGCGCTTGGGACGGCTTCATCGCTTCGTGGCGTCTGGCGGCAGTGAAGCGCCTTCATGGCGATCCGGCCCTGCCCGACATTCGCCCAAATCCCAGCGCCGGGCGATCTGCCTCGGCCGGATTTGCCTCGCACCGTCCGAGTAGCATTTCCCCGCTACCATTTCTGGACGCAGAGCTCGTCATGCATGGAATCTCCGTCCCAGGGTGTTTGTCCACGCGCCGTGTCTGCTCCAGATTGGGGGGGCCGCGGATCCCTCTCTTCCGAGTATCCCACTGGCGCGAGGTGATACGTGCATTTGGCGCTGGGAGGCCGAGCCAGAGTTTGCGTCGATTATTCCGCATCTCGTACCCCGAGAAGTGGCTCCCATTGGCGGGTAGTGCTGCGCCTTCCACGGCGGACCTACCCTCCGCGCCCGGGTTCTGTACGGATGGCGCGCGACGCTGGGGGGCGCGCGCCGATTTGTAGTCACGCAGCGCTGCGCGCGCGGTACGAGCTTCGTGTCGCACATCTCGAGGATCCATCCCATCTTCGCAAGCGCGTGCACCGCATTGGTGCGGGGGGCCTTTACGTGCGTGGCTTCGGCCTGTTCTCGCGTTGCGTATTCCTTCCGGCGGATCACTCGAGTGTACTGCGACGGCCCGAGTCCGTCACTTGTCGAGACGTGCGCCTCTTCCGCTTTGTTGCGCGGACGTATATCTCTGCTCGCGCTGCGCTCCAGCGTCGCTTCGTTCTCGTGTCGGATGATGGCGACGATGCACCTGCATTTGCGCGCCTCCCCCCACCTGCATTTGCGCGCCTCCACCCTACACTTCTAGCCCGCTTCTCTCGCCTCTCGCAGTAGTGCGGCGCCTTTTCGGCGATCCTACTGCCAGCGCCCTCTGGAATTCGAGAGCAAACTCCGCGGCGTCGGCTCGAGTCTCAGCAGCGCATGCGGTACGGCTTTGGCCATCGTGCCGGCCCTTGCGGCGAGATTTCGTTGATTTCTCGCATGTGGGAGGATGTAGGACTGGCGCCATCAACGAGCGAGAAGTTTCTGTCGCTGCATACATCGCGCCTGTCCATTCCTGCGCCGTGCGTGTCCGCAGAGTATGACTCCACGCACATCTTTTGTGCGGGTTGGCGTGTCCGTAAGCGCACTATCCTGAGCGCTAAGGATCATGTGGGGCGGCATTCAATGCCTGCTGCGTGCCGCGAATTGCGTGCCTCTTCGACGGCGACAATGCGGCCACCTCTGCGCCTCCGCTCGGTGTGCAGCGCTCAGCGAAAGGCCGCTTGCCAGCTCCGGCATTCCTTCTCCCGAGGGGGAGATATTCGCGGCTCGAACTCCTCTCGCCACCAGGGCCTCACTCGCCTCTCTCAAGTCTTCCGCTTCATGCCTCAAGAGCCGACATGGAGAAACAAAAATTATGTTACCCTTTCACGGTTGCGTCTTTCAACCGTCAAGTTATGCTACCACATATGTTTCTCCATTGATTTCTGAAATTACTATACTGATTCTACATGCAACGCTGTTTGCGCAATTTTGTGGTAGTGTGCGCTTTTCGTGGCGAACCTACCATGTAATTGAATTCTTTTCTTTACTTGACTCTATATGCAGCGCGACGTCGGCGCGATTTTGTGGCAGTGTGCGCTTTTCGCAGCGAACCTGCCATGGAAACTTACTTCTTTTCTTTATTTGCCACATCCACCTGAATTCCTGTCAAGTAGCCGTGTTAGTGTGCGCCTCCTCGGCGAACCTTCCGGTAGCTACGACTGAATTTACCTTGAGCGGTGCTCAATTTTATTTTTCTCATGGAGGATGCATCGCGTTCGCGCTGGAGGGGCTGTGTACTGGAAGGAAATGTGTTTGCTATGAAGCGCGATCACAATGCACTGGACATGAGGATTCCACTGTCTATGTATTGTGTGGAGTGAGATGGAGGGAACAGAAGGAGTCAGTGCATAATGGGACACACAGGTCGTACGACTTGTCGCGTCGCACGAAACTCTATGGCCCTCTGCGTATCTTGCTATATCCCGGCTGATCGTACGCCTCGCGCTGGCAACTTGATCTACCATCTGGAAAGGGTTTCCACAGCGATTTATGCAACTTGCCGTCGCCTGGAATGCCTCTTGAGTGGGAGCTGCGGTATCTGTACACTCAAACCACTAGGATATGACTCGGGAGCGCCTTGAACGGCTGCATACCGCAAGTCCCGGGGATGGGGGGCATTGACGCGTGATAGTTTCCGCATCCGCAGGCGACGATTTTGTATCTCGCACCAATCTCGCACAGAGTCGCTTCCATCATGCGAGAACTTCATGAACTGAAGCGACACGGAGCTACAGCAAATCTCCGGATCCCAGTGTGTTATAGTGCGCTGCACCTACTTGACGGTGTCATAGCGACGGCACATCTACTTCGTGTTGGAAGAGCCAGGTCCACGTCGCAGGTTTCTGTGAGGCGCATCTCGGATGCCGCAATTCGGGATCATGTGCGGGGACTCCGGTGGACAGATGATAGAACACGCGGAGTGTGAAAGCTCTGAATCGAGTACGAGCGCTTGGACGAGGGGGTCCCGCTGCTGTGCCGATTCTGTCCATGCCAATCTCGTCACTCAATACATGAGTGTGCGCTGCCCTCCGTACGGTTGCCTCGCTACGAATGGCTATGTATACCCACGAGCAGGAGCGCCATTATGGCCGCATACTGGAACTCGCAGGATGCAATGGGGTAACTCGCGTTGTCGTAGCACGCTGGCGGAATTTTGGGAAGGATGGGATCTACGCAGTCTTGAGGCTTTGAACACGGAGCATTCCTCTGTGTCCATGAGGGCCTGGCGCACGTACATGTGTAACGACCTTCAAGTGCAGGTTACAAATATTTATTGTGGGATGCACGTCGTACGACCCTGGCGAGTACTCGGGAGTTATAATGGTGTTGTGGGGACTTGGATAAGCCTCCAAGTCCCCGAGAGAGTCGATATCGATAAAGCTGGAGACTCCTTGGACCAGAAATCTGTGTCCAAGTGCTGATCTAGTCTCGCAGCAAGCCAATGAGATTATCTACTATGGCTTCGATCCACAACTACCTCGGAGGCTAGGAGAATACTAGATAGAGCTCTGAAGCTCTATGAAACGGATCAGGTGCAGATGTATAGCGGATGGCAGCAGATAAGATAATTACTGCTGGCAGATGCTTGAGACTCTTGTTCGCTGAAATATGCTTGAGAAGACTGAGAACCGATACACTTAAGAACACCCGCAGGCCCAGTGCACCGCTGCCGTTAAGAGGGCAGGACAATGAACGTTAGGTCGTTGGATGGTTAATGTATGGAGGATGATTGTATTGATCTCCACGTACAAAGGCATATCTACATGATTACATAATGTGCATGTGACCCTACGTGTCGAGAGAAATGGGAAAAATACAAGTACATAGAGGTTAGTTGAAGAGTAATCAGAAAAGGGAAAAATATGCTATATGGCCCCTACAAAGCCCCCCACTCTTCAGCTAAGGGCTATGGTTGAGACCAGTTGAAGATCAACTCTGAGAAAAAAAATTCCCTCTCCGAGTCCATATGATGCCCATCCTGTCCATCAGACTTGTCCCGCTATTCGCATTCCTGCGTCCCAGCATGCACACGAGCTCCTTACACAGTGTTTGACCTGCTCTAGACTCCCGTATCCAGCTGTTGGCCCAATGCCTGCACATCCGCTCTGCTCCATATACAGGTGTTCCAAGGCAAGACTCCGCCGCCTACGGCTCTGGATGCCATTGCTATACTTGTCACTTGGTCCTTATACTCCCGTAGCCCCCCAGCAAAAAAAACCGCTATTTTCGACCTATTGCTGAGATTTTTGGTTCGAACAGTAGGAAGAGGCTGTGTATATCTGCCCCCCACGCTCGATAATCTCAGGAAAACTTATGAATGAATTTTTCGAGCGGAATTCAGAGGAAGCCAATGGGGTCAATGTTGGTACACCATCGCAGTTTGGATGCATGCACACAGAAAAGAGATGGACCGCGTGCAGTGTGGCAGGCATGCGAAAAAAAAGGCGAGCACGGTTGTTGGAAGTGAGCACGCGGGACTCCGCCGTGCGGTGCGAACATGCAACAGTGCCGCCAGACCTGGCTAGAATTTCCTTTCGGCGAGCCGCAAAGACAGATGGCATGGTGCTCAGAAAGCAATCAGAGGATGTGAATGGAAAAGGACCAAAAAGAGAGAGAAAATGTTTGGCCAGGCAATGAAGCAGGCCCCATGGACACCTCTTGGCTTCTAACGATCCATTCCCGGCCGGAGATGTTTCAACACTACGGCTGCTGTTGAGGATATCTTCGACGTCCCATTCGCGCATTCAGGATGACACCTGGCCGAATACTCGCGCCAGACGCCGTGCATTAACAGAGCTGTGCGTCGAGGGCCGGACCTCCGCCAAGAACGTACGTAGCAACGTAACACACGGAAAAATCAGTGGCGTCGAAAAGAGATGATCATGGGAGGGGTGAGTGGTATGCCACGACATACGGCGCCCCGAATTCAAAGTCCTGCCAATATTCTCTTTCGACCCAACCCTATCCTTCCACCGGGGTTCGCCCGAAAATGAAATGAGGTCTAGCAGGACGTAAGGTATGTGCGAGACCTCGAGAGCCAGGGGAGAGAAGGGACGCAAAAATTCGATGAGAGGATGAGGAAAGAACAGATTGTCCGACAGAATCCGGACGTGGAGGGTCGCGCGTCGCACCAAGTATTGCAGTACTACACAAATGCTGCCCGAATTCTTGAAGTTGAAGGCCAGGAGGGCCAGATCAGAGTAGAAGAGGAATAGAAGAGCGCGTGCGAATGCGAGAAGGACCCGAGAACCAGGTGACGCGAGCAGTAAGTGGACGCAAAGCGGAAGTGGAAGAGAGCGCTTGTTTGGTTCCAAGGGATATCGGCCTTGGGACCAAACAACTCTCCCTGGCTCTTCCCGTTGATCATATCCACCCCTCGCCGGATTCTCGCTGGTGAACAACGGATCCCGTTCGCGCCGTGTCCGAATTACACCTGTTTTTTCTCCTCGAGACCCTTTTCACTCGTCAGTCCGAATTGAGCGTTTCCGCGCGTCTCCTCGATGCTACCCCGAAAATTCGCGAAATCAATCCCCCGCGACTCCGTTCGTTTGCGGAGTATTTGCGGCATCCTTCGTGCTGAATATGGGTCATAGGTACGCGAAATCAGAAAGAAACCTGAACTGAAAGCTGAAAAAGTCGGCATAATTGTCGTATAGGAAAATTCCTTGACGGGTATCATTCATTTGAATGTCCCGAGACGCCCTGAGTCGAGCCGTCATCGAGTTCGCGTTGCCGTAGACGTGTTTTTGACCAGGTGAGTCAAAGATTTCCAATCTCAAATCTCACGAAAGATTTATTTCTGAATTTTCAGATGCGTTCTCGCGCGCCCACGCCTGCTGCATCAAATTTCCAATCGCCCGTTCCAATTCCTTCCCGCTCCCATCCCCGATATGGCGTTCTCTTGCCAACCAGGGGTCGTGTCCCGAGGCATAGAACCATGAATGTCCGTATGATCGCGCTGACAAGCGCGAAAATCGTAGATGCAAGTGCCGCCGGGAGAATGACCGAACGCAGGAGGGGAGATTCGAGGCTTAAGCCGAACGCGGGACCATCGTTCCCTTGGCTTGCTTGTATCCCGAAAGTGCGTACATCGTTTTTATGCGAACCCTTCGAGAATTCATTCAAGCTTTCTTCTAGGCCCTCAGTTTCGGCTCCCGGCTCGTCCATGTCGGCGCAGGTGTCCACGCCGCGTTCACCGTGCTCTAACCCGGACGCGGCGAACGCGTCGACTGTGATGTACCTGTCGGAGCCTTGATACTCCTTCGCGGCGCCGGTTGCATGCACAGCATCCTCGGAGGCAGAAATGAGGACGGGTCGTCCTTCGCCGATGCTCGTTTCAAAGGTGCGTGCGCTACCTTGGCGCATTGACGACCTTGACTGACCCGTACTTTCTTGCAGCTCCCCAGGCTCCGTCAACGCCGATTCGGAGTGTGCGCCGTACACGGGTTCGATGTCCGAGAAGAGCGTCTGCGTAATAGTACGAGCCAGAGGCTCGGCGTGCTCAGCCGACTCCTGTGGATTTTCGTGCGCGCGATTGGTGAGCAGAACACTGTTCTTCATAGAGCTATCGGCGGTGAGTACCAGGTTCTCATGCAAATCACCTCGCAACTCAGAGTCTTGCATGCCCACAGCCTCCTTCCCCGTGTCGCGGTGCGCAGCAGCATCGGTGTTACGAGAATACACGGTAGCGGCATCCGTTGCCGAAAACTCGGAGTGAAGAACGCGTACGGCTTCGACGTTCTCCCTGTCGCGTGCTCTCTCGGGTGCGAGAATAGACGGCGCTGGCGAATACAACGACTTCAGCTCCCCAGGCTTGGCACCCGGCTCGTCCTCGTCAGCGTGGGTGTCGACGTCGCGTTCACCGCGATCTGACTCCGACGCCGCGGAAGCGTTGACCGCGACAGCTGCGCCCTCTCCGCCTTGATGATCCATCGAGGCACACGAATCTTCTGACCTAATGGCGGGGTGTGTAGAACTCTCGGAGCCAGAAATGGAGATGGGACCTTTGTCGATGCCCGGATATGTCTCCAGTGAGTCGTTTGAAAACTTATCCATGCTTTCTTTCCGCCTCTCAGACTTGACAACACAACATTCAGAACGTTTAGCAGCAAACTCGCGAGTGGGACCTTGCGAATGGATAGGCGCGCGCATGACGCCGAGTTTGCAGACCGGATCCGAATGGAGGGAGTCAACACTTGGGCTGGACGCGAGGGGATCGAGTACGGGGAGAGGGCTTGCGGATGTCCCAAATGTGCGTCTGCTATCCGAATACTTCGAGATTTGGGCTGACCTTCCACTCTCTTCTTCCAGCCCCCCAGGCTCCATCACCGCCGACTCATTCACGACGGAGAGTGCTGGCGTGGGCGTAGCCGTCTCAACAGAGTCGTCCGCATCAGGCCTTTTATCCAGCTCCCCAACCTCCGCCTCTGTCGACTCGGAGCGAGAAGCACGCGCGGCTTCGACATTTGCGTTACTTGTCCTTATGGTGGCGCGAGTCGGAGTGTCCACGGATTTCCTCAGGGTGCGTGCCGAGTCCGCGCGTACATCAGGGAATTGAAATGATTCAGCGGGCTCTTCTACCTGCATCTCGTACTCTGAGGTCGGTAACACGGAGTTCGCAACGGATGCCTTCTCGACGCTGCATGGCCGCAAGATCACCGAGTCGCACGCACACGGGACTGCAGCGGAGTCCTCCAACGAAGGCTCTTTCAGTTTTGCGTGCTCCGTCGCTGACGATTCACGGTGCGACATCCGTGCATCTTCGATCTCTTCATACGGTGAAGTCCCAAGGCCTCTCGGCGAGACAAATGATACACCTCCTTGGATATCTTTCGTGTCTCCATGCCCAAGCCCGGCCTTAACATGCTGCGTAGAAACTTCCGCGCGGCCGGCGATGCCCTTGTCAAGGAATTCCTCGACGGCATGGCTGGCCTGCCTCGAATGGAATTCCTTCCGAGGTGCGAGTTTCCCAACAGGATGCGCGGCGCGAGGAGGCAAACGGCGCGATGAAGGTGTCGATCGTGAAGGCAACATGGGCGTAGGCTTCGCTGAAGCAGTTCGACTCGATTCCATCGCCGAAGTCGCGACCGACCGAGACGAGGGAGTAGGTACGGTTATGAATGGGTGCGTACCGTTGAATTCAATTCCTGCCACTGACAAACCACTCTGCATACAGATGCTCTCTATGCCTCTCATCGCATCCACCACTTTCTGCCTCAGACGATCCCACACCGCCTTTACCTCGTCTTGCCGGACACCAATGATGGTTACCATGCGGAAGTCGGCATGATTGCAGTCAAAGAGAGGCTGCACGATGCCATGAAGCTCGGCCGCAGAATATAGGAGGTGTTTGAGGATGGGGAAGACCTCGCGGAAAGGCTCGGCAAGGGAAGGATGGAGTGCGACGCCGGCGAGAGCGGGGACGAAGTGAGAGGAGGAGATGGGATAGCTTAGTAGCGCCACGCATGTGTCGCGTAGCGTAGACATGCCCGATGCGGCATCGGGCGAGGTTGTGTATAATGACCATATCCAATCCAAATGTGAGTTAGACATGGTAAATGAAATGTGAGGAGTGACCGGCCAGGAGGGAACGACGGTTCCCAATGTGTCCACCTTTGTAACGACCTTCAAGTGCAGGTTACAAATATTTATTGTGGGATGCACGTCGTACGACCCTGGCGAGTACTCGGGAGTTATAATGGTGTTGTGGGGACTTGGATAAGCCTCCAAGTCCCCGAGAGAGTCGATATCGATAAAGCTGGAGACTCCTTGGACCAGAAATCTGTGTCCAAGTGCTGATCTAGTCTCGCAGCAAGCCAATGAGATTATCTACTATGGCTTCGATCCACAACTACCTCGGAGGCTAGGAGAATACTAGATAGAGCTCTGAAGCTCTATGAAACGGATCAGGTGCAGATGTATAGCGGATGGCAGCAGATAAGATAATTACTGCTGGCAGATGCTTGAGACTCTTGTTCGCTGAAATATGCTTGAGAAGACTGAGAACCGATACACTTAAGAACACCCGCAGGCCCAGTGCACCGCTGCCGTTAAGAGGGCAGGACAATGAACGTTAGGTCGTTGGATGGTTAATGTATGGAGGATGATTGTATTGATCTCCACGTACAAAGGCATATCTACATGATTACATAATGTGCATGTGACCCTACGTGTCGAGAGAAATGGGAAAAATACAAGTACATAGAGGTTAGTTGAAGAGTAATCAGAAAAGGGAAAAATATGCTATATGGCCCCTACAACATGAGGGCCTGGCGCACGTACCTGCTCGTGTCCGAGACTCCTCCGGAGAGCCGAGCAAGGTGCCAGCACTGGCAGCAGAAACGAAGAGGACCCAACCAGTGGCGGTGATGCAAGCCTCGTGGAAAACTCCTTTCATTTCAGCCGAGCGTGCGACTTTCCTTCTCTCAAAGGCACCTCCATTCTACCTTTCGCTTTCACTCGGGCTTTGGCCGTTTCTTTGAGGACTTGCGCAGCGCCGAACGGCCGCATCCCATCTCGAGACCCAATTTTCAGCTTATTCTCGACGCCTCTCCTCCTATCTTCATTGGATATAGCCCGATTTTGACGGGGACGCACCTCTTTTCAGCTGTATTTGGACATGGAATACTTGCTCAAGTGGGGTGTTTGCCTTTGGTGCTCGAGTATCAGAACTCACATCGCGGGAGCGCCGTTACAGCTGCAAACCATGATGGTCAAGCTTCACGTGTCTCGTGGCAATACGCTCCTCCGCTCTGCATTTTGCCTTCGTTTGGCCTCATCTTCTCATCTTTCCTTTGCGTGCCCCTACCTTGATGCTTCTGTCAATATCTGGGCATTTTTTCTCGGTACCCCGCCCATCGCGGCTCCTCCGAGCTGCTGTGCCTTGAATCCCACGACCACTTGTACAAATGCCCTAATCTCGACAGGAGTCTGCGCTTTTACAGCAGCGTCTCGGGTCAGATTGCTACATACCCAATTTTTTCTCGACGATAATCTTGTCGGAATGTGTTGGGTATAATTTTTCATCGTACAGTTCATTTCTCCTCCTAGATCTGGACTGCACGAAGAAAAAGTGGGGGGCTATAGGGGGGTATGGGTATATGGAGTATATACCCTGGGCCCTTCGTAGCATGGGCCCATCGCGGATGGCCGAGGCAAGGCCTTCCACGGGTATATGCGGAGTGTACCATGAGACGGACCGCAGGGATGGATTACCTCCCCATCGTGTGTAGTACCGCAGGGACGAACAGCAGGCCCTGGGCAAACAGATCCTGGATGCTCTGCTGGACACATGGTTAGCCAGCTGGTGCTGGCTTATGTCTTAACAGTGTGGAGGACAACATGTCAATCCGAGCACCATGCTTATGGTGCAGACATCCGCATGCGCTATGCTGATACACTGCACCAGCATGCTAGCGACCGGATGCTCCAGGAGAGCCAGGACATCTCCACGGGCTGGATTTTTTTTTCCTCCACATTGGAAGCTGCCGCACTTTGCATTTGTCCATAAATTGACGGGTCAATTCTGGGGGGCCATTGTGAAGCTAGTTTTGAACGACAGTATTTCGACTTTGGGGGGCGTAGGCACCGACCGTGTGGGGGGCTCTGTGACGCCTACATATTTCACTTACATTACACGGCCTAGTGTCTACTTGATCACATGTAACCAGATTACATAATTCATTCTATCTTACCTCTTACTGCTATGTCGCGAACATAGCACGAGAGACTCCAGGCGAACCACCTTCATGCGTTAGACCCCCTGCATGCCTGAACACGCGTACAACTGCTCCCCTGCTTCCAGGGTCACAGGAGCCCGGGTCCGGGTGACAGACTCCCTTAAGCGAAGGGTTACATTGCTGGCGATGCCTCATTCGGTGGCATCGTCTCTGTGGTTTTCCTTCCGCGGCAGTCGAGCGCCTTCTATGGCTGCACCCTGCCTCGAAGGTCCTGCTTCTACCACCGTGAAGCCCGGCGAACCGAGTCGCATCACAACTATGGACTTAACCAGCTTGGGCTGATCCCGGGCGACCTGTGTGTTTTTAGTACTCGATCGGAAGAGAACAAGATAAGACTTCATGCACAAAATGGCCTGCTTGCTGAACCAAAATGTATGTCATCTTTCCCGCGCCTTCTCCAACCACGCGTACCGTCGCATCGTCGGCCGTGGGCCACGCGACATCCGGAGTGCGAAGGAATTCATCTTGGAACGGCGATTGGATGAGTTTCAGCTGGGGAAATGTGAGTCGAGGACCTCTAACAAAATCATAAAAAAAACGAACGAATGAAAGGACTCCGGGCCACGCGCAATTCGCATCTTGCGCTCCAACATAATCTATTCAACGTTGGACATTTAACGAGACGAAGAGTTTACGATCGACTGACGCAAGAGTCGGATCCCGGCCGCGAGAAGAGGCTCGTACAGCAAGTACGCTGGTTGAATTCTGTGGGAAGACATATCAGTTGCGAAAGCAAGGACAGGTCTGAACGGAGCTTACCTGTCTCCATACTTCCGAAACTCGACATTGACATGGTCGCCGAGTACAGTGTAGTTGACGTGCTCCGGAATCCCCAGCGCATCCCTAATGTCAGAGCGCTGGAAGAAACTCCCTACCCATCCAAATGAAGGCGCCAGGCATCCAAGGGGATCTTTAGAGTAGCACTGCGAGCACTGGGATGAGTGCCGGTCGTGGATACAAATGGCTCTTAAGCTTGCCTTCCTACGAACATCCTCAACGACGGTGCCGTGTGTGTCACCGCTCTGTATCTTGTCGCATACTTCCAGGGCAGCCACGCGCCTTTCTGAATTCCATTCCGGAGCTTGTTGAGCGAAACGGATGGCATCGAGGCAGGTCGGGAGAATCTCGAACAGCTCAGCGCACGTCGACGCATTGTACATGTCCGCGACGTTGTAGCAGCGCATCTGTAGCAGCCAGGTGAGATGAGATGTCGCATCCTGTTAGTAGGTGAGGAAGATAAAAGTCAAGGAAATGAAGGGATTTTATTTTTCGGCAACTCACCGATATCGGATTGCTGACCATCATTGACTCCAGGTTGATGTGAACGGCGCCAGGCTGTCCCTTTCCCGCAGCAAGAGCGATATTCTGCTCATGAATCACTGTTGCAATGTGCGGGACATACATCCCGCCGTACGACCCTCCCGAAAGGATGAATTGGTTACTGGATAATCATTATTTGAATCGTTCTTCTGTGGGGAGAATATAACGCTCACTTGACAAGGTGCGGGAACAGACGATAAAACTTTTGAAGAAAGTCATATACGTCGATGGCGGCGCTGCGACTATTGTTGACTAGGGTTCCATATGAAAACCCAACCCCAACAGGCTACGCGTAAAGAGGTAAGGACAGCGAGAATAAAGTCCATAGATAGCATACGTGATCAAGCGCTATCAGATTGAAATGTTCTATCGGAGGCGAAATTAGTATTACTTCAAAAAAAGGACGTTGCGTACCCGTCCAGCGATTGGGATTCGGAGTCGTTCCATTTTCCACTACTAAGCACGGGCCTTGTGCCGACATCGGGTTCAGCAGGCCACTCGTCCCGGGGCCGCCACCAATGGTCAATCTGAGGTGGGTTCAAACAGCTGGCCAAAAAAAAATCGTGATACATACATTACCAGAGCGGTCTCAGCATCGTGTTCTGCTTCAAAGTGCCTAAACGTAACCCGGTGAGAGGATGAAACCACACAATCGCTTGACGTGCCAGAAGAAGAGACGCTTCGGTTTATCCTCGCTGTCGCCATTCAAACCGATATAACCTGAATGGGATACAGCAGGACCCTCCGAAGCCGGGCAGATGTTTTTGGGGCTAGAGATGTTCGCATAAAATGTGCCGGCCGTCGACTGCATAGTCCTCCAGTTCCGGATTGAATAAACGACCCAGGCTAGCGCAAGGGCGCAACAGACAAGCCACCGGGTTCGAGTCCAAGTCAAGCGGCGCGCCCTCGTTGAAGCCTGAGGTTCGGAACGTGAATATTCAGCATGCTGCTGAAGAAGGAGACTCCGAGTCGGAGGGGTCTGAATCGCCTTCAAGTCGATTGACGACATCTTGTCGAACGCGAAGACAGCCTCGATTTGCTCAGAGCGCTTTATGTAGCTGAGCAGACCGGAACTGCGCTGCCTGCGGTCGCAATTTGAGGTGTTCCGAGTCGGCATCCACCGATGATGGGCTGATTGCTGATAAATCGTAACAACGACCTTCAAGCCCGGACATCGTCAACGCCCATGGCACGCCGGTTAGTTAACCTGATACTGTATCACACTGAATGGCACCCTAAAGCATCTTCAGCTTTTATCTTCCTCCGCGGAACTCGCGGTAATCCACTCACTTCCCTGATTTTTGCCGAAAGACCATTGAATTTGGAGTAACCGGAACAAGTAATCGGTGTCTTCTGTGAACCACTGGATCAGAGTAATGCCTTTGGAACAATGGAACAGTACGCAAGATTGTAACATCAATATATAATCTTGATTTGAGTCATTCATCACGGACCTTGGAAAAGGTTTATTTCACTTTGAGTGTGTCACGGCCAATTATCCATACCGACAGTTTTCAGATGTTGAAATATGATTGATTGTTTTCGCGCGGGGGTTCGAAATAATGCGACCGCCGCAGTATCCAGTCCTCTTCTTATTTTCCTGTACACTGTTCTGAGTATGGACGAATTTTCCAAGAATGCGAATTGGAAGTATGTAGTTACGATTCTTCCGACCTCCCATCGAACTGAAAGGCTACTTGAACTCGATCTCCCAAATTCCTATACCAGAACCGAGTCTAGCAATCAACTTGGAGCCATCCATAGAAGTTGAGACGCCTCTGGCCAGTGATTCAGACTCGAAATTCCCACTTCGAGTTCTGCGAGGCTCTGTATCCAAAAATACGTCCCTCGGTCGAGGTGAAGAAGAGGTCACCACGCAGTGTGTATTGAACGCCACGAATCTCCAAAAAGCTACCATCCATGCTGTTGACATCGATTTGCCAGGTTTGTTCGTGTTCCCCGGACTTGGTGTTGAAAATCTTCAGGGTACCTTGATCGGCACCCGCAGCTAGATGCAAACTGTCAGGTGAGAACGACAAGCTGCGCACCCAGCCCCAAAAGCCGCCCAAAGTGTGGAGAAGTTCCCCCGTATCAACACGCCAAATGCGAACCATCTCGTCTCCTGCACCGGCGGCGACGAGTTGGCCGTCAGGGGAGAATGCCCCAGACCAGCTCTGGTTTGTGGCGCCTTCGAGGATGTGGATCGTTTCGCCGGATTCCATGCTCCAAATGCGCACGGTTTTGTCCCAAGACGACGTGGCAATAACCTTATCGTCGGGGCTCGTTTCCGCCCACATGATCGCGTCGGTGTGGCCAGAAAGACGGAAACGCTCAGTGATTGTGTTCACATCCACCACGGCGACATTTATGATGTCCGGAAGGTAGAGGATGGAGGAGCCATCCCGGCTGAAGGCGCGCGATTCGAAAGGAGGCAACTGCCCGACAAGAGCATGGCCTTTGCGCACATCTACTGCCATTTGAGCTTTGAAGCTGATTTCGGCCATCTCTTTATGGAGATTCACGGATTCCAGGTCTTCCGCGGACCAATGTTGGAGAAGAATGGGCGTTGCGGCAGACACTGCTATTCTGGCGGCTTCGTGAGATGCATCTGGCTGATCGGTGGCCTCAAGGTCCCACACTCTAACGAGTCGCTCCGTGGACAGACGCGTTAGTGAGGAGTGCGACGCGAGTTTGCGTCCGCCGGGGTGGAATTCGAGCTTTCCTATGTGACTTGTATGCCCACGAAGCGTGTGAAGCCGGGAGGAGGCCATATCGTACACGCGAATCTCGCGCCCAGCGACAGTCGCCACAAGAGCATTGTTTGGGCTAAGCGCTACCACTCCTCCATCCCCATTGATCTCGACTCTTTTGAGCTCAAAGACCCACTGTGGATAGGAAGCAGCGGGCTCACCCCCCTGCTGAAAGTCGTCTGACAGCGAGTGCTTCCAGGCTCTGAAGAAGTCAGCACTGTTCATCAACTTCATGGTGGCACTGGTAGGAAGACAGGAGTCACGGATCATGTGCGGTCCTGATCAACAATAGGACTCCAGGAGGTCAGAAAAACAAACGAAACTGCATATCCTGATGAGGTTGCAGTTAGTGTCACAATGAAGGTTCAAGGCGGCCGCGGACGAGTAGGCCTTTGTGTAAGTCTGGAAGAATTGTCACAGACTCGAAGACTCATTTGGATCAAGCCTGTGGGGTCACAGTTGGTCCCCAGAGAAAACAGGACGGTCGGGGCTGATTCCGTGAAGGGAGTCAAGGCAAAATCCGGTCGGCGATTTCCGAGTCGGAGAGTTCCGCGAA
Organism: Mycena galericulata; assembly: GCA_029289565.1. Classification (NCBI taxonomy): domain Eukaryota; kingdom Fungi; phylum Basidiomycota; class Agaricomycetes; order Agaricales; family Mycenaceae; genus Mycena; species Mycena galericulata. The sequence goes on along the minus strand of JARKIA010000129.1, from coordinate 421,152 downwards.
ATTGATTTCCAAACAGCTGGCTTTGCTCAGACCATGATGTTCCCCAGACGCTTCAGGGTGTTACAGCTGATTTCGAATCTAATGAGATCGATCGATTTTTTTTTGCCGTTCTCAAAAAGGAAATTTTTCCTACCCAGGCCAATCCAGCGGCCTCTGGACATTCTCTGGTACAGTAAGACATGCGTAGGGGTTTTCAACCGTTAGGAATTATCAAATTCCGAGGTAATGGCCCTCCGGGCGGAGCCTGGATACCCCCAACTCAAAACCATCCTAGGTGTCGGAACACAGTTATCATGACCGTGTTAGTAACTACGACCCAAAACACATAGGTATTGCTATTCTCCCCCACCGCCGCCCGCCGCGCCAGCAAATGCAGCCCGCTCGCCTTCCCATGGTACCGCACCTGCTTGTCCTCATTCAAGCTCAGCTGCCCAACCGCCCCCGCCAGCCCGCCGTCGCGCTCGTCCGCGGCCCCACTCCCACCGTCGCCAGCAGGCTCCGCGCGCACGCCCACATCGACGTCCAGTTCCGCCTCGGACTCGGAACCCGGCGACGCGCCGCGCAAGTACGCTTTCGGCACCGCACTATACGGCGGCGCATGGAACGTCGCCCCCCCCCCCCCCCCCCGCCCGACAGCGGACCCGCAAGGAACGCAGGCTTGCGGAATGCGCCGCCCCCATCGCGGTACGCGTGCGCACTCGCGCTCCCGTCCCGATACACGCTCGTGCTCCCCGACGGGGACGGGGACGACGATGGCGGGAACGGCGGGGATGAGTTCGTCCCAACGCTTGCGCGCCGCTCGATCACCGGCTCCACGTCCTCCAGCTCTGCTCAGGGCGCGGGCTCCCCCGGGCGCCACACTACGCCCCTCCCGCTCCCCGGGGCATCTGGCTCGCCCGGGCGCTACATATCGGCGTTCCACGCCCCCGCGCACCCGAGACAGCGCTCCGAGTCTAGAGTCCACAAACCGCTTCGTGCTCCCGCGCAGCGGGGGGTCGGCCGCGTCGTCCGTGCCGTCCGTGCCTCCGTCGGGGTATGAGCGCAAGCGGGGTGAGAGCATTGTGGGGCTGGGGATGGGGACGGGTGTAGGCGGAGCGCGGACGGGGGCGCGGGAGCGGGAACGGGAACGGGAGAAGAGCGTGCCTATCAGGGGCGCCAGCGCGTTCGGCGGTGGCGGGGTCGGCAGTCTCGGTGCGGGTGCGGCAGGCGGGGCGGGGAGCCTAGGCGCAGGGACGAGCGGGAGCGGGAGCGGGCTAAGTGGGCCCAGCGCGATCGCGACTAACCCGTTCAAGAGCAACGCGCTGTCGCGTAGCGCGCTGAGTAGTTCGTTGCTGTGCATGGGCGGCGTCGCGGGGAGCCCGGGGCGCACGGCGTCGCCCATTGCGGCGGCAGGTGGCGTGGGGGCAGGGGTGGCGTTCCCGCAGCCGTCGTTATCGAGTGTAGACAGCTGGAGTTTGAGTGGAGGGAGTGTCGGTGCGGGGCCGGGGGCGGGGGGTGCAGGGGTGGGCATCCCCGTGCGCAAACGCTACTCGAGCAGCTTTCCGCATCAGTATGGAGGCGCGCCGGCGGGGAGTAGTGCCAGGAGCGGGGGCAGCGGCGAGAGCGGGAGTGGCAGCGGGAGTCTGGGGCTCGCAGCGCGAGAGCGTACGAGCAGCTTCGTAAGTGCATCATCTCATGGTTCGTCCCACCGATATCGTCCAGGAGGGCAGCAGTCCAGCAGCGGCGCCTCGCGGGTGGCGGTCTTGCGAGTCTGTCAAGTAACACGATGACCGAGATCCATTTTTCAATACGCACTGTTACATGTTCACAACTAGATATCAATGGAAACTGTTCTATCCTGCTACTACCGTGTGTTTCATTCAGCCGATTTCGGTGGAGACGCTTTCAGACTTCGATGGGCTCGGGAGGCGGCGGGAAATGCGTGCCGCGACGCTTAGCGGTCAACACAAAGAACTGAGTATTCGTCAATATGGATAACGAACTCAAAGCAGCGCGAAGACACACCTTGAAGATCAAATCCAGCCTCTCTTTATGTTCCTCATAAGCATGGACAACAGAAGTCCCCGCGTACAGCGACGTCAGCATCTCCCACCGCTTTAGTTTACTCAGGTCGCGTTTTTTCTTCTGCAGTTTCGTGATGGCCCTGTATCCACGTTGAGTAACAGCCGTGTAAAATCGTGCAGCGCATACGAGTCAATTTCTCTCTTCGCCTGCACCATCTCTTCGTCCGTGTACGCCTTGTCGCATTTTTCGTAGATGGCCTCCCAGGTCGAGTCAAGGACGTGGTAACCGTCGACAGCATGGCTGAGGCCTTTAATCCGGGTGTAACAGTTCCCTTTGGCAAACCATGCGACGAAGATGCCAAACGTGGCAACGATGAACCCGATGACCATGTTGAAATTGTTTATAGACATCACGGAGGCGACGCTGCCGAGTTCGTCATCCAGCATGTTGAGCAGAAGAGTGGTGGGTAGTAAGAGTAGTAACGACAAAGCGAGGCGGCGCCAAATGGGTTTGATGAGTAAAAGCTGTAAAGGACGCGATGAGGTCTCAAAATAGTAGCTGCTGTGCACACATGCCTTGGTCTCCCATCGCAGTGTCACGTGTCTGCAGACGATGGTCGGCGAACGATAGCTGTCGATTATTCGACCTACGGTACCTGTGAATCTGGTATCAAAATTCCTCAAAAAAAAAAAAAAAAAAAAAATCAGTCTGTGGTCTTCTACCTTGAATCTAGAGACCCGCGTGAAGTTCCCCGCATGCGTGGGGGCCTGATTACTAGGTCTTCTTTGTTCTTTGGGAGTCCATCCGTTGGGAGCCCTGCGCAAGTACAGTCGGCGTCAGGCGGAGGTGCGCTAGCGATCGCAACGACCTCATCCTCGTTATGGGCATGAGCGTTAGGAAATCGATTTACCGGGCTTTCTGTTTTGGTGGACATGAAGGTAGGATGCAAGAGTGGCTGTCAGCATCCACGTGGGCTGTGTATTTGCCACATGCGCAATCCTAATCACTAAGATTATGCTGGCGCCGTTCCTGCATAGAACCGGCGCGTCATCTTGCATACCAACGATCCATCTACATCGCATCTCCTCGCCAGTATGTTTGTCCGGTTGAGTTTTTCCTGTGCTGGCCGTACATGGGATCCTTCGCACACCTTTCATACCCTCCAAACATTGGTCGTAACCAGTTGCCAATTCAGAGCCTGGCCTGCATTGGATGAACTCCGTGTTTTATGCGTCCAAGCACCAGGTTGGCCCTCCGTTTCGTGGGATGTGCCTCGAAAGGTACAAAACAACATGTGAACACGTGACGACAAGGAAATCCAAGGGCATCTGTTTGGGTTTATCTGGCTCAACGGTTTACTTATTTTCGATGTCGGCTCCCTCCTCTCCTTATCTCGAACACATCTGCGTTGAAGAATATAACGAGTTAATCAGACTCTGCATATATCGCTGCGCACAGTCTCTGGTCACCTCGTATATGTAAGCTGAGTTTATCCATTGAGAAAAAATCGCCCATTTTAGTGCATCTTCATCCAGTATAAATTCCGTCATGATACCATGCCACGCCTGTATTGTCTATTACCCAGCTTGTAAAGTGCTTCGCAACTGCTGAATGATATATCAAACCCCTTAAACTTAATACTTGTTCCAAACGTAGCATGTGATAATTAATACTGACTATCATCAAAGGAGGAGGAAGAGGTATATTATACTGACATGGTCCCACAAAGGTGGTACATCTACGATTGTAGTTTTCCGTAGCAATTGTGTAGTTTGTCCTCTCGTAGTTGATCTCGCCAGCAATGAAATATTCACTTGATTTCGTCCGAGGCATCGTCCACGTCGGTCTGACGTTGTTTCCCGGCAGTATCTCTGTCAAGACATAAGCAATTGGCCTAGATATCAATAACGACAAACTGAGGTAGGTAGGTAGGTAGGTATATTCCGGCGCGGTCCCGTTAAGAAACAGCCGGGGCCCGTACTACATACATCGCGTCCTAAATGTATGCTACGGATACTCTCACTCTTCAGCCAGTTGATGGTCTGAGCGACGCCTCCCATGCCCTCACATCATTGCACAGTATATGTGCCCGAGTATTTAAGGCGTGGAAAGGTCCCCAGGTTCGCATGACGTCCGGGATCAAGTACGATTATTTCAAACAGATGTTATTCCACTGTGTGATAGAGATATTCGGCAGGCTTAAAAACGTCGCGAGTAGCGTATACTGCAAAGACTTCGAAAGTGTACTTTGCCATTCTTTGGGTCACATCGAAGCTGCGGCACTTTGCCAGGGTCAACAACAACGCGTCCATCGAGTTCCACACGCGAGGGAATTCGGGCATCAGATGGTACACATCAGCCAGAAAATCCCTTCGTAGCGCAACAAGGGACGGTTCAGCCATGCAACCCAATAGTGCGTGGGTCTCGCTCTCCACCGCCAGGTGACAGAAACGGCAGAACCTCCAATCTCTTGGTGTCCGTTCGCGATAGCGCTCCTCGTAGCGCAGTAATTCTATCCCAAGCCTGTGAGCCGACAAGTAGAGGCGCGTCAATGCTTTTCGATGTGCGGGCACCGGGACTCGGAGATACTGCCGTAGTTTAAGCGGCATGTGAACGAAATCACCGTTCTCGTTCCGTTCCAAGCGGTCTTGTATTAAGGGAAGGCGGGAGGAGTGCTCAATCGTCAAGTCACCCAGCCACCGGTCACACGCCGCCTTGACAGCCTTACGGGTGTCTTCAACGTCGTCCACACTCAGTCGACCAGTGGGAAGCTGAACAGGGACGGGCAGTGAGGACAGCACATAGCGCAGGTCAGAGATCCAGCATGGGTATCCAGCAGCCGCTAGGTGCAACGAATCGAGGTAGGCCACGTTGGCAAGGTGATTGGGCGGCAACGTTATGAGATAGATGAGGTAACCTAACGCCAGCAAGGGGCGCCGATAACACAATGGAATTACACCGGTTTCTGTAAAAAGAACAGATAGGATGGAGTGGCTGTGGACACCGAGGAGACGACGGATGAATTCGTGCTGAACATCCGTGAGTTCCTGGAAATGTTTCGGAACGACGTCGAGGCAGACCTCACACCCGAACGTAAGGTGTGGGTCAATGCGGGCCATATAGAGTCGAATGCCTTCCGGAATCGGTAGGCAGCCAATCATCGTTTTAGCCGCGAAAGTCGTGTTAGCCACCACCCTAGCCTTTGACGCTTTTTTAGAATAATGGGCCGCGAAAATATCGCAGTTGATGGATGTGAACATCAATCCTACAAATTTGTAACTCTTGACGAGTTTGATGGGTTTCGCGCCAACAAGCATTGGGGGAATCGGGGAAGGTAGCTCGCCGAATATCATCCACTGTGTCTTCGTTGCACTGATGACCATGAAGTTAACCTTGCACCAGCTGAAAAACCGATCCAGCTTCCGCTGGAGACCCGCTGCCGTAGTAGAGAATAGGACGACATCATCGGCTTGTTCGAGGTGGGAGACAGAGCGACTATTCAGGGTGATGTCGTCTCGGTCGTCCTCAAAAACGTCGGCCAGGTCTGCGAAGTAGATGTTCCACAGGACTGGTGATGCAGTGTCCCCGGTGAGTACGCCAATCAGCGATTTGAACGCTTCCGTCAGTTCACTGCCCTGCCGGACTACGTAGGACATCCGAGCATACAGCATGCGGAGCCAGTCAAACAGCGGGCCAGATATACCGGCTGCGAACAGCTTCATCCAGAGCGTGGGGAGGTCGGTCGCGGGGAACGCGTTGGTCAGGTCGACGAAAGCCACATAGAGGTTTTTGCCGTCGGCATGCGCCCTGTCGATAGCGCACCTCAAGATGAAGCTGTTGTTGTGGGTTCGATATTTCTCGCGAAAGCCATTCTGCGAGTCAGGCAGGATCTTGTAGGTCTCCGCCCATGCGCGGATGCGCATGTCGATCAAGAGAGTCAGGCATTTCAGCAAACAACATTCGAGGCCGACGAGTCGATAGCTGTCCGGATCATCACCCGGTTTTCCCATCTTCAGGATCCCGACTAGGATGGTAGTTAACCAGTCCTGCGGAGCAGAGGTGTTGGCAACGCAGTAGTTGAAGAGTTTCACGAGCGCCTCATTGGGGATGGAAGATATTTTCTTGTAGGAGACATGGTCAATCCCGTGAGCGCTCTTACTGCTACGATTTCGCAGCTTGCGTTTCATCTTCTCGATCTCAGGTATTCCAAAAGGCTGAGAGAAGAAGTGCTCTGCCGTATGATCTGTTGTGGAAGAGGGAATAGAGTCCGACATCAAGTCTCGGAGGCGTTTCACATCAGCGTCGAAGTGGTCAGGCATCACAGCGGGAGGGTTCAGCCGGACGCAGAAGACGTCACGGAGCTGCTCCGCAGTAACCTGCGCGTCTCGCGGTTTGGTGTCTGTGAAGGTGCGGATGATCTGCCACCATTCTCGCGGCGTCTCAGCGTTCAGGAGCCTGTTTAAGTTATCTGCCTGCATTTTCCTGACTCTGTGAATCATTATCGGCACCAAATTCTTTGTGATCCTGGTAAGTACGCACTTCACCCTATTCCGGTGCGAGGTGGGATCATGCCCAATGTCCAGCTGCTCAGCTGTAATTTCTATGATTGTTTTCGGTTTTGGCGCATCGACGGGTGCCAGTGTTGTGAGCACTTTGGCATGGCAGCCGAAGCATGAGGAGGAAGCGGCGATTGATGCAGGCGCTAGCGTCCGGAGCGTTTCCGGCAGGATATAGGGCGGGTCGTCACACATCGTCGCAGCAAGAGCCAACTTTCGCGCAGCCAGGTGGCTAGCATTGGCTCCCGGGTTATCGATGCAGAAAAATCTAATCTGCTTCGGCCGCGACTGGATAGCGAGCACAATTCTCTCCACTAGGTCACCGTTGCTGCAATTCCAGCCTTCTGTATAGCTGATCCCCGCCCGATAGCAGACAGCGCGGACAGCGTACTTTGACGTCGTAAAGATGTCAAGTTGCTGTGTCTGAGGAGCAGCGGTGAGCGCACAGAGTATCCCTATAAGAACACCTCGAGCATCTGTCTGTTGGCCTGAAATCCGTAACCCTTTATTGTGGCGGTTATCCAGCCCCCAGTACACGCCAAAAGCAGCACGAGCGTCAATGCGGCCAGCATATTTGCAGATGCCGGCGACATGAACCATGATGCGCTTCCCGGACGGTTCTGGGACACAGCCATAGAGTCGGGCTGTCGCTTCTTCAGCTGTTTCGCTCGCCGCGACAGTCTCCAGCACGAGCTGGTCACAGTCCGTCAGAGGTTGCGGAGGTGCAGATCTGTGCGGTCGCAGGTTGGACACAAAGATAGGTGGCAAGACTGGTCGGGGAGGGAGCAGTACCCGCAGTGCGAGTATTGCATGGTCAGACCATTCTTTTGGCACTGGGATAACTTGGAGGGATTTAGCGGGGACCATTCGAAGAAAGTCGCGGGAAAATAGAACGTAGTCCACAACCGCCTTTCCTGCGAACTGAAAAGAGGTGAAGCCACCAGGGCTAGTTGTTTCAATCTCCGTCCCGTTTAAAATCTCCAGTCGACTATCCTCGCATGTCTTTAGCAGCCACGTTCCTCGCGAGTTAGAAGTTTCATCTTTCGACACTCGGGTTAGCTGCGAGGATGGTGGAGAATCCTGGTCTGTGCGCGCATTCAAATCACCTGTCGCTGCGACCGGTTTCGATGTCTTAGCCGTGCACCAGGCCAACGCTTCTCGCAGTCGGGTTTGGGGGTCAACGTCCGACCACACACCCCATGGGCTTCCGGCGGGCAGGAGGTATGTGCCAATCAGGCACAGGTCTTCGAGTTCCAGAGCGATGAGGTCGGGTCCCGATATCCCTTCGAGAATATCGAATCGTATGCTTGTTTTTATGACCAGCGCGACACCTCCGAGGGGTCTACGCATGCCCCCGCCATTCTCACGAGAGCGTGCTATTATAATATAGCCTTTCGGGAGAGGTAGCGAGTGTTCCTGTCCGGGACGCATCCAAGTTTCCTGGAATATCACGATGTCATTTGCCTTTATCAACTCAATGACATGGCGCTGAGTGATTTTAATGGCTAGGTTGCCGTGTATATTCCAAGCGATGATACGTAGACTGAGATAATGTACAGTTATTAAGTATTGAAAACATGAGGGTGATTCGGGAGGTTAATCTACCTCGACTGATGAACACCACCCAAGATCTCGAGCAGAGCGTCATCGCTTTCGATTTCGCCCCCACCTGTCGCAGTATCGTCACGGTGGTATGCTCGCTGGCCGGGGATGGGTGGGTAGCGTCCTACAAGTGAGACGAAAACCTTCGCCTTCTCTTGGCTTTTGAAGCGGATGCTGAGCATGTCTTGGTGACCGCGCGCAGTCTGGGTGGATACAATGTCGCCAGCGCCGATCGCGATACTCTCGCCCGCCGCCGTCGCGGACTTCGTCACAATTTGGACTGCGGCGCGTGCCATCGCGATGAGCGAGTGGGGGCCGCGGGGACCCACCGGGCCGTACACAACATCGTTGCCAGACGGAACGGTGCCGTCGTCTTTGCGAGGCCGCTTAGTTGGGCGGGAGGAGTTGGCGAAGTCGTCGCGGGGGTGCTGCGCAGTTTTACCCGAACTCGGGCCGGATTGGTAACGAATCTCGCCCGGGACAGTGAGCGGAACGAAGGGTGCGGGCGCGGACGCCGTGTTGGAGATTCCTGCCTGCTGTGCAGTTGCATGGGACTGATATGGTCAGTTGTGCAGGCAATAATGTGTACAGTATCACTGACACTCAGTTGGTACCGATGTTCCGTCGGGATGGAGAGCGGAACAAATGCGGGCTGGTCAGCCGCGGTGGTTGCTGCAGGGCGTATAGCTCCAGCAGGGGAGGGCGCGACTGCAATTGCCCGGCTTCTGGACACCTCGAGTTTCAAGGCATCCAGTTCCTCGCGCAATGATCCCAGCTCCGCCGGAATAGTCTGCAAAACCTCGAAGAAGTCGGCGGACGGCATGACATCGAGGATACCCTGTATGCCCTTCCGATTGACAGTCACGGCGTTGTGCAGATTGACAAAGAGCGGGTCCTTGGCGAAGGATGTGACACGCTCCAGCGCAGCGTTTGATTCGCGGAGGAGGCCGCCAAATTCGAGAAAACGATCCTTGGTGTTGTTCTTCAATGTGGAGATGCTGCGCTCGAGCGAGCCGACATAGGTGACCATTTTCGTCTCGTTCTGCATCGCACGATCACGATACTTCGGCGCGGTGTCGTCGGCAGGAGGTGCCAAGCCGATGTGGTTGTAGGCGCGAAGGTCATCCTCGGTGAAGAACTTTGGAACGCCATCCATCGCGTTGGCGGCTCGTTTGCCTTTTGCGGTGGATGAGGAGGCCGTTCTGGAGTTGAAGCTCTTCTCGGATTGGTGACGCATGAGGCGCCTGGTAGTCGGAGGCGGGGCCGCGGAGGGCAGGCTGGAGGACCCCGGTGTTTCGTTGTTCGTGACAGCGCTCATGAAGTCGTCGACATTGCTTTAATTTGCTTTCAATAAGAAGAAATGATGCCGTTTGGAGTCACATACAATGGAGCGTCGTCCACGCCCGGGCCAGAAGGCTGGCTGTCCGGATTGATTGCTGTGACAGGCTCGTTGGCCACAACGCTGCCGTCGGGCACACTGTCGGAATTTCCGGGAGCGGTGGTTCCGTCGGTTGCAGGAGCCTCTTTGTTCCCGGTGGTTGGACCGCCGAGTGCGTTGGTAGCTGCCTTCCTTTTGCTGAGATGAGGCCACAGCGTCATAGTAGGTCCGCCGCCATTGCTTTCCTTCAGGGGGGGGATGTCGGAAAACACCTGGGCTGTCGCAGAAGACGATTCGGGGGCAGCTGGATGGTCCGAGTTGTCGGCCGCCATTGCAAGTCTCTCGTCAATGCAAGAGACGTGAGTGGTCTTTTATGAGCGTGCAGTGTAGCACGTCATAGTGGTCCTACTCAGGAACGGGGTGCACAGTAAGTGGCGCGCCTGCATTGCAATCTCTGGGGTTGCACCTCGAATTTCCAATAAACAGCTACATAGTCAAATTGCAGGTAGCACAGTGTATGCTCTGTGTAAGACACAGTGGAAGGTGCAGGATGAGGCAGGGGATCGGTGAAGTGGGTGATCAAGGCATTCGATACCAGAGCGGGCTGAAGGGAGGGTACGCTCACAACGCGTCGTTGCGCGGGAAAGCGAGAGTCGGGAGTCGGGACCCTTAGATGACGTACTCCAATTTCTGACTCGTGATCTCTCCAAACTGGTATTGGTTTATCCAAGTCTCCGTAAGTATGATGGGAGCCCTCATTGCCCGATATTTCCCGAGAGCGTCAAGCCAGTGCGCGGAATGCCACGATTTTAAAGGCGACAAGACGCAGTAACGCTCCGGTGTCTGTTACTCAAGTCTCGGACTTCATGAGTGTGCAGATTTGCGTAGATCTCCTGAGATGGATTGCAAAACCGTCTTAAAAGGTGTCGGTGGACACCGGACGTGAATGCATTGGTGGGGTCAGCAAGTTTGCTGGGTCCCAAAGGCCGATGGCCCGGTTGCGTGAGTATACATCGAGGAATGGTCATCTCGAGAGGTATCGCAGCCGTGGTGGTGGGAGCAAGTTATTGTTTCCAGGTAGTATGCAATCTCTGGGGTTGCACCTCGAATTTCCAATAAACAGCTACATAGTCAAATTGCAGGTAGCACAGTGTATGCTCTGTGTAAGACACAGTGGAAGGTGCAGGATGAGGCAGGGGATCGGTGAAGTGGGTGATCAAGGCATTGAGGTAACACACTCGGGTTAGTTCCCATAGGGAATCGATCCGTATCAGCGGTAGCAGCAGATTGCTCAGCTGCCAGATATTCGAGAGCAGAGCGTACTGTTGCAAATCAAGACCACCCGTGACAGAACTACAATATAACATCTTTAAATGTTCGCTTTAGAAACTCCAGATATCCACGTACATGGGGTGAGGAGACTGAGAACCCTGCAGTGCTTGATGTGCAGACTGAACGCTATTGTCCGAGTGAGCGCTATTTTCCTCGGAAGGCGTAACAAGATCGGACATTTGAACGGGTCAAACAGACAAAGGAGTCATGACCGTGTTAGTAACTACGTCCAAACTATTTGAGACTATCCGCTGCTCGGATTCGGATCACATAGTAAGCCTACTCTTATTCGTACTTCTGCCTCTAGCTATATCAACTCGAGGACTATCAGTTTGACAGCGTTCCCCACATGAGCACGCGACGTGAACATTATCCGACCTTCCCCATCATCTATCCGCAACGATCTGGGCTCGACCACCTCATTAAGATCTGCCCGAAATACGACAGACCCTCTCCCCGAATTTCTCTTCTCGCACCCGGCGAAAGGATGCGAGTCGCTGCCGTCCGCGAATTGAAAAGTCGAAAACGCAGGTGAAGTGTACGGACGATGATACACCCCGAACTTCGTCCCAGCAGAGATACCTAGAAAGACCGGCACCCGTTCGAGCAGGGTACGCTCTGACACCATAAACGTTGGTTCCTGACCAGCTGTCATACTTAACCGCCGTATGTAGTTTCCACCACAGATGCTGACGGTTCGTTCGCCCGCCATTCCGATGACCACGGGTCCAACAGGAGGCCTCGAAAGCGCCTCAGAGGACATGTATCTATGCTGCCAACAAGGTTTTATTCGAGGAGTGAAACCATGCTCGTCTTGAGAGCCGAGGCGATACACACTGACTCCTCGCGGGCTCGCCAAAAGGAAATGACTCCCATCGAGGATGGTGAACGTATGAGATGCAAGCGAAACCTTGAACTCGGATATACCGTTGAAAAAAAATCACCTAAACATACAACGAGTCACCACTTACCGTATCGGGGGTTAATATACGTGCGACAAGAGTAGTCTCCACAGCCGGGGGAGAATAAGATAGAAAGAGGCTCCGCAAAAAGCGGTGCCGCGTCCCAAGGTGGCCGACCACGGCGAGGTGTTTATCGATTAACATGTACCCGGAGACAGCGTGAGGGATGTCAACTGCCAGCATATGCGAGGCAATCAGCGACTCTGCGTCCAGGACAAAAAACTGAAGCTGATGACGGAGCGGGTACCTGTGTATCATCGGATTCAAATCTCATATCGATCAAAAAAAAAACAAGAAGAAGCGCTCGCCCTTGTCTCTTGTCGCAGAGGTTGACCAACAAGACGTGTGACCTCAGAGATTCGACCCAGAAGTTTCTCGCGCTGACCGGAACTAAACCCTCCTCTGTATGAACCGGGACATAGTCGCGCTTATCATGAGTCCAGTCAACGAATAACACTAAATCGTCGGTCAGAAGGACCACTGTCCGCGTCCAAGGTATCAAGACCACTTGACGGACGCCCTCGTTGAAGGATACGGAGCGAACGTGCTTTGGGATGGTCGCCGGTTTGCCCCACACATCGTGGATTTTCAATCGCTTCAAAATCCTGGCCTGTAATGCTGCAAGAGACAGTCGGCTGTAATCGAGCCGACCTCGTCCTGGTCTGCACTGAGCGTAATCTGCATCTATATTCGCGTAAACCCAGAAGGGGCGATAATTAGATGCAGCATAAAGCTTTTTGCAGGTCTATGGCCCCTCAAAAAAAAAAAAAAATTAAACAGAGGTCAGGACGGTAAACAATACAGCAATCTGACCAGTAACAGTGCAAACGCATCGTAGATTGGAAGAAGGCGCAAAATCAGGAACGTCACGTCAAGAGGGACGCACAACATGGGATCTACATCCTTGGATGTGGTGGGCTCGATATAAGAAGGAATCGGAAACGACAACAGGATATCGTTTGAAATACGCAAGAGAATTACATAAGTAACTCCGTGGGGATACCTACGTTCGTCCACGCCCCAGGCGTCTTTGGACCTGATACCATACTCTGACATGTATTGAACCTTCCGCTCAGATGCATATCTAACCTATTTCTGTCAAAAAAGGTCCTTAGACAACCCCCAACGCGCTCCCGACCAAGAAAAATGTACCCGCGGGTTTCCGGCGGTATACCGAATCCAGCAGCCTCCTCCTTGGGTACACCTTGACAACACCATGCTTTGCCCTCCATACAATGAAACGCGATGTGTACAAACAATCCGTCCTTGTTTGTTCTTTCGAAGACGCGTCCGCACACAGGACAAGTGAAGATCAGCACCGAACGCCGTGCCCTCTGCACATTCCGTAGTCTCGTTGGGGAAGTGTCGACGACTGCCGGCACACTAAGTAAGCGCACAAAGTCGTCATATGATGAACAGCAACATCTAGGTGAGCTAACACGCACCTAATGTGAGCGGAGACGACCACCTCACCCGCACAATAAGATGAAAATCCATCGAGCTCGACACCCATATAGCGCATCAGGGACGGCGACTCAGGGCGTCTGAATATCGACGAGTCAGTCACGACCATAGGGATATATGGAAACCCAAGCCTCGGCTTCTTTTAAATCTGCCATTCTGATTACTCCGGTTAGAGCAGGTATTTCATTTAAAATCCCCTCTGAAATTACATAAGCGATATACTGATGCCACTTAGCGGATTTAACGACCGGGGGTATCTAGGTGCACCTAAGTGCGATGGCACGCCCGGACTCTCTGCGACCTCCTTTGCGAAAACTTGAGCTCTATCGTTTCGCCGCAAATCAACAAATCCCTCTATCTGTCGACCTCAACCCAGAAATCAGATGTACGAACTTTCACGCGGCACATCCGTCTCGCTGACTTGACGTCAGACGCTGTGCTTGACGGTACGCTAGGACGCGGTCGATACTCCACGGTGGTTCCTGCGACGGACCAATGTACCGGCGCACTCGTGGCTATCAAGCTGATGCCAAAATTCGGTGAATTCTACGTGGACGAAGAATACTTCAAGAGGGAGATCAGAATGCTCACCAAACTTTCACGTCTCCCTCGATCATCTATCGCGTGAGCACCTAGTTTGACGAGTATTGAATCAACCCTAACCCATGGTGTTTTGTGAGATGCTAGATAACTTTGTCACTCCCAATCACTTCTGCACCGTATTCGAGAGATTGGGTGACAGCTTACACGAGGTACTTCAAAATCCATGCATGTCTTATTTCCCTTTGTACCAAGCCAAAGAAATAAGCAGACAACTAGTGCAAGCGACTCGTTGTCAGTCCTATTGTTGACCTTCGTTCAGTGGTGCTGACCACCTACAGTTCTACATGACAACGGCATAATACATACAGATTTGAGACCGGAAAACATACTGTTCGTCAGCGCGACCACTATTACACAGAACTTCTACGGGTTAGACAATGCTTTCCACAGCCGAGTGAGCACGCAGCGTCACAGCGACAAAGGCTTATATCTAACCTCGATCTAGACGGTCCTGAAGTCCACGGAACTCAGAATAGTCGACTTTGGCAGCGTGTACGAGCCGCCGACAGAATGCAGCGGGGTGGTGGGCCTGACGGGATTTAGAGCACCGGAGGTGGTGATGGGTAAGGTGGACTCTACTTTCATAAATATGTGACTAAATACTCGTAGGATGGCAATGGACAGAGACAATAGATCATTTCACCCTAGGTTGTATTATCACCGAGGTGCTAACCAGCCAACCTTTATTCCAGCAGTTTTATGTCAGCACAGCAGAAGACATCGCGGTTATGGACAAGATACTTGGCCCCTTCCCGGACGACCTGGTGGACGCAATAAAGAGAGATGTCCCTAATGCGTTTGAACACCGAGGTGATCCAAACCACAAATTCTCTTACTCGACGGATAAATTCCTGCGGACTGCAAAGACCATACGAGTGAGTTCCTCCACAAATCGACGATCCGTATGTTAGCTCACGTTTTCCAGGAGCAGATTGAAGACCGGCAAGTGGCCAGACTAGTGATGCGGCTCACCAACCTCGACCCATCCAAACGAGGTGATCTCAAAGAATTAGAGCACTGTAGATTTCTCGCTACGTATGAAATGTAGACCCAAAATTACGAATGCGTTCACGACAGACTTATACCATTTGAGAGCGACGTTGTAGAATATCCGCACTAGAACATGCCCGCCAAAAAAAAAAAATCGTATCTGTACATGTCTGTCGCTCTTCCATTTGTTTTTCAGTCCCTTGGGCTCTCTATTCTATTTTATTTTTCTCCTCTTCGCGACCAGTGCCCCGGCTTGCCACTCGTTTGATTTCGGTTCTTTGGGGAGGGGGGAGGGCTACCCGAACGTACACACAACCAGTTAATGCGACATATCCGTTCTCTCTCTCAAGTATCACAATCTCGAGGCTCCCGCCGTGTCGACATCCAGGCCAAGAGCATACTCAAACAATAATGTGTGTCAGGCAGGATTACTGTGACTGGAGAACGAGTAAAGACTCGGACAACGAAAAACTTTGCCTTTAACGAACGAACAAGAGACTCAGGGAGTCTTTCAAGAGAGACTAAGACGTATCGTTACAATAATGCTCTTCAAAAAACATGACCTGGGAATCTATATATATATACGCGTTCCACAATCGAAAGCGGACTACATTTCAGGAGAGTTGAAACAAATAATAGAAAATAACATCGATAGCAATCATCTCATCCCATTTTCCCTTTGCCCTTACCAACAGACTTCTTCTTCCCATCGTCCATCTTGGAAGCAGGCTTGGCTGGAAGGCCGGACGACTTGGTTTTCGCTCGCTTCTGAGGACCACCATCGAGGGCAGCCAACGCTGCTGAATAAGCGGATTTGTCGCTCAGTCCATCGTCCGACATTGTTTCATCGCCGTCGGAATCGCGCGATCTTTTGTGAGCTGCCAAAAACTTGAAAACTACCACATTTGTAATGTACCGGCCCAACGTACTTTTGTTCCCATCTATAGGGAAAGTGGTAGCTCAACCAGAATTTGATTCAAAAAGCGCACTGACCGAAAGAAAAAGGGTCCTCGTCATCGTCATCTACACGCAATTAATGGCGCTTCAAGAATGTACGGGACGATGATATCCCAACACTCACCATCCAACAAGGTAACGTTACCCGTTGTCAGCGATTGATAGGCAGCACCGACCTCCTCCTCGAGGGTATTATAAGCCGAGGAATCCTGTGTTTCTGGGAGGCTTCCGACACGGATAAAGTCCAAGGGCTTATACTCAGGCATCCAATTATCCGAGGTAACTTCGAAAGTCAGCGCAAAGGAGAACCATACAATATCACCACTAGCGAAGTATCGATGAGAATCTGGTCTCAACATAGTAAGCTTATGATCCGAAAATTCCATGATGGAGGGCATGTCGGGACTCGGAATCCAGAAAGGGGACTTCTGGGCATTCAAAGCTTCGCTCAACCACGGGTGCAAGGGGTACGGGGCGGCGTATGGCTCTCCGTCCTTGGCGTTGTACGGGGTCTTGCGGGTTACGAGCCTAGAAGAAAATACGAATCTCCTACGCATGTCCTCGTGTAATAGACGTACCTTTAATGCAATACCTGCAGTAGCTAATGTTTGGCATAATGCATTAGGGCCACCTGTTTACAGCCAGTAAATGCACAGGTAATGCAATGGCTTGGGGATTGGGTCATTTGTAGGTTCTGGGCGCTTTTTTTGATTTGGGCACTGTTTGGTGCTGTTTTCCTGGCCTTTTTCATAGCATCATCACTGATGTTATCACTACTGATTGATGTATCCTAATTTTTTTGCAATCAATGTTCCAAAAGGGTCAGATAGTACATATCACTCATCACCTCAATGGGTCAACCCCCGGGTCTAGGCTTTTCAAAAGTCCCATCAACAATCCGGCTCAAATGGGTCAATTCTCTGATCTAGGTCTGATCTAGGCCCTCGAAAGGGCCCATCAACAATCCCATCAACCACCTTCACTCCCGGGTGATTCCGACCTCCCGCTCCTTCCCGCGCCTGATCTAGGCCCTCGAAACGGCCCATCAATAATTCTTCACCCCCGGCTGATTCCGATATCCCGCTCCTGCCCGTATATGATCTAGGCCTTCGTAAGGGCCCATCAATAATTCCCGGTGATTTACAACCTCCCGCTCCCCGCACCTGATCTAGGCCCTCGAAAGGGCCCATCAATAATCCCGTCCCCCTGAATCCGAGAATCTCCTGATTTAGGACCTCGAGGGTCCATCAATACTCCCGTCAACCCAGCGCCTGGTTACTCGGCTTTTTTGAAAATTGTACTTGAAACAAATATTATTTTATTTCTTATTCCATCCTTGTACTATAGAGACTCTCCTCCCACTCTTGGCTATGTGATACATAGGAGAGTGGTTATCGGCGTGTCTTGTCTCTTCTCTTCTAGGTCGTGGGTTCGATTCTTCTGTGCTGCGTTTGTTTTCTTTTTGTTGAACACTGACACTTTTCTTACTTACCAATGGTAGAAATTTTTCAAGACAAAATACTTACCTTACTTTTGCCTTCATGGTCTCATTCGCATTCGCATTCGCTCGTGACTCAACAGACCGAATTAATTGAAAAGACTGAATGAAACTCGACTCGGAGCAATTTTCTCTCGACCGGGGTCACGTGCCCCTGACAGACCCTCGCACGATCTAAGTCCACCACCTCAAACTACACCCCGTCCACGCGCTTTGGGCGTGTCGGTCAACGCGCTACGTGCGTGTTGACCGGACGGGCCTCGGGCGAGGCCTCTCCACCACCCCGCTCGAAACTTTACTCCGTGTTCTCAGCTCTTCTCCGCCTTCCTCCTCGCCTCGCTGCAGTCTCTTCCGCCGTGTTCTTCCCGCCTGCTCTCCTCTTTCATCTTCCTGGTCCTCGTCCTCCCCGTCTTCTTCTCCTCTCTTGCGCTTCGCCGCCACCGTCGGCCCTTTCGTTCTTGGACATCGCGGTTAGCATTTCTCCCGCTGTGTGAGAAATACACTCACTTTTACCAGTGGTCGCCTTCCCCTTCTTGACGATCTCCCCCGACTTCAGCAACGCCGTGAGCAAGAACTTCACATCGGCCACCGCCCGCCACCATTCCATGGAAGGCTCCGCGTTGCAGCCGGCGTCCTGTCCGCCTTGACTAGCGAATCCCCACCACAGCAGGCTCGCCAGGACGAGCATCAGGCCAGTCCGCCCGTGCATCTTCGGCAGACTCCCCCATGTCATCTCCTCCGGCCGGCTCAGCACCCCCGCCACCCACTCACGCTCGGGGGGCTGAATGGCTCGCCACCACCCCCACCACCTATCCACGAAACTTCCTGTCTTCCCTATCTTCCCGATGTTCCTCACCGTGGGCGGCTGGAACCACTTCCGTCCCCCCTTCAGAAACTCTCCCACCTCGAGGGGGCGGTCCTCGCTCCTCAGCTTCCCGCCGTCATTCTCGCACCCCGCCGCCTCCTCGATGTCGACCCATATCTCTACCAGCCCCGCCCACCCGTCCCCCCACGTGTCGCCCACCGCAAACGCACCAAATGCCGCCTTCATCTCCCGCGGCCACTTGCCTGAGCCCTCGCGTGTCCAAACACGATGCTGCCCATCCGGGGTCGCAGGACGCGCCGGGGATCTTGGCGGCGTCGCTTCGCGGTCGGGGTGCGAATCGTCCGTCGAAGTCCGCGGCCTTTCCCCTTCTCCGTTGACAGGCGGCGACGCATGATCCTGCCGTGTCTCGTGGGTCTCCCCGCGCTCTATGCCCTCGCCGCTGCCACCAGCGGCGCCTGATGTCGACGCCGTGGGCCCTGACGATATGTCGTCCTGCGCTGACTCCACGATGCGCCCCCTGCATTCCTCCTCCGCTATATACAATGTAAATCAATCCCATGCCATATCATCAAAATTAATACGCACAAAAGCATTTCTCGCTGAACTTCACCATTGATTTCTCCACCGCCGCATAACCCATACGGTCGAATTGCCACCACTTTAATGGAACCAGGCCTCGAGTCGTGCCGGCATGTACACTGCTCACGACATCAGAATCCCACCACTGTCTTCCGTGACAAAACTCTCACCTTCGCACCTCGATAGCCCCGCCGCGCTCTCCCACTGGGCCGCACAGTAGGATAGTGCAGTTCATCTGGAACTTATCCCGCACGGCCTGGGCTAGCGGTTCAAGATAGTATCCCGCATTCTTCAAAGCACTTCCCAATCCATTAGCACCTTGTATGCCCGCCCACAGGAACACTCACGCGCTCAGCTCCTCCGCGCTCTTCGCCGGCGTCTCCGCTTGCATCAGCTCCCATGCTCTCATAGCCGCCTCATGCTCCTTGTCGATTCCCAGTGTCAACTCTGCCCGGAACGCGTCCGTCTCCTCGCTGAACGCCTGTCTCGTGACTTTGTTACGAATCGGAAGCTCCTGCGGGGCGTCTTCCAACTCGAGGTCCTTCGCCCGCTGCACCTCCACCGCGAATTCTGCTTCAAAACGCGCTTTCACCTTCTCCTCGTAATACATGCGCGAGTAGTAGTGTAAAGGCTGCGCCTTCCTCGGACGACCGGGACCTGCACTGGTCAGCCCGCCGAGGACCTCGGCGAACATGTTCTTGTCCCTTTCGTCGACTTTACGATTGTGGCGAGTGTACCAAGCCGCGATTCGCTGGTGAGTCCCGTATTAGTCTATGCACCACCTTTATCGCAAGCGCCTCATACCTTTCTCAGAGCAACGGTGTACTCGCTGCGCACCTTCGCCTCCTCCTTCGCCTCCTCCTCGCTGAGCCCCTCCGAGGCGGGAATTTTTTGGTCTGGGTCGGTCGGGTCCGTTGTGTCCACCTCGAGATCTTCGTTGTCCGCGAGTTCATACCCGTACTTGAGCAGGTACAGGTTGGCCACCTTGGTGTAGAATTTACCCAACTGCACCTGTCCCTGGTCATTCGCCGCCTTCCAATCGGCCGTGCGCGAGTCGAAGAAAGTGAATTTCGTGCCATGAATCCAAGAAATCTTCCCAGGTTTCACGCCAGTCTTCTTGCGCACTCGCTTCTGGCGGGGACCCTTTCCAGCGGCGACGGCGGTTTTTTTAGCAGCAGTTTTGGTAGCGGCAGGCATTTCGAAAGGTGGGTAGTCAGGCAAACAAGTAGGGGTTGCTGATCAACAAACACTAGCGACGCGCTTCAGTCACTTCACGTGCAGAGAGCCAGCTGCTGGTGTAGATTTTTTAAATAATACACCCCCTCAACGTTCCCGAAACAAGAGACAGAAAGATACTGAAATAAAATTTATATTCCTAATATGCCCGTACGAAGCCTCGCCATTCGCGCCCCGCCGCCTCCCGCCTCCGCACCTCGTCTTCGAGATCTCTTGTCGCGCACGAGGAATCACTGGGCTCCGAAGAGTTCCCTTCCGCATCCTCCACACGAGCGCGCATCTCCTGCAGCCTCTCGAGAAGAATGGCTCGCCGCAAGTATTTCGTCTTGCTCTCAGTGCGCACTCTCGCCTCCGCTCTCGCCGCCGCCTCTTTCATCTTCAATCGCTCCTTCCTCTCCCGTTGTTCACTTCGGGACTTCGCCAGGAACCTCTCCAGAGTTATGTCCCCCTTTCTCCACTCCCCTCTCTTCGCCAGCATCCGCGCCCGCAGCCGTCTCGAAAAAGGGGGTTTCGTCAATATCTCGTCGGCTCCTGGAATCGGCAATGTCGACGCCTTGTAGCCTTTCATTTTCTTTGCGCGCGCCTCCCAGTCGTTGGGCATCTCCAGGTAATGTTAAGGGATGAATGTTAAGTCGAGTGAAGCTGATCTTTTTGTTTGGCAACAGGCCTTGTGCCAAACTCGTTATGGGCGAAAACGACGGAGAAAAAGCTTCACCTATTCCAAGTGCAAGGCACGACGCAACTGTTTGTAGTGCCACATTGTTTTTATAACCGAAAATGAAATTTTAAAAAGAAATCCCGCCCGATCGCCAACCGCAAGTATACTCTACAAATCCATCGCTGCCTCGCTGTCCCGAGTCGTGGCTCCTCCCCGAACTGCCTCGCGTGCAACGCGCGTGGCAGCCTCCCACCCCATCACCACCCGCACCGGCCCGCTCGAAACATCCTCGAAAGCCTCCTTGCTCGAGTGGTGAATTGTCCCGCCAGCGACATAAAAGGGATCATCCCAACTCGCCGCCTTGAGATGAGAGGGACCCGCCTGCGCCATGCTCGCGCTCTCCATCTCCCGCCGCTTCCCCTCCTTTCTACCCCCCGCTCGAGTCGAGGCAGGATTCGACGTCGAGGTCGACGATTCCCCGCTCGGCATCAGCGGGGATGTCGCGGCCTTCAATCGCCGAGGTAGGGCGACGTAGTCTCGTCTGATCTCCTCCAGGGGGCGCACACGGCTGGCGGGAGCGTCGATGACGGAGTCCCCTCCGCGTCGGGAGACAGGAGTTGGTGACGATGGGGGGCCGCCTGCGCCGCCGCCGTCCATCATATCATCGGACGAATCGGGGTCGAACAAGGGGACACCACCCGGGGGGGTATCCCTCTCGGAATCCGTCTCGGGCACAGGGGTAGGCGTGTATCTTGGGGGTGGTGCGCGACGGGTCGCCCCCCCGGACAGACGTCCCCCGCGTGACGCTGAGCGGAGTAGGCGATTCCGCCTTCCGCACCGCCCTGGTGCCTTCGTTCTTCACTTTGGCCGCCGGAGATCCTTGCTTGATAACAGGGGCGGCGTCCTCCTTCTTGATCGCACGCCCCGCGTCGTCGTGGCGTTCAGTCTTGACCCGGATGACCGATTTTTTTCGCTGGCGATGGGAGCGGATCCACATGTGTTGGGCACGAGCTCTTGGAGCACGCTGCTGGATGCTGCCTGCACTTCGCATGGCGGTGGTAGCAGTGTTTCGCCCATGCGACCAGGACGTGCTCCCACCGCTGAAAGCCCTCCATCACGTCGGAGGGCTCGTACGCGCCCTGGATGGCAGCAACGCAAGTAACCCTATCCGTGTTCAGCAGGAATCCCAGTTCAAGAAGCCGCGCACTTACTTCAAGCTGTAGACGCCCTGTTTCCCTCCTAGAAGCAAAACCCAGTACGTTCTGTTGCCCCAGCCCGAGAACTCGACGTGGTTACGCCAATTTGATCCCAGATACAGCGGAATCTCGCAGGAAACAAAGTCCGGAGGCGGGGGCGCCAAGTCGGCCAGCGGAGTGAGCGCCATCTTGGAAGAGCAAGAGTCACAAGCTCGTCACTGCGTCATGTCACTCCAGTGAGTGACCCATTTTCCGCGCGAATAAGCCTTCCGTAGCATGAAAAGTGATCACTTTTGAGCCAAGTGCACATATCCAACTCAAACAAGCAATTCCAAAACTCAAACGCCACGCCGCGCGACTCGACGTTGCCTCATTTTCTAATTCGGAAACACTACTAGTAGCACGGGCAGGCGAAACATTATTCAGACTCGACTTATTCCTCGTCCTCTGAGGAATAGTCTACTAACGACCCTAGGGACATTTGCCCGGGTGGTGCCCTTGTTGTCGTACTTGACGCACTCGACGCGGTCTGTTCCTGCCCCGCCAATGGCAACGTTTCTCTGACCGATCGTAGCTTCTCCTGATTGCGCTTTTCCCTTTTCACTCGAAGCCTGTCGAAAGGAAACATGTCAAGGTGAACACCCAATTAAAACGAGTATTTCATACCTGTCCTGATAGTCAGGCTGTTTTCGTTCCTTTTTGCGCCTTTTTCTCTCCCGACGCACGATAACCTCCCGGTGGCTGGGAAACGCTGCGTTGGCATGTACAACACACCAGAAACGCGAACACCAACCTTTCTCGATACTTTCGTGCCGAAGTCAATCGGGCCTGGCGTCGTGCTTCACGCTCTTCGGGGGGGAGTTCCGGCTCAGCCGCTCGCAATCTGGTCGAATGGTCAGGGATCCTCCAACGTCCAGGTGGATTTCAAGGTATACCTCGCCATCCGGAGGCGATTCTTCTCATTGCGCTCCTCACGATTCCTTGAGATTCAGGTGAACACGCTATTGTCGGGACATGTTCCACGAACGAACTTGTCGTTATACACCCAGGCCGCTACGCGTGTATTGTACGCGCGAATCTGCTCGCGCGTCATTTTACTTGCATCAGGAGGGGTGTCGTACGGAGAGCGCATGAGGAGAGCTACGATGTTGCGTAAGCGGCCTAATAGGGAAATGATGTTAGGAGCCGCTGGAACTTAATATCGTCGCAATGCCAACCCATTTCATTTTTTGGGTGAGAGAGGTTGCCGCAATGCAAATAGACCGGACGACTTAACCCATATAATTTTCCAGGAATTTTTACAATTTTTGGATTTCAGTGCAGCAATTTTGGACAATAGACAAGTCGCTCCCATACTGCCAACAACGCTCACTCGGATGGAATTCAGTGACTATTCCCCTTGCCCCCGCCGTCCGCTCGCGATAATGCAGTATGTGTTTTATAAACAACCACCCTTGCTCCCTCAATTTTTTCTAGATTTGTCGAAGACACACACGTCCGTTGTACGCAGTCGTCGTCGCCGTTTCGTGACGAGTGCGCCATGTTTCATGGTGAGTGCGCCATGTTTCATGGTGAGTGCGCCATCTTCCATGGTGAGTGCACTACGTTGCATGGTGAGTGCACCACGTTACACGGTCAGTGTGTCACACCACTCCAAGCTCATCATGGAGGATGAAGGCCATGTGCAAATCATGTACCCCCACCTTGCCCGCCGCCGGCACCGACACCGACTGAGCGCCCCGCCTCGCAGCCGTCCCGCACAAAGCCCGTACGGCCATGGCCTCGATGGAACTAACGCACCTCCCATCGTCGTCACTCGACCTGCTGCATACCGCCAACAACCAGTGCCGGCGGGGGTTTCTGGCCGCCGTTCCGCGGATCAGGCACTGCGCGATAGCGACTCGGTGCTGCTCGCGCGACTCGCGGAAAGCCAACAAAAGCAGCGGCAAAGACTCCTCAAACGCAAGGCTGCCGCCGAGGCTGACGACGACCAAGAGAAAAAGGCCAAAAGGTGTGCAACCAGCCGCACATTCCTCTTGCCATTACTAACGCTCAGTTTAGAGTGAAGGCGGCGTAGACCCTCGATTATTTCTTACTTAGGCAACGTCAATGGAATGTGCACCGAGTATAACCGAGTTTCGAATTTATAAGACTGCTCCTATACACAAATTATACACATAGTTCAAGAGCTACTGAGATTGGAGGCTATCGAAAGTACTATACATGGCAACACCTTCTTCCCAACGACTAACTTCTTCCGCCGCGCGGGCCGCCTTCTCCTCGGGAGTCGCGCTCCTTTCAAACATCTCCTCCGTCTTGAATCCATTACGGACCCATCGAAACAGCCCGCCCGCAGTATACTGCGTGAAAGAATATCGGTGTTCGTGTGTGCGGACGGGAACATTGGAATGGCGAACAATTGCCGACGGGATCAGAATGGTCGATCCAGGCGGAAATCGGATGACCAACTTGAGATCCCACAGGATCAGATGGCCTCCGTAGTCTGGATCGAAATCACCAAGGGCGGTGATCGCGCACCAACCCCATGAGAGATTGCCGAAATCGAGGTGGGGTACGGTTATTGCATGTGGCCCGAAATTGAAGGTACATGCAGCGAAGACACTGCGCGCGAAATTCCACCGAAGGCTCGGTCGCCAGGTCGCCAGAAGGGCCATCTGGGCGCCGTAGAAGGCGAAGAGCAACGGCGCGAAAACGGCGAACAGGCCTGAAAGGCGATGAGTATTATTATTCCGAAATAAAATGTCCAAGGCGTACAATTTGCAAACCCCGCCAGGCGCTGGAAGGAGCTGTCTTGCAAAAACGAGTCTGTTAAACGAGTGTTTGCCTCATTGTTGCACAGCTCCCCCGGTTCCTGCGTAAAGTGGGTCAGGCTCCACATACAAGAGGGAGGCACGAGATGCATACCGGTTGCCCGCCTCCATGAGATATTCCTCGAGAAATCGAGGGGTACGGCTCTTGCGCACGTCGGTGATGGATCTGATCGGCGCTGAAGGAGCCTTGCCCCGCACCCTCGGCGAAGAGGCGGGCAGCGCGGTCCGTGGCGACCTTCCAGCCGGCGACATCCTTGGGCATCCCTCCCAGGACTGCAATGATGCGGCCCTTGGAGTCGATGATAGGAAGCGACAGTCTGAGGGGTGATTAAATGGAGACGCACTCGTGAGTCGGATAAAATACTTACCGCCCTAACCAGTTCAGGTATCGCAGACCGTGCGCACCCGTGAGCGCCTCAATCTCCTCGCGAGTGTACGTGCGCCCGCCCATACCGTCAGCATGTTCATCCTCGGCACTCCTGAGGCCAATCCATCCGGGTTTGGTGTGCGCCAGATCAGTAGCATCCACGTCGATATGGATGACGTTTCGCAACGCTGCGTCGCGGTGTTTCTGAGCCACAGATTTAACCTGCAAAGCAGCGTGTGCCCGCTTCTCGTTGCGCCGGCGTTTTGACCCCCGCTTCAAAGCAGAGATGACCGCCGCCGGTGAAGGCTCCGGAGTGGGAGATGCTGGAGCGACGGGGTTGATCCAGAAGGCGGGAACGGTGGTTATGTCGGCGGGCTCGTCTTCGTTGACGCCGGTGCCCGCCAAGCACTCTTCGACGTCGAAATACTCGGCAGGTTCGATGGCGGCGCCAACAACAAGGTCGAATGCGCCGAATTCCCTCCCAGACCGAAGGGTGCGCTGGGAAAGCACTATAATAAAATTCGTGAGCGAAAAGCAATGAAAAGTTAAAAAAGCAGGAGAAAAAAGCCGCCTTCGCACAGTTCCATGGTCGGATCTTTTGAAGACGGCCTTAATCTGGCGCTGGAGCGTCGGGGGCAGAGTTCCAAGGTCGGATCTTTTCCCCGCCGCTCGAGCAAAGCTCAAAATGGCACTTACCTGGCATTCAGTCTTTGGTGGGAGCTGTGTGGAGGGAGACAAAATTTCACGAGGAAACCGGCAGCTAAGTATGAAAGCGGACGAATCTGCGATTGATGGGGGAAATCCTTCTTCCGTACCACAATGTCCGATGCCGCCCCAGTACCAGCGTCACCTCCCCGCGAATCGCCGTCGCCACCCCCTACCCCGCCAAGGGTCTCGAGCGACCCTCCGTACTACACGCGCGATTGGCGGGAGCAGTCCCGCACTATAAACTGGCCCCGCTACTGGGGCGACGCTCCCGAAGACCAGCCGACCAGGTTGATGCGGAGCAATGCTCAGTTGCCGTACTGGCGCCTTGACCAGGAAGAGGACGACATTGTCGCGTTTCGTGCCCAATTGGCGCCGTGGACCTCTGGTAAATCAAATAGGATTGAGCGATTAGAGACTTACCGATGCATGGTGACAGGCGCACTGCGTGATCGCCACACACCGCAGAATACCTGGCCGGAGACGATCGCCGGCAACGCGGAGCGACACATTTTCCGTAGAACGCTCATCCGGTCTCGTTTAGCCGAACTTCGGGAATACTGCCCCGAGCTTGAAGAAATGGAGGCGCGAGCAGTCGCGCAATTCGAAATTAACCAATTCTTCCCATTGCGCCCGCAGGATGAAGACTGGGGCTCCGCCGCCGCATTCGCCGCCCAGTTCCGCGAGAAATCACCAGGCACAGACGCGAGCGAGCCTCCTGCCAAGGATCCATTATTTGACTCGCGCTGACTAGTTACTTGTTTGGATTTTCAATATTGTTTGAACCGTTTCTAGTAGGATTGTCTCGCGTAGGCGTAGTTGGGAAATGTGCATTGGATTGGAAACCTGCGCGCCGAGGCCAACGCAACGACGACAAAGCGAAGTAGGCGATGACGAAGAGGAAAGCCTGATGACCATGATGGGAAGTTTGATCATCACGGGATTGCAATCCCGCCCATCACGGACTCTCTGTTTGCACGCTGCCCCCATCTCATCTGTGCTTCACTGCTTCACTCTCGCTCGCTTGTCTCCGCGCCCGTGCCTCATCAACATAACTTGGGTTGCCTATTTATACTCGGGCTGTCTACTCCGGCGTCTCTGGCGGGAACATCGTTCTCTGGCGGATACATCGTCTTTGGCAGATACATCGTCTTCTAGAGTACGGGACTTGGTAAGGTTCTTTTACCAGTGGATTCGCGTTTTTGCTGATGCGATATGTCTGATCTCCAGTCGGATGACACGCTCGCGCCAAGAAACTCCGCAGCTCCGGATCCGCACGTCTCGGCTCGAAAGCAACGACGTCGACAGCATGCCCGACCTCATTTCCGTTGCTGGCAGCAACGATGACAATCGCCCGCCTTGGTGCTGTCACCAACCTTCGCCCGAGACGGCCCATCTAGCCTCACCCGCAGCAGACCTGCAGCGTGGGGAGTCGTTCGCCTTCTTCGACGGCGTGAATTTTGGTGGTGGGCGCGACGCTAGCCGGATACTGGTCCTGAGTTACGATGTCTCCTGTCAATTCAAGCTTGCCGTAGCGAAGTCGATACTCTCTGCAAAATTATAAACGTTTTTTGTGTCTCTTTCTTGCATGGAATCTTGAGCATGGAATCTTGAACCCCGCCGCCGCTGTCGTCAATTTATGCGAATGAGTAAGCCGAACTGGAGGTAGACGCAAGATTTCAATTCGAATCGAAACAAGTGGAGGTACGTGAATATGGTATAAAACGATCCAAGCGCGCAGCTAAACATTTCAGGCCTCCTCATCCGACGAGTCGGCGCTGAGAAGGACGAGTTTGGGAAATGTGAGCCCAGCCCATTCGTACAAGACCCGGCTGGGGTCGTTCCATCCTGGAAACTCCTTGGCAATGGCATGCTCTTCGGCGTACTGCCGATGAGGAGTCGCTTGCATCCGAGTCTTGCACTCTGGACACTTGAACGACTTCTCGAGGGAGAGTCGGATGCAGGCGTAGCAATGGCTATGCCCGCAGGCGTAGCTGGTGCGATACGACGGTGAGTTTCAATGGGCAACAATGGATGGCTTGGTGACTTACGACACAGGATGCGATTTAGCGTTTAAACAGATCCCACACTGAAGGTAGGCTGTGGCTTCATCGGTTGGCTGGGAGGTGGGGAGCACGCCGTCGACGTAAAGGTCCGCCTCGACGAGGGGCTCCTGACGTTGCTCCCGTAACCCGTATTTTCGGAGATGGCGAGAGTAATTGCGGTACACGGTTGGACGGAGGCGAGTGCGGCCGGTGGGTGGCGATCGAGGAGGAGGACGGGGAGGAGGAGGAGGAGACGGAGACTCAGGGCGCGCGCCACTGCGAGCAAGCATGCGGCGGACTCTGAGGCGCCGGGTTTCTTCGAGTGTGAGTACGGTGGGGGGTTCGGGCCGACGAGGGAGGCCTGGAGAGTGGGAGGAGGTAAGCGGTAAGCGGCAGAACGGGAGGGGGGGGGAGGGGGGAAGTGCGCTTACGGCGAACGCCGGGGAAGATGCTGGAGTCCCGGAGTCTGTTCGGATTCAAGCTGGCCTCGTAGTCAGGCATACGAAGGTCAGTTTACCAAAAAAATTACCTTTTATAGTGCTCTTCTATTGACGCATGATTGGCAGGAAGTGTGCCAGGATATTGTTTGGAGACCTGGGATACCAACAAGCTGGGAAGCACCAATGTCGAGACGGGGACGGGGCCGCGCTAACACGGTCTCAGGCGAGCTTCACAAGCACAACCCCCACACCGCCTCCCGCGCCGAGCTGACAGGCGATCGACGGCGCGTTGTGGTCGAATCGAATGCAGTGGACACCTCTGGCCCCACTGCAGCGCCGGATTTCGCAGAGGAGGATCTCGCGACAGCACTGGCAGCCGAAGACGGAAACTTTTCGTACTTCCTCGGCGATGAAGGCGGTTGGGCGGAACCCTCGTTGCTCGACTTCGACGATGGCATTCAAATCGTCGCGTCAACGACGCCGGCAGACATGCCACGGCCATCAGGAAATTTTGAGCGTTGGGAGAATGCGGTACGTTGTTCATTGTGTACTTGTCTCTACCTTTCGACTGAGGCTGGAACACAGGATTTTCCCATGAAGGTCTTCGTCACGAATTACCGGGACGAGACTTTAGACGAAATGCTGCGGGGAGAGGGACGGGGAGCCGCAGAGTTTTATGAGAAGTGCGGGGCGTGTAAAGAGAGCGAGCCGCGCTTTCGGTGCGCGCGCCAGACATGTATGGGCCCAGCGATGTATTGCGAGGCCTGCATTGTGGAGCTTCACCGACAGCTACCAACGCACATGGTTGAGGTACGCGGGGTCGATATTGGGCTACTGTCTGAGTTTTTAACGGGTTTGATAGGAATGGACAGGCGATTTCTTCGTGCCGAAAACGCTGGACGAACTGAAGGTCGAGGCGCGAATTCAGTTGGGGCACTCACCCGGGACTTACTGTCCGAAGGCGCAGAAGGCCCACAAAGACTTTGTCATTATGGATACGCTGGGAATCCGCACGGTCAAATTAAATTTCTGCGGGTGTGACTCGACGATCGAGCATCGTCAACAACTCTTGCGGGCGTGCTTGTGGCCGGCGACATCCCTGGATCCCCAGACGTGTGCGACATTCAACGCGATCCGGCTGTTTGAAGTGCAAAACTGCCTGGGCAAGATATCAGCATACGATTTTGTGCGGTCGCTGGAATTGCTGTCCAATAATGATGGACTGAAACCGACGCCAGTGAGTACATGTGTATGAAGAAGGTTTTGAAGATACTGATAATCACGTAGGACCGACGCCGGGCGTTTCGAGCCATTGTGCGCCAGTACCGCATGATGCAAATGATGAAGCGGGCAGGCCGAGGGCACGACGACTCGGGTGTTAAGGGCACGGCGCAGGGGGAGCTCGCGCTGCCGTGCCGAGCGTGCCCTCAACCCGGTATCAACCTGCCGGAGGGCTGGAATACGGTTGATTGGGACGCGATGGACGAGGATCAGCGGTACGTGCGCAAGACGCCATGCTACGTGCCGTGGCTGAATTGAAGATAGGTACAAATACTTCCTTTGGCTGGCGCAGGACGCCAACTTCAAGCTTATCAATCGCAATGTGTCCACGGAGGAGCGCGACCCCGTCGTCGACGACGGGACCGGGTATTTCTGTAATCGAAAGGACTACACGGAACACATCCGGAAGCATGTCGACGAGGATGAAATTTCCAGCTGCTCGGGATTCCAAGCGATGTTCCTCGCGAACGCCAAGCGGGTGAAGGGGCTCCGGGTTACCGGCGTGGGCGGGGTTACGTGTGCACGCCACAACATGTGGCGTCCCAACGGGATCGGAGATCTTCAGCTCGGCGAGCGGTACGCCAGCCGGTTTGAAGTCATTAGCTGATTTACTGACCGAGCGGCAGGTATTGCAATATGGATTTTTTATTTTTTTCTGCAGTGCTCAATTTCGCGGTCGCCTGGCTCATCTTGTCGTACGATATTGCGTGCCAATTCTCAAAAAATATTTGGTCTCGAATGGAGGGACTGCCCCAGAAGTATCATCTACATATCGACCGAGCGAACATCCGATGGATGATACCCAATTTCCACCTGCCGGCGCACAAAAAAGGTTGCCATTCCCCGTTCTCTTTCCATTGGCTGTGGGGGGCCGGGTGCACGCACGGTGAAACGGTTGAGCAGAATTGGGAATTCCTGAATGGTGCTGCCGCGTCGACGAAGCTGATGGGGTTCGGAGCGAGGGTATCAGCGCTGGAAGGCTTGTTCGGGTTTCACAACTGGCGACGACTGATTGCCCATCGTGAGTGTTTCTTCACAGGAATGTGTCCGGGGTGCTTACATTTTGCAGGCAGTATCTTGAAGCGGCGCATGGCGGAGGACATCAAGGAAGGGAATACTCACAAAGAGGCGTTCGAGGCGTTCCACGAGGGGCTGATGGCGCAGAAGCCTGAAATGGTGAAGGAATGGAAGGAATGGGTCGACAAATGGGAGAAGGAGCGGCACACGGAGAACGACAAGAACTCACCGTATGAGTACGAGGAAACAAGTGAGTCATATTACTTGGCGAAACACGGCGGCTGACGGAGAGCTGGTGTAGAAATGACGCTGAAGGATGTGCGCCTGAAGCTCGCCGCAGAGGAGTACGCGCGAACCGGAGACGGCACGGAGGTCGAACGTGAAGACACGCCGAGCACCTTCATCACGCTGGGCATGGGGATTGAAGATGCTCAGTAAGTCTTTCGGAAGATTGGTCACATACCGAGCTGATGGAGGTTTCAGGAGGGAACTCGCCATTGCGATTAAAGCGATGGGCTCGCCGCTTACCGTCAGTCAGCAGCTCGACATACTGAAGCGACGGACAACGCTGCGGGGGAAGATCGATCAGTTTCGGGCGTTGCAGAAGACATACATGCCAAAGGTTAGGGCCTACCTCAATGCTTCGCAGAGG
The DNA here is from genome assembly GCA_029289565.1 of Mycena galericulata. Classification (NCBI taxonomy): domain Eukaryota; kingdom Fungi; phylum Basidiomycota; class Agaricomycetes; order Agaricales; family Mycenaceae; genus Mycena; species Mycena galericulata. The sequence goes on along the minus strand of JARKIA010000129.1, from coordinate 389,973 downwards.
GCGCTGTGGGACGCCGATGATAAAGAGCCGGAGGCGACCAGGCTCTTCATGCCTTCGGATCTGGGGACGCCAAATGCGCGGCGGAAGGCGTGTGCAAATGGCTTGGATGGGGTGGAAGCGCGGCTGCGGGAGGGCGAGGCCAGCGAGGCCCTGGATGTCGTGCGCGATGGGCTGCGAACTCGGACGGCGACAACGAAATTCAAGATCCGCAATTGGGCCGGGCAGCGGGCGCAGACACGTGGGCAGGGGATCCTCTGGCAGGTGAACTTGAAGATTCACAGCGCGAAGCTGCGGTATCGTTGGGCGCGGCAGGGGCTGTTGAAGCTGAAAGGGCACGGTCAGTGGGAGCAAAGGTTGCAGGTGTTGAAGGAGGAGGACGTGCGTGCGCTGAATGAGCGTGCCTTGACGCAGGAGGAGGAGGGGGAAAGGCAGAGACTCCGGGAGTTGGGGGAGATTCCAGAGGAGGGCGGAATAGGGGCGCTTGGCGATATTGTGTCGGGAGAAACGCACAAGACGCTCTCGTGGATCTGGTATGGGATATCGGAGAAGGAGGGAGCGGATGAGAAGTTGCACGAGGGTGAGTAGTTTTTCTTGGCCAGGGATAGCAGGATGGGGCTCACACACTTGATTTTCAGCGTTGCGCGTTGAGTGGTGCAAGGCCTACTCTCGGTCGAAGCGGTGGCGCGAGGACTTGGTGATCATCGAGGAGGAAATGCGCAGATCGATCCAGTTCGGAGAGTGGGCAGAAAACCGCTGGACTGTGAGGGCGAGCGCGCGTACCAAGATGCTTGGCACATCAACACCAATGACGCCTGAGGTGCAGGAGGGTGTACAGGCGTATGCTCTCGAGCATGCAGATCGGGAACGGCGGACGAACGCGGAGCTGGTAACGAGCTGGGGGCCGATCCGGGCACGAGCGCAGGACTACCTCAATGGGCGGGACATCAGCGGGCAGGCGACGATCGTGGTGCCGGTGGACCTGGACGAGGCTCGATGGGTGGAAGCATTGGCGTACACGCGTGACGAAGTGGAGAATGACATGTATCAGTAGTGCAACCGATTAGATATGGAATGGTCATAGAATTGTCTTATCTGCAGTGCAGGATAAGATTAGACGTCGGATAAGGGAACATATCATGCGAGATATGTTAGCCGAAGTTATTTGCGATGGCCGTAGATGGCCATCATGAATAAACCCCCTTTTAGGCAAGCCGAGCCGCCGGGGAATCATTATATAAGCTCGGGAGACAGGTTTGGGACAGCCGGGCTCCCTTGATCAAATACCCAAGGCAATGCATTACACGGTTATTTACTGCCGGCAAAATACTGGGGGTAATGCATCATTTAAACCAGTAGTTGGTGGGGTAATGCATTATTGACACATCCATTGGTGTGTCCTCGGATTCCCCTCTCTGCCACGAACGCCGAGGTTTATTGTACTTGTTGAATGCATCCAGACTAGTCACGTAGTCTTCGACCGACTACCATTTGAGAGGACGACGGAGAATCAGATATGATCCTGAAGTATCGAAAGAACGCACCAACCCTGGCGGCCCCATAAAAGGATGGATCGTGTTGGGTGTTGATCGCGTACGATGCTTGAGCCCTAGCTGTAGTATAAAGACAAATAACATGGCTGTAGCCATGGCATGGGATTGCTTTATGTATGGAGCTAGCCGCGCGCTGGCTGTAGCCATACACTGTATTATATACAGTATCCCGGCCAGTATCCGGGCTATATACCGCGCCCTGGCCCCATTTGGATGCTCTTTGGGGCCCTTTTCCTACCGCCCCGATTGGGAATGTTTCTTTACCCTTTTTTGTACCCGTTTCTTTCGGGTGCAAAAGGGTTCGGCACCACGCACGGCCGGTTTGTTGTTCCTTGTTTATTCCTCAGGCTCCCTCCTCTCCCCGCCCCCGGCCCCGCCCCTCCCGCACCCTGCTCCGCCCTCGCTTGGTTGCGTTACACGGCGTGCATGCTACGTGAAACGGACGCCCCCCCACTACGTGAAACGGACCCGCCCGCGCCCCCGCCCCGCCCCGCCCCGCGCCCCCGCCCCGCACCCCCGCCCCGCGCCCCCGCCCTGGCCCCACTCGGCACTCGCGCTAGCGCGGGTTCCTCCTTCCTTGCTACCCAGGGTCCATGAAACCTACTCCCGCCGCCCGCCGCCCGCCGCCCCGCGCCCCCGCCCCGCTCGGTACCCAGCGCTCGGCACTCGTGCTCCTTGCTATCTCTCTCTCTTTTTACCTGCCATGTACTCTTTCCTTTCTTTCCTCCCTACCTATCTCTGCCCAAATCCCAAGGATTTTTCTCAAGTCCATTACTTATGTAACCATACATGCAATATTCACACAAGTCCCGCATACTTAGAAGAAACCGTTATCGTCAACTACACTACACAGAATGTCTAACCAGTATAGTACATAGTCTGGATTGGTTCAATAAATAATATACTGTGTCATGGCAAAAAAAAAACAAAGACCGCGCGTACGAAAGGAGGCAAAATAGGCAGCAAAGCGTGAGGAAGGAGAACTGAAAGGAAAGGAAAGGACGGGAACCGGCAATCGCCCACTACGACGAACCCTCCTCCTGACTCGCCGCGGCTTTCAGCCCGCGCAGCACCCAGCTAACGTCGGCGACCGCTGCCTCCCAGCCCGTCGACGTCATCCCTTCCGGCTGCGCCTTCTCCGCACACGCCCACCAATACAGTGTCGCCACAACGCTGAGGAAGCCATTCTGGCCGGGCGCGACAAGCCCTTCCCAGCGCCTCGCATCTTCCTGCGGCGCTCCATCCTCATACCCATCCCCTCCTTCCCCCCGCCACGCCGGCTGCATTCCCCTCCACCATTTCCACCACTGTGCCTCAAAGGCCCCAACATCTGCGATCCCGAGCACTTCCTTCGTGCGTCCGCGCCCGTCTTTGATCCACTCCGCCACCTGCCGCGGCCGTTCCTTCACGTTCACCGACAACTTCCCCGCGCTCATGTCCAGCTCCGCGTACGCTGTCTCCAGGTCTACGAAAGCCCTGAGTAGCTCCTCGTACTTCGCCCCTATCTTCGCGCGCAACACTTCTCCCACAGCGTGCTGGAGCCATGGTGGTGCGTCCTCGCCGCATATAGGCGTCCCCCATCCCCCGCCCGATCCGCGTCTGCTGTCTGGTGGCGGGCTTGGCAAGGGTGTCGGGGAGCGGACAGGTGTGGAGCCGCGCACGGGGGGCGCCACATCGGCGATGTTGGTGGGCGCAGCGTCTGTGGAGGCGAGGGGCGCCACGTTGGCGGTGGGGGTGGGCGCAGTGGAGGCCGGGGGTGTGGTAGCTGCTCCTCCTGCGGCTGTCTTCGAGGGCGTCGCGGGCGCGGCGTCGGCGTGCGACCCAGCACCGTTGGCGACTGTGTCGGCGGCATCTGGCAGGGCAGCAGCGTTGGCGGCGGCGGCCGACTCTGAGCTACCCTCTGCGTCCTCGTGCTGTGGCGGCGCATCTTCGTCGGTGTTTCCACCCACCCCCCCGTTCTCCCCGCCCACATCCACCATCTCCACATCTCCGGATTCGCCTCCCCCAAAGCGGCCTGACCTCCGCGGGGGCCCTGGTGGCGCCTTTGCTTTCCTGGCAACAGGCCGGGGCTTGGGCCTCGCGGGTTGGACGTCCGCGATCAAGTCTGCTGCCGCCTGCTTCAGCTTAAGCTGCGCCATGAGGTCGTCGTTCCTGCGCTTGTTGGCCGTGCGCAACGCGGCCAACGCGAGCCCTTCGGCGACAGCGTTCGCGGATTCTTCCGCCTTCTTCTTCGCTGCCGCCTCCTCCTTGCGGCGGCGTATCTCTGCAGCTGCGCGTTCTTCCTTCGCGCGCGTCTCCGCCTCCGTCAAAGGGCCTTCCACCACCGCCATCGACTTCTTCTTCTTCGCCGCCGGCCCCCCTCCCGTATCATTCTCCTTCTCCACCCGCTTCCTCTTTCCCCCCCCCCCGGCCTTCCCCTTGTCGGCCGACTTCTGCGTGACGTTCTTCTGCTTCTGCTTCCCCTTCCCCTTCCCCTTCCGCTTCCCACCCTCATCGTCGGACGCCGACCCAGCCTCTGAATCGGACGATGAGTCCGAGTCAGACGAAGAGTCTGAGTCCGAGTCGAACTCGTCGTCGTCGTCGGCGTCGTCGTTGTCAACGTCCATTTTGTATTTGGCCTCGGCCAGTGCGTCCGGAGGGGGCAGCGCCGCTTCCGCGCATTGTTCAGCAGCTAGCAAATTTCCGTGTCAGCAACTCACATGGCGTACGTTGCGCAGACACTCACTATACGCCGTGACGAGGTACTCCTTCATGAACTCCACCACGTCGCGCTGGAATCGAGCTTTATTCCAGGCCGGAAAGGTGACTGGGACGGTGGCGAGGTTACGCCCCACGGATAGACTACATCGAGTCGTCAGCGTCGCAGAGTCCAGAAATTGTTAACATACGCACTGAATCGTACTAATCTCCCTGTTGTATTTCGGCATCGGGCCCCCAAATATTACGAGCCCCTGCAGCCCGGTGTAGTCTTGCACTCCCTTCATTATCGCCGTCAGGAATGGGCCTAGGTTGTCGATGCACCTGCAAGCGCTCGTTAGCTCTCGTCCGCGAGACATCGCCAGCAGAAGGAAACCCACTTTTGTCGGTCCACTGCCTTTTTCGACGGGCCGTCTTTCAGAGCTTTGTTGTATGCTTCCTTCTGTGCGCGCGCTTCCTCGGCTGCCCGCCCGCGAATCGCCTTCTGTTCCTCCTCCGGCAACTTCAGGAAGAACTCCATCGCTATCTTGCCACGGAACGCCGTGTTTGCTTTCTTCTTGACGTTGGCCGCGCCGTCTTTGTTAACTGCGAGTTTTGCCCAGCTTCGGTCGACCTCTGGAGAGATTTCCGCCCAAGACTCATGCATGTATTGTTGGTGAGCTTGTCGCGCCTTCGGAGGCGCTACCACCCCGGCCAGTTTTGCCATGAGGATAGAGAAGGGCGTCCGACCATTGGCTTTCGACGTTAGAGAGCGATGCAGAACCCGGGCGCGATATTTCAGCCAGCGACGAATCCGCTGAGTCGGTGATCAGGACACGCGTTGTCACCACGTGACAAAATCACGTACCTTGTTCAGCAACTCGAGGCGGTCGTGTCGCGTCACCCTCTCTTCGTCGGATAGCGCCTCGACGGCGGGGGGCGCATTCGGATCGTAGGCCGCAAGAGGCAATTTCGGCTCTTCATGGTCCTCGAGCCGCCAGCTGATACGCGCGTGGTACTCACTGCAGACCTTCTGCAGATAGTCGCGCTCCGCCCTCCAACCTCTATCCAGCGCATCCGCGTATGGCTCGACGTGCGGGCGCATCAAACCTTCGCGCGCACCCTCCGCCCACATCTTCAAGTTCTTGCGCTGCTCCTTGGCTTTTCGTTTCCATTCGCGTTTTCTGCGGGGGCCGGCCATGTCTTTTCTTTGTCTGCGACCAGTCAGTACCGCTCCAGGAATCAACTTCCACGGCGTACTCACTTACGCTGGGCTGCGTTTGCTGGTGCGTAGTCTGGGTCTCGTGTGCGCGCGAGTCAAGGTCAACAAACTCTCAAAACGTGATCCTCTTTCCCGAACGATAGGACCACATCTACTCAAACACGCATTGCTATCACAAGCCAAGCTATCTGTGATGTGATCTCCATCTCTTCCTCCTACAAATACTAATTACGCATACAGAACCTGGAACTTGAGCCACCGATGAATCCGCTGAGCCCGCTGGTCAGGATGGTAGGTCTCACAAAGTGAAATAACCAATACCTTATTCAACTCCACGATGCGCTCGTGTCGTATCGCCCTCTCCTCCTCCGAAAGCACCTCGAAGATGGGCGCCGTCGGATCGTATTCCGGCAGAGGTAACTCCGGTTCTTCATGGTCCTCGAGACGCCAACTGATACGCGCGTGGTACTCCCTGCAGACCTTCTGCAGATAGTCCCGCTCCGACAACCACCCTCTCTGCCGTGCAGCCGCGTACGCTTCGACATGCGGGCGCATCACGTCTTCGCGCGCGCCCTTCACCCATAGTTTTTTGGGGGAGCTAGCCATATCCTTGTTGATGTGCGCGTCAGTACCACTCCCAGAATTCGCCTTCAACAATGTACTTACTTGGGGTGACTTTTCTTCTCTAGTGCTCAGTCGTGATGTCGGTGCGCGAGACAAGCAGCGTCGGCCTTAAAACGTGCGCGTGATCCCACATTGAAGAATCTCTCAGATCCTCACAACCCCAATCCTCAAACACGTGTTCTGGTCACACGTTAAGGCCCTATCGTCATCGTAACCTCTCCTCGTACTATCATGAGTCCCCCGGTGCGTCTCAGTTTCTCTCCAGTGCCCTCTCCATACATGCTCACTACCATCTAGCCCGTAGTTGGAAAAAAGGCCCTCCTGTTTCCCTGGGGGGTCACAGGCTACCACCTCATTAACATCGACTACCCCGCGGACGCCTGTGACCCTCGGTGCCGATGATGGTGCGCCGCTTGCCGCCGTCTTTGAGCCCAATCCCGCCGCGTGCTCGCGCTGTCTCAAGCCGTACCTCAAACACCTGCGCCTTTCCCAATTTCGGCTTTTCCGTCTTTACTGGCTGCACGCACGGCACCGACCTCGAGTGGGAAAAGCAATACCCCAACAAGTGCGTTGCTGCCTTGTTGCCGAACCCCTTGCAGACGTGCTTCGGCTGCGTCGTCGTCGTCAAACATCCCCTCTCCACGGACCCGGCTGTCAGCAACCGTGATCTTCCTGTCCTCGATGTCGAGAAGGCGGACATCCCTCATCTCACTGAGCTCGTTCGCCGGTACGTCAATCTCCTTCCAGATTCTTCGCTCGTTCATCCTTTAATCCAGCTGGGTTGTTCACCTATATAAATTGTCGCATTCTACTGATTCTGAGTCGCCCGCCCAATGAATTTTTTTTTACTTGTGCCTGGCCCGAGTTTGCGAACCATCAAATTTCCTTTTCGGGATTTCGGAGTTTCGTGTCCCAAATCGTCACAGTGTCATTTCAGCAGGACGCCCACTTATCGTGCCAGCGTCCACCTCAGCCCCAGCCTCTGCGATGCTGGGCGACAAAGCGCAGCATCCCTCCACCTCCCTCAAACCCCAGCGAGCGAAGCGAGCCAAGCCTGGCAACACATGTTTTTGCGAAATCATATGTTTCTCAGCTCACGCTCTCTTTGGTGCCTATCTGATCATCTGATTGATAGCTCCCATTCTTCTGTATCCGAGTCTTTCGCGCTCTCTTCCTTCTCCTGTCCCTGCTCTGCGCTCATGGCCTCAGCATCCTCCACCCCTCCTCTCCCTGTCTATGACATCGACGAAATATTTGCGAGTCTCACCTTGGAGGAACAGGCCGAAGTTGAGCGTGCGCCGCCTTTCCCATCTTTCGCACCATCACATCTAACTTTGATCGCAGGCCCGCCTCCGCGGCGCCGCCGCCGTGCGCGTACCTCCGACGGCTCTTCCACCCGTGTGGATGCGCCGCCGTCGACTCCTCCCCGGCCCTTAACTCCCGACCAGCCCGTCCTCGCTTCCCTCTCCGAAACCGCCACCCTCTATCGGTTTTCATCCCCGACCAAATCTGGCTTGACTGAGGACTGGTATGTTATCACTCATTGCGGCAATCAATCCCACCCATATCTGAAACAACATCCATCCCAGGTCAGAGGCCGCGCACGCCATGCAGACTGCCTCCGCTCAGGTCCGAGCCATGCGCAAGCCTCGCAAAAAGCGAAGTAAGAAGGTCGCGTACGTCGTGTTTCGTGGGCGCCACGTCGGGATCATGAGCACATGGCACGTTTTTTTTTGGACATCTCGCCTTCGTACCGCTTATCAAGGCTCTTCTCCCAGGGACGAGGTCGAAGATGCGATCTCGGGCATCCCATTCGCTATCCACAAGGGGTTCGCCTCTCGCGAAACAGCCATGGCCGCCTTCCAGCACGCGGAGGCCAACGCATGGACGTCCACCGCTGTTGCCTGGACTTCCCTCCCCATCTCCATGACGCGCGCGCCTCTCCCCGTCGCTGATGCGACGCCCACTTCCCTTCCGGCCGTTGCCACACGAGATCCAAAGGATCCGTGGTACGTGGTGTACGCGGGCATCAACCCCGGGATCTTCCCGACTAGGTAAGCCTTTCTTGCTTCACGCGTCACCGGCGTTGTCCTCACTTCGATTGTATAGCGTCGAGTGTATGCTCAATGTCCTTGGTATCCAGGACTCTGTTTATGAGAGCGTTCCTACGTTTAGCGAGGCGCAGGCCAAGTTCGCGCGCGCACTGCGTCGGGGAGAGGTCTCGGTCCAACGGCGCCGCGCTGATTAGCATTAGATTTTATCTTGTTGTATCCCTTCGTATTGAATCAATTTTATTTTTTGCTTGACTTAGTTCTTCATGACAGAGAGGCAACGAACCAGACCCATCATTCACGTCCAAGTAAACTACGCGGCGTCACACAATTGCTAAATCTCGCTGGCCAGGGAGCGCAGCGACTCCGCGGCGTCGCGCTCCCGCTCGCGCCGTCTCAGCTCCTCCGCGTACGCCTGCCATTCTTCCTCTTCCTGTGCCTCGCGTCGCTGCGCCTCGAGTTTCTGTGTACGCTCTACCCACGCCTTCGATCCATGTTTCTTTACAAAGGCGCTGCATGCATCCTCAGTGAGCGAGGGCACGGACAAGGGGCCGGAGCTCACTCACTCCATCCGTTGCACGCGTCGGCGATGAGCCAGCGTGTTCGCGTTTCTACAGTAGACGTAGAATAGGATAACTACATTAAAAGCCAGATGAGATAAAAATTAGGGGCGCACTTTTCACGATATCTGCGGCTCGCCTCGCGCGCACGGCTCCGCGCTTGTTCGTCGAGACTGTTTTCCTCCCTTGTCGCCTCCCGCAGCCTTCGATTGTCTCCGTAAGCCGAAATGTGAGCCAACAATAGGAGGATCACCTTGACATGCGCTCCCTCGCCTTTGCACGCAGCTCGTCCTCGTTTCTGATCGATTTAAACACAAAGCAATGAGTATCCAGCCCGTTATCACTCACTTCTCTCGGTATTTTGCCGATGCCCGGCGGCGCGCTAGCATGGTGGACGCCGGGCGCCAAGTCTTCACTTTCGATGCATCAGCCATTCCTGGCGTCCAGAGTCGACGTTGAGAGCGGAAATGGGTATACAAAGTCAGAAGGGATACGTACCCGCCGGGCTGTGTTTGATTTGAGCTGATACCTAGAGTTTGTGTGGTAGAGGTCGAGGTCAAGATCAGGTCCTATACCACAAATAGCACTCAATACCCGTCCTTCTACGCACTCTATTCGTATATGACCAGTCAGTGCGATAAAAATCCCATTTTTAATCTGGGGGTAGGTAACATACCCCGGAACATTTCTGCATACACAGAAAAAATTTGAGAGCAGGGGTAACAAGGGAGACATCCGATTATCCGCCAGAAACGCCTGTCATCAGTTCGCGATACTTGCGACGTCAGTTCGTGATATGTCTCTCCTGCTATCCCCCGAACCCCCTGGCGCGTTTTTTTTTGGGGCTTTTCTTGGTTGCGTACAGACCAAAAATGTGCCTACTCCGTACACGCTGATACTCATTCACGCACAACAGACAGAAAAAAGGAATAATCAACAAAAATGCATTTGTATTACTCGGAGCGCAAACTACATTCGTGTCTACGGCGTGTCCGGCGCGATCCGCATACGGGGGGCCTTGGGGAATCGCAGGCCATCCCAGCTATAATCCACCCGGCTGTTGTCTACCCAGGCGGGGTAGTCGTATGCAAGGGAATCCTCCTCGCCGAAGTGTCGGAACGGCGGAGTTCGCATGATTGTCTTGCAAACCGGGCATGCCCAGCTTCGGCCGAGCCAGACTCGAATGCAGACATAGCAGTGGCTATGGCTGCACATGTACCTGTCTCACGGTGAGCTGCGGCGCACGCACCCCGATTAAAAAGAAAATTACGCACGAAACTGGATGCGATTTTGGCCCGTGGCAAATCCCGCACAGATGATGAGGTTTGCACCCGGGAATGTCGTCAGGGCGCCCATCAGTGAGCCAGAGCGCCTCGTGGGTTAGCGGTTCTTCGCGCTCGTTGCGCTGGCCGACATCATCCAGGGCGGGGTCCCTGGGTGCACGCAGACGAGTACGACCCGGATTGACAAGCGCAGCGGCTCGCGCCTCCCTCATCTCGAGCGCCGCTTCGTGATCTCACTGAAGTTCACGGGAAATGCGAGCGCGGGTACGCGCCGCTGCACGCTCCTCGTCGGCGGGGGTCACGGCGGGTCGGTGTCGGTTTGACAATGATAGTGGGATTGTGGAGGGGGGGCCTCGGTTGATGCGGAGCCCAGTGGCGCCCCCCGTGCTGCTCCTTGCGTTCGCAGCCGCAGTTCCACGTGAGGACCTCGGAACTGGTTCGGATGCGGGTGCGCGCCCCGCGGTGTGCCCGCGCAGGGGACGAACTTGACGCGCCAACAAAAAAAATCAGGTCAGAAAACTATCCAGAGACGAGAAAATAAAACAAAAAAGCACCTCGAGCGAGAAGATATTCCGCAGCGTCAACGTCCAGCGGGCTTTCAGGAGTGTCCCCACCAAGCGCCCTGCTCGACGACATGGCGGAGCGTTCCAGGACAGAATTTCCTCGCGTATCTATCATATGATTCAATCCGTTGCTTGCTTGATGCATCAAAACCGGGACGAGAATGATGTGGACGCGTTTGAATTTCATGTGCTAAGTCTTGCTAAGTACGAAGAGACGACAGCTCGTGTAATTTCGAAAACAAATGGGTTGCAGCAGGCCAGCGCGACCACGCAGGGGGAGCAGGCGCGTACTGGGTTATAGAGTACCGAGTCTCGCCGGGCTGGATGGCAGCAATTGAGTAGCGCAGGATGGCGGGGAGAAGTACAGTGCTTCCGGGTGGGAACCGCAAGACGCGGCCTAGATCCCAAAGTATCAAATGACCGCCGCGGTCCAGGTCGTATTTACCGAGGGCGGTGATCGCAATCCACCACCAGCATATGATGCGCCTGAGCTCGCGCTGCTGGGGCGAGGTCACGGTTTGTGGGCCCAAGTCAAAGGTGATACTCGGCCAAACTCCCGAGGTAACGCGCTCGAGAGAGGGGTGTTGCTTGAAAAAGGTTTCGGTGAGCGAGGTGGCGATGAGGAAACCCTTGGGTGAGAACCCTTCGAAAAGTCCTGATGCAGATTTGAGCCGGGATTCCCTTGAGACTGGAGAGAGCAAGGAGAGAGTACCGTTTGCGCAGGCGCACAGGTGCTTAACGGCCACGTGGTTCATGACATAATCGAGCGCCAACGCACTGAGGACATTAGGCGCACGAATGTTTGTGGGGCGCTGATGTCGCGCGTTAAAGCGGTATCTTGGTCTGCGCGCACAACTCACCTCGCGGTCAGGCAGGTATTCCACCCCGGCACTCACAGACGCAAAACCCTCCGTCACCGATAATCTCGCTGTGCTGGCTGCAAACTCTAGAGCAGATGTTGCCTCGGCAATCGTGTTGGCCGCCTCTCCGTCCTGAGGTAACCCGCCAGCGAGGGCCATGACAAGTCTGGTACGATCTACGAAGGGTAACGCCTCTCTGGTAGTAGAAACCGCTGGTCAGATCAACGCCGCGCAGAACTAGGAGAAAAGGAACGCGCACCTGCCGTCCCACAGAACCAGACCGAAGCCATCCTGAAGCACCTCCGTGTGGGTAAATACTCGGTCGTAGGGGAGGACAGTGTCCTCCCGACTGCGCTGAAGCTCTGTCCATGACGGTCTTGGCGCGGAATCTTTGGGGAACGCTTTGCCCGCCGCCTTCAAAGCTCGGGCCGCCTCTCTCGCCTGCATCAACGGTAGGATACGCGCGGCGTGCTCGCGCTGTACACGTCCCAGTAAGCGCACCTTACGCCCATGAGACCACTCGTGATGCAAGTCTAGGAGGTGGTCTTCTTCGCCATCCAGGCTTTCTTCGTCACTCGATGTTTCAATGTCGGAGCCCTGTCCACAATAGCCGGGATGTTCGCGGCGGTTCCAGGAAGCCAGCCGCTCAAAGATGTCGTAGGTCATGGTCGATGTGATGGCACGGCCAAGCGGAGGAAGCGCCTGGCGGGAGAGATTTTGGCGGGTCGCGCGCGGCGCTAGAAGGTAGGTCAGTATATCTCCCTGTCATGTTAAGGGTACCTGACCTGAGATCGACATGAGTGTGAGGAACTCGGATGGATTTTTTTGTGGTCTTTGGTTATCTTGATTGTATGGTGTTGCTGACTTGCGGGGGTAGGTACGATGCAAGCGATTTGCCGAACCTGGTGGGTCTTTGATTTGATCTACAATGACCATCACCGACAATGCGCTCGCCAAGAGCGCGACGGCCTCACCAGCGACCTCGACAAAGGACTCCGCCACCAGCACGGCGGCGTTCTCGAAGGCAACCTCCGAAAAGGACTCCGACACCGACACGACGCAGCGTATTGGCGGAGACGAAAGCGAGGAAGTCCCGGAGCTGCACCTGTGCGCAGACGACGATAGCGATGACGATGGGATGCCCCCGTTGGAAGCGCACACTCTAGGCGAGATAGGTAAGCCCGCCATTGGCCTGCCTGCACTCCTGGTATAATACTCTGAGCTAATTTTGGTCTGCCAGCCGCTGCGATCACGGAAGCCAACTACTATAGGAGTCTGGCAGCGTTTCGCCAGAGCGGTAAGCGGGTCTCATCTGAGGGCTTCCCCCCCCAAAAAAAAGGTAACTGACCAACTGCAGACCCGCAGCGAGGAGAACGCTGGGGCAGCATGGACTATATTCTAGCGTCACCTCTCGGCCCCCAAGCCCTCGCCGTTAGTTATGATGTCGCTTGCCAGTGGCACCGCGCCGGCGTTACTGACGGCGAGGGCGTGGAGAACGTTGATGCCCAACCACGCGGGTAAATTTGATTCTGTTTTGATGTCTGGTGTTGTCTGACGACAAGTTTCAGGAACACCAACGCAAGCCCTGGCACGGACGCGCTCGGTCCCTGGCGGGAATTGACGCAGAGCTCGGTCGGTGTCCTCTCAACCGCAATATCCTCATACATCTCACTTTATACACTACTTCAGGCTTTGGAAGCGCGATCCAGGATGTGATAGGGATGATAGCGCGTGTCTTATAGATTCAGAGCCTTTTGAGCAATCAAACAACCGTTTTTCTCGCTGCTCGTGACTATTGAGAATGTGACAAGTGTGAAATTAACCGCCATCATGTCGTCCCCAACCGACTCGCCCTCGCTCTCGCCCGCCAGCCGGACCTCGGATTCGGACAACATGTCCACCATCAGCGGCTCGCCCCCTGCCAGCCCGACCTCGGAGTCGGACGAGGAGGACGAGGAGGGAGGCGGCCCCAAGACGCCTACTCCCGAGGAGGAGCGCGTTCTCGCAAACTTGCGAGGGGCGGTCGTGCAGGCGGAGCTCGACGCGCTTGTCCTCTTCAGCAAATCGGTCATACGAACGATGCAGTCCGACCCCGCGTACATCGAAAATGCGGTCAGGCGCTATGCGGAGCGCGCCACCGTCGGCCCCGACATCTGTTCTTGGTGCAAGATCGAGATCTCCGAGGACCGCATCTTCCGGTGCCAGCGCGGTTGCCATGATCAGCTCCCGGGGTGCACTCCGTGCATCGCGATTGCGCACGAGAAGGAGCCGACACATCGCCTCGAGGTATTATTTTATGTGTATGTATTGTTGGCCGTGTTTCTTACCACCGTATGCGCTCGCCAGGAATGGGTGGAAAATCGATGGGAGCCGCGGACTTTGCGCGACGTTGGATACATACATCAGCTCGGGCACGAGGGACTTCCGTGCCCTAGGCCGTCCTTCCTGCTCACCGTGCGGCTGCTTCCCCTCTCGGACGGCGTGCAAGAGCTCTGGTGTCGCGAATGTCTTTGCCCGACGTAGAGAATTTATTGTTTTTTATAGTTCATTGGACTTTCTTGCTGCTGGTGCGATGAATATAATGTATTTGGTTTCTAATACATAACCACCTATGTACATATGTAATTATCACCTGAACCAAACCTGAACTCTCATGTCGAGGGAAATCGAGTCGACAGAGGGTAAGAGCGAAGCCAGTGAGTTTGGGGATACAGACGGGCGGGAACACGACTTACTCTAGTTGTAGGGCGGAAGTCGAGGTGCTACTAGCGATATGCGCCGACGCTGCGCGCGAAATGCGCGCCCGGCTGCAAATCCACGCGTCTCGCATCAAACGCGGGAACCAGACAGGGATCGGCGCTAGGAGCAGCGAGCACAACTCGATGCGGATAAGGGCGGCGGCAGCGCGGGTGGCGCGTGCTGCGGAGCGATGTGAGTTGGTGCGCTGTGCTTTGGCAAGCTTGGTGGGCGAGGTGGTGGGCGGAATTGGGGAGCTAGCAGCGGGTGGATTCTAGATCACGGGGATGTCCATAGAATTTCCTGCACGTGATATTTCAAAATAATCGCGTCGGGCTTACTACTACCGACCACATCTGACATCAGACCATCAACAAGCATCCACGCGTCTGCGCCCGGAGTAGCATCAACAAACGAAGATTAACGACGATGCGGCCTGAGCATTTGATTCTCCTGCAGGCGTCCCCGGCGTTCCCTCTCACTCTCACTTCCTTTGGTTCATGCCGCGACATCCGGACGCCGATGTCCACTACGAGGCTGATGTTCCTCGCTTGGTGGCGGATGCGGCCATCCACGTCTCTACCGATGGGATGCGGGCCACCACCGAACTCTCAAATATCCGACCTCAAAAAAGGCCCCGTGCAGCTCCGGCGGAATTGGACGACAGCTATGCTGCGTGGATGCCTGTCCCGGAGGAAGATCTGCAGGATGTTTCAGCGGTTGCGGACACCGTGTCTTCTTTGGACATCGAACCCGAAGAGGACGACGCACCTGGCAAACGGAAGCGGTACGCGAGTTCGGTGTGTTTGAGGCGTTCATTGTAGCCGCCGTGTTTGCTGATGTCTGGCATCCAGGATGAGCCGATGCGCTTATGGCGCCCGCTGGGTCAATACTTCTTGAATTCGACTATGCGGCACCAGGGCCTCGGGGACGACATTTTGGACACGCGGTGTGCACCCTGCGGCGCGGCCTGGGGAAACGAGAAGTGTTTCTTCAAGTGCGTGCAATGCGGGGAGTTTCTGCAATGTGAAGATTGCGTGCGCACGAGGCACCAATTGAATCCTTTGCATTGCGTGAAGGTAACGAGGTTTAGTTTAGGCTATGATAACATCCATTTATCTAACGCCTCGTGGGCCTCGTCGCAGGAATGGACGGGGGAGTTCTGGACGGAGGCGAGGCTATGCGGGATGACCCCCGAGCGTCTCGGTGGACTGAAAGGGGTGGGCCTGGTGTACCAGCTGGGTCACCATGGTTTTCCCTGTTCCTTCCCTGGCGCCCAACGATCCATGGTGGTCATGGACGTGACCGGGATTTTTACGCTCGACGTCCGATATTGCGGCTGCGAGAAGGCGGAGCGCTCCAACAACTTGGACCAGCTGCTGGGAAACGCATGGTACCCGGCCTCAACCATCGATCCGGGGACCTGTGCAACTTTCCAGGTGCTGGAGTTCTTCCGTCTGTTAAATGTCGTTGGAAACGTCACCGCGCACGATTTTGTGGGCACTCTGGAACGCCTGACCGACCCCCTCCGCCTCTATTCTGTGCCGGTAAGTCTTGTCGGGTGCAGTAATGTATTCCTGATTCCGTCTAGGATCGTTACAAGGCTTTCGCGTGCATGAGTCGCCAGTACGCGTTTTTGCAGCGCGCGAGACGCGCCGGGCGCGGACAGGAAGATGGCGGGCTGGGGAAGACGGCGCCGGGCGGTATGGCTGTCCACTGTTGGACGTGTCCGCAGGACGGGAAAAACCTGCCCGCCGGGTGGAAAACTGTGGACGCGAAATACCGGTGAGTAATTCTTGCCTTTCTGGCGACGTACCGTAACCGACCGAGCCTCAGATTTCTGTATATGCTGCTGCTCGCGCTCGACGCGAACTTCCGCCTCAAGAATCGTCTTCGCGCAAACGAACACCAGGACCCTGCGTTGGGCTCGGGGATGTCGTATTTCGTGGAGTCGAGCGCGTACAAAGAGCATCTACGCCATTATGTTGCAGAGAAGGATGTACGTGAACTACTCTTGATTCATTATGGGGTCTGACTGTCTTCCGTTCCAGGTGAGCTCGTGTATTGCGTTTGCTGCATTGCTGCAGAAGGAGACGCGGTTAACGACGGGTTTGCGGGTGTCGGGGGTAGGAGGCTGTGTGTGCGCCCGCCACGGTGTCGTCCGCCCACTGGGGCTGGGGGATTTGCAAAAGGGAGAACGGTGGGTCTTATCTGCCTGAATTATAAATGGATACTGACGGAGAGCGGGTGCAGGTATGCTAATATGGATTACATATTCCTGTCCGCCCTGGCGGGCGTAGCGGTGGTGTTGCTAGCAATCTCGTATGATATTGCCTGTCAATGGAAAGTTAACCTGCCGGGGCGCGCGAAGAAAATTGCTGCTACGACGCCGATCACCACCAACCTCGACGATTTTGAAATTCAATACGCGCTGCCGGTGTGGCACGCGGTCGCGCACGAGGTCAACTGCCAGACTCAGAACTCACTGAGCTTCGCGCGGGGGGTTGGGCGGACGGACGGGGAGGGTATTGAGAGGACCTGGGCGATTTTAAATCCGGTGGGCTTCTCGACGAAGGAGATGGGCGATGGTGCGCGGCATGACCAAATCGAGAACAAGGTGGATCATTTAAATTTCGAGAAGAATTTGGGACAAGGTATATATTTCACTGAATCTCTGGTTGCTGTGGTAAAGTTGATGATTGGTATAGGAGATACACTGAGCCGGAAACTCATCGTCGCGATCGCCGAGCGCGACAAACAAGTTCAAAACTTTCGGGACGTCAACGAGTCGCTGTCAAGTGACCTGCGCAAGAACTGGCAGCAACGAATCAACACTTGGCTGGCGGATCGGTCGCAGCCCAATCCGTATTGTCTGGAGGGCGGGAGAGATGGTAAGTGGGGATTGTTTGAAGCACGGTATTAGCTAACGAAATTTGTCAGGCGTTACCGAGGCCGCTGTGTTTCTCGAGCTCAAGAATGCAGAGGCGGCCGAGGCGGCCGAGGGGCGCACGCCGTTAAGCACGACCCAGTCGACGGCGTCCGCCTTTTTAAAGGGTGGTCTACAACTAGAGGAGGCCCAGTAAGTGCTTCTTTACGAGAAGGGTTGTCCGCGGCTGATGCTACCTTGTAGGCGACGCATTAAGGCTGAGGTGAAGGGGGTCACGCTGGTCACGGCGGACCGGTCCAGCCAAATTCAGGAGCTGCGCATTGCGTTCCTGAAGAAGCTGAAGACGTTCGAGCGCCTGCAGCTTGTTTTCATGCCGGGCGTGGACGCTTTGAGGCAGGAGGCGGAGGACAGGCGGGACCCGGACGTTCCAGCACCGAAGGCAGAGGATATAAAGCTTTGGATGCCTTCGGAGCTGACGCCGGAGCAGCGGCGGTCTGTGTGCAGGCGGGGGCTGGGCAACATGGAGGCGAAGCTCCGGGAGGGGCAGTGCACGGATGCCTTGACCAACCTGCGCAGCCGACTGCACGCCCAGCGCCACCTGATTACATGGCGTAACGCAAACACCGTGGGCCAGCGGGGAGCGACGCGGTCGGCGACGCTGATCGGGCGGGTTGGTGACCGGATAGCGCGGGTCTCGGCGAAGTACAGGCAGGCACGCGCGGCCTTGATTGCGCTAAAGGGCGAGGACGCCATGCCGCAGTTTAAGGAGCTTCGGCCGGAGGACGTGAACGTAAACATCGAGGAGGAGAGTGATGCGACGTCGAGGAAGAAGCTGGGGCGGTTGGGATCATCCAAGAGATCGCGGAACGAGCCGACGATGGCCAAGAAAAGCTTCTCGTGGATATGGACAGTGGGCGGGGGTCCCGGGGAAGACGAGGCCTCACTGCATGACTGTGAGTCCTTACCGCTAGGATCTAATCTAAATACTGACTCGGGTGTACGTAGCCGTGCGCGTGGAATGGTCGAAGGCAAAGGCGCGGAGAGATCGATGGGTGGAGGAGGTAGAGACGGTGCGAGAAGAGATGCGGCGGGTGCTGCGCATGCTGCGCTGGACGCAGGAGGAGTGGTGGCATCGCGCAGCGCTGCGGGTCGATGTCGCGCCGGAGTTGGCGGCGGGCATAAGGGCGTATGCCTTGCGTCAGGCGGATGTGCACCGCCGGGTGGCGGAGAGTTTTTATGCAGGGTGGAACCGGTCGGTGGCGACAGCGGTACGGGATGTGTTGCGACAGGATGGGACAGTATACCGCGAGATACTCGACGGTCACACGATGGACGACGCACCAGTCGTGGGATTGGAGGAGGTGGAGCAGACGGTGGAGGCCAACGAGGAACGGCCTCGTACGCGCAGTCAGGCGGCGACGGCGGCTACGGCGTAGCGTACGTTGATATATTCTCAAAGTAGCCGTACACAATTTTGTTCCTAATATGGTAATTGTATTTGACAGCTTTCGCGCCGCGAATTGAGTACAGGGGACACGGAAATGGCCGAGAGTATTTGGCCTGACAGTGCGGGAGCCACATGACAGCTGTGGCACGGAAAACCTACGCATACGGGTGTTAACCATAGGGACAGCCAGGCCCTGGCTAGGTCCATACATAAAGTAAAACCTTCCACTGGCTGTGTCCAGAGGTAAAGGCTTTACCCTACACCTACGGGTGACGATGCGCCAGCATGCTATGGTAACAGCAGATCGCGCGCCGAGTACGAAGCGAGGCAACTACGGTGCGCGCAAGCAGCGGGACAACATTGTAGAGATGGACGACAGCTGGACGGACGCGAGCTGCTTGTGGACGGAGGACAGCACAGCACATGAGGTATGAGCCATAGTGCCGACGAACGGTCCCGCAAATGATGTGCGAGGAACGAGACGAAGACGAGAGGGCGCCCGCATGTTACGGTAACAGCGGGACACACCACGACAGCGGGACACCACGAAAACGACGCAGCCACGGGGCACGCAGAAAGCGGAATGACATTGCTGGACAAGACAGCCGCACGAGCGCGAGCCATCCATGGACGAGGGCGCCGGCGCACGAGACGAAAAGATGACGGGGCACCTAAGGGGTGTGCCGACGAATCACCTCAGCCACGAAGGCAGCAGTCTCGTAAACGGTTTGCGGAGAATGAGACGAAGGACGAGGCACCCGCATGTTGCAATAACAAGGTGTCGCACGACGAGTACGGGAGCGACAACGGGTCGCACAGCGGAACGACATCGCAGACGTGGACGAAGCAGCCGCACGAGCGCAAGCTGCCCATGGACGAAGGCGCCGGCGCGCATGGGGAGAAAGGACGATGCGGCACACAAGTGGTCTGCCGCAGTGCCAACAAAGGGCCTCAGACGAGGCCACAACTGAAACGAGTCCCGCGAGCACCGTGCAGGGCATGGAACGAGAGTGAAAAGAAGTGCGCCCGCGTTACAAGAACGAGGGTCGCGACTGGGAGGCGCTTTGTACGACAGAAGGAGAGCGGCCGATGCAGCGCGAAAACAGCGGGGGCAGTCTCGCAGGCATGAATCCGAAGCCGTCGCACAAATACGATCTGCATGTTGACGAATGCGTTGCGTTGCGCTCGAGAACAAATGTGAGGCGGCACATAAGGGGATGTGCCGCCACGACGAAAGGAGACTACAGTCATATATGCAGAACGCACGAAAAGATGGAGAGACGGCAGAGGAGGGGTGTGCCGCCACGCCGATGAAAAGAAGTCTCAGCCGGGACTTTGATGAAATGCGCAGAGCGCGTGAAGAAGAAACGTGAAGAGAAGAAAAGAGGAAGGGAAAAAGAAGTAGCGGAGACTCACCCCTCGATAGAGTGTCCCAGCAAGTGTAACCGACGTCGAGCCTGAACCCTGGAGGGCTGTGACAGACGAGTATCGTCTGGGCAAACTTGGACGCGAGACATGGTGTGCGACCTTGCGTGGTCGCGGTACCAACAGACGAGTGACGCGTCGTTGAGCCCCACGGGAGGCGGTACGGTGTGTGCGAACGGTCGCAGGTCGTCGTAAGTACGTATGAAAGGTTTGCAGAGAGTGGCCGACCTCCTCTGTGATCACCGGCTGCGGAAAGGTGCTAGGGCATGTAAACGCGGGTCAATCGAGCTGGCCTTGTAGTGTTTCTCTCGAGACACGCCGTCCGGGTCGATTCGGCCGATTTCGAACGTGTTGGAGGGAGAAATGTCGGCCAGGCGCGACATCTAAGATCCAAGCTGCGAAGTCGAAATTCGCGCGACGAGCCGATGGCGCCAGCTCAGGATGGCGTGCATGGTGAAGACGAAGCCGTGCGAGTCCAAAAAACGGAGCGTGGAGGACGACGAAGACGACGAAGAGAGTTCTTCGAGGACGAGACGCGTGGCGCAGAGAAACAAGCCAGTGTGGCTGTGTAGATTTGATCGTATCTAATCTAACCAGACGGGCGCAGATCGTGTCTACGCCACACCTCTACCTTGGCTTCCACTCAGGCCGGCTCGCAAGCTCACCTTGCCTGAGCTCGCAATTAGGCACTAACTCATCAAATCCACGTTCGGGCTCTTGAATAATGTCTGCCCTGTGTATCTTCTGTCTGATAAATCTGAAAATATTACAGTACATGTGTACCATTATCCTTTAAAGCCTCAGTCATTGTAAGTATTTTTCTGGCCCAATTCTGGGACTAAATGTGGTTATTTCGCTTTTTTTAAATTGCCTTGCGGGTTCTCTGAATACTAGCAGAGGACATTCAAAACTTTGAAAAACTTCACTTTGCATGTCAACCCATCTGCCCCTGGTCCAGATACTAGGCTGCGTGTTTTTTTGGCCTATTTATGACAGAAAACCAAAGCAAAGTGTGTTGTGGTCCCGAAATCTCCAGATCAGCCTTTGAATACATGCAGTTATGTAAATTTGAGCCTGATACGCCCAAATAACCTCCAACTAGGCTCAGGCAAAATTTTATGACTCAATAGTTCCCACTTGAATAAAAAATGTTCCACCTGATAATCAGGGTCCAGGATGAGGCATATGGGAGTCACAATACTCCTAAAATTTGATCCTGTAGGGATCGAAATTACTCTGGGTCGCTTCATTTTCATCTGAAAGAGGTGATGAGACTTGGAAATTGAACTATGGGGATTTCACAATAAAACAATCTTCCAGTTTGAGACCAGCCAGTATCCATTGCAGAAGTGTAGAAAAATGAAGACAAGGGTCAAAGATAGCTATCACTATTTTGTGCAGCAGTCAACACAAGACAGACAAGGGCAAAAACTGTTTCAGTAAAGAAACAACAAATGCAACTGTATGGATCAGATAAATTTCCAAGGGTCTAGGCAGGATGCTAGAGGGCTGCCCAGCCTATATTTGAATGAATTCTGAACTGAAACTGTACATGTATCACCAACCACCGCAACACAGAAAAAAAATCACGAAGGAAGCAAAAGAATGGAGGTTGCCAGGTTCGAACCATTGACCGGTATTGGGGCTCATGTGACGAAAAACCAAAAACAAATAGTAAAGACCACTCAGCAACACACCCATAATGAGGGTCTTCCATGCAGATTATATATGAATAGGAACAAATTTCCCTCAAATTCCAGACACTGCACAAGGGCCCATGCATTAGAGCCTGGGAACGCGTCGTTCGAAAGTTTCATAATGACCGATGTAGCCCGCTTCGCGGCAGAGCCCGCTATGTTGTGCCATCACTCGAAACGATTTAACTACTACTACAGTGGCAGCATCCGTGTTCTCCCCGGACACCGCAGAATACTCCATACCTCTAACAGGAACATCATTCTCTCATTTTCGAGTGACACACGGACCACGCTGAATAAGACTGCAAAAATCAGCAGAGGTTCCTGTGGTGCGAGTAAATGGCCTACCCTCCGAAGTCTGCAATTGGGATGGGGATCGTCGGGAAGCCGGTCGCGACGCTCCATCATCGGGGTGAAAAAATCCTACATCCTCCACCGCGAGGCGGAAGGTGTCGTAATACACTCGCTCTCCATCAGTTTCTGTAAGTCCGGAATCCAATTTCAATTCCAATTCCAATTTGACATGTCGAACAAGGATTGAGTCACATCACCACCCTGAAAGAAAACAAACAGAAGAAGAAGAAGAAGTCAATAGTGCCGCGTGGCCCACTCCACTGCTACGCACCAGTGAGTCTTTGTCCTCTTCAAGAACCCTACGCAACACTCGAAGAAGACCACTGCGGACCATACAACGTTTTGGGGCGACTTGATCCGCAGGCAAAGTTAGGGCTCTGTTTATAATTCCACGGCCTATTATAAACAGTTTATAAATTTCCGTTTATAAACACTGGCCGGAGGAGCCCTGAAACCCAATGTTTCGGCGAAGTTTTGGCAAAATTCGGTGCCCCAGTTTCTGAGGAGCTTTGAGCGACCAAATCATGCTTGAACCTTGATTTTGAACCAGCACAAGGAAACTGGAAAAAGGTGGTTCTGACTCAAGCTCAAAGTATTTAGGCACAATATAGGGTCAAACTGACTGGTGGCTCTTCCATGGCATCTAGAAATGTGGTAGAGCATGATCACTGGTTCAAAGTTTAGGTCGACTTGCAGCCAACTTACCTCCATAAAGCACTGCCACATTGAATTAAGAACAGGCTCTCTGGCCCAGGGATATAAAAACAGGGTTTATAAACACCTGTTTATAAACATGTTTATATACCAGCATAAAAAACAGAGCCCTAGGCAAAGTCCACGCCGTCCAGGTCACTACTCATTGGTTCTGCGACGTTCCGAGAAATATATACACTCACTACATCACCAATCATATTCACCTCCCCAAATAACGAGTGCTGTCGTCCGAAGGTACAATCCAGAAACAGTTCACTCGGCACAGGAAAGATGCAGGAAGATTCAATAAAGAAGCTACGAGCATATGGAAAGCATATTGAATAAGGTGAGTGCGACTTGGATTAAAAGTACATTCTGTAAAGTACGCATATTTACACGAGAATATCAACCGTTATAGCAGAGATAGAATAGATCTGCTAGTTTTAAGTACATTAATCGCACTCAGGTGCCGGGACGCACCCGGGTGATGGGGCACTGGCCGTGACGTAAGATGCGAGGGAAATCGCGACAGGTCAAGTCGCATTTGGCGACAATCATATCTCCCAGGGAAATGACTGGGTCGGCCTGATATGTAGACACGAAGGTTTGGCGTACGGACGCCGGAGGACTTGGGGTGATAATCTTCATTGGAGGAAAGAATGGAGGTAGAAGATTTCGACGAGTTAGATGAATAACAAAAACACCATTTCCCATGGTCGGAGTGTGAGCCGTCGACAAGCGAATGTGGCAAAAACAGGTAAGAACGAGTGTAATTTAGGCACGAATAATGCACCTGAACTTCGGAAGGGACGGACATTCAGGTTAATGGCACGCCTGTCGAAATTGGGGCTATCGCAGGACCCAGTGCACCAGGGAATGATCGCGTGAAATATGGTCTCCTCCCGAGATGTTAACGGTCAATTCGTGCCTATGGGGTATAATGTGCAGACGAACCTCGGCTACTGCATGGGAATCAGAGTCAATAACACCTTGCAACGTCGCGAACTGATTCCATTAAAACATATCCATTCGGTTGGATGGATGTTGAGGCAGCTCAAGTTCAACGTGAATGCCGAAGCCGGTCCCCTGATATCCAGTCAGTTATTACGAAGGGCAATGGGAGGATGCGTGGTGTACCCCTTGGATGATGGGCTTGACGGAACTAAAGAGGACCGGATGAAAAGATGACAAAGGGTAATAGTTCCACGAGGAGTGTTTTGAGGTGGTTTGGAGTAGTCAGAAAGTGGAAATGCTCCAGATGGAACGTTTAGAGGGGTGCCGACAACCTGCAGGACGGTCGACGGCCCTTGCTCGCCGACAGGGAGCAAAGGTGCTGCGGCCATAATCGGTCTGTCAAGAATAAATGCAGTGTTGGAAGAAAGTGCAACATACAACTGAGAGGGTGCGTTGGATTAAATATAAACTTTAAAGGTCCAAGCATTGAAGGAGTTGTCGAGTCAAAGACGCTTGCAAGTGAGACTGTAGCGCAACAGAGCTGCCCAGTCGTCTCTCAGAAGAACCGCAGTAGAAGACTCGTCGATGATATCTAACGCCAGAGCCATAAACTGGTACCCATGCTGGCCAGCAAAGACTGCCACAGAGAACTCGGTCCCGGCGGAAGGCAGAGTGTTTGCGAACGTTCGGGAAAGACAAGAACGTGGCGTAGAAGAGTAAGAGACGGTAGGCGTAAGATAACCGTTGATGGAGACAGACATTGTAGTAGCTTAGAGTAGGCGGGATGTGAGGAGGATGTTGATAGTCGGCATGGCGGAAAGGAGGACAGCGCATCAATCAAGGGATGATGGGTTACATAATAAAGTATGGATATAAAAGGAAAAATTACTATAAAAGGAATCGTTTGAAACGCATACGAGTTCATTTTCGAGCCCACCCCAAAAACCCACTATATACATAGCGGGAATATCGTATCATCATCTCTTCACTGAGCTTACTACCAATCCAGTTATTCGGGGAGGATACATACAACCCGACACCCCCATGGCCCCCCTGACAGTACAGTACCCCATGGCCAATAACATTAACAACGAGGCAACTGCTGTCCTTGTACGTTCGTGACTCGGAATTCAGAGCGCGAATTAAGGGGAAGGCGATAGGGACCAAGAGTCCTTATCGCTCGTGCCCAAATCGCCGCTTAGTTGCCCTGTATTTCATTAGTGTTCGATGGAATTATGCATTCGACGACGAACCGTTCAACTCCGCACGAATTCAGCGAATTGCGGGCCTGCAACGCCGTGTCGTGCATTTAATATATAAGAAATTCTTGCAAGACTTTGATTGTGGCGGCTTCGAGGACCACACACAGGATAAAGGATACACAGAAATGAGAAACACGCCGAGATTTTTCCGATTGCTTTGGGAGATGCCTAGCCAATGGGAATAATTTCGGGGATCTATCTGCTTAGGTCAATGTTTTCTCTTATCGGGTCTGTTGCAAGATAAAGAGCAGTTGAATTTTTGGGGCAGTGTTCGGTACGAGATCCGACCAGCCGTTTTCCATCTCAAGATTCTATGCTGAATTTCTCGAGTCTCGTCCTCGCCTAGAGGGGCTCCCGAGTGGAGACCTGGTGGAATTTACTTACAGCTTTAATAACACTTATTTCCGCGTTCCTAGCCGCGCTTTCTACCGCCTCCAATTCGAACCTTTTTGGAGCTGCTTTAGGTAACGGATAAAACAAAGGCCGCGTCACATCGTTTATCCGAAATTAGTACAACCAGATACAGCCTCGGTGTTCCAAACTGGCCGACAACACAGTTCTCAAATGCAGTTTACCCTGAAAGAAAACGAGTCACAATCGCTAGCGCTCAATAAACGAACGGTCCCGTTGAACGTTCTTCGCTCTGATGTAAGATTGTTATTGTTAGAACAGGCTTGGAGTGCATAAAAGAGGCCACAGCAGACCCGTTGAACAACGACAGCGATATGGACTCCCAACTCACTCTGGTCGCCACCTCACCCTCAGTATGCCTCTCTTTCAGCCGCAATAGCATGAAAAATGCGACATTGTCCCTAGGCTCCGGGATACCGACGTACATCATCTCCACCGATCCGCAAAATCCGTGGACGAAAATCCGGGCGGCGGGGACGTCGGATTCGGAGGTGCTAGTGCGCATCGCATGGAAGTCTGTCCTACCAGACACCATCGCCTTCCCCGAAATAAACGGCGGGAAGGAGATGCGCCTCACTAAGTGGTTGAGGAAGGCGAAGCTCCCAGACGGCTCGTACGACCTTTTTTTTATTTTCGACTCGATGCTCTCGCTCCTTTACTTTGTTCTGATCAGCATTTGATAACCTTAGCACGATCCATTTCATAGAGACGAAACACGGGAACTTCTTCCTCAAAATCCACCCCGTGCATCGGCTCGCGGTACGCCGACTGATTGTATTCGATATCTTAACACAGCTGATACCAATTAATTCAGCTATTCAGT
Source organism: Mycena galericulata (assembly GCA_029289565.1). Taxonomy (NCBI): domain Eukaryota; kingdom Fungi; phylum Basidiomycota; class Agaricomycetes; order Agaricales; family Mycenaceae; genus Mycena; species Mycena galericulata. Next base: position 363,895 of record JARKIA010000129.1, on the reverse strand, counting down.
GCGCACGACCCCGAGACCGTCGTAGCCCATTGGCGGTACCCTAGTAATAATGATGAGCCATGGTTGCCTGCTCTAATCCTAAGAGGCGGCGCCATCAAGGACGCCGACCGCCCACAAATCATCGCTGGCTTTCTTGTTCGGGAGTTCAAGATGCGGAGTAAGGAAGAGGCGAGTCGGATCGCACTTCAAGCTGGGAGCCCCAGAAGGAGTGTCGTTCAGGCGTAAATAGATCATGTACTGTTTGCAAGTGTCTTAACTTTTTTGAAGGAATCGTCCCGCCAATCGATTCCCCGTGGTGCATTCGATTTTCGTACTAGAGTAAAGACATAAATCCATATGCCTTGCCACTTGACAATAGATGAGGTTACATTTGAGTAGAACAGGGCGATGCAAGCTATTACCTATTCCCGTTTTACTCCGAAGTCACATCGACCGGAAAATTCAAGTAATGTAAGTTGGATAGACTGAGTGTATAATGATAAAAGTTTCACAGAACACATTCAACCACAGAATACCACGCAAGTAAATGCACATCCCACCCCGATTCATGGCCGCTGTGAGTCACAACTGGCGCTTTCGGAACCAGATCTTCGCCTTGGAATCAGGCATGCGGACCGTATTGAACAACTGGTCCGGGGGTCGTTCGCCATCGTGCTCGAGCTTGACGTCGTAGTTGATCACAATATGCGCGAGCATCGATTTGAGTTCTGTTCAGTGTTCTAAATTTAACGGATACTTTGCATGAATAACACGGGACGAAGGGTACTCACCTGTCGCCGCGAAGAAGCGGCTGTGTGGATAAAGAACGCACAGGAATAGAAGAAGGATCATGTAAATTTATTAAGGAGAGCGAGGAGAGGAAGAGGCTTCGCACCCTGGGCATGCATGCTTGCCGTGGCCGAAGGGAAGGTGCGTCGGCTCAGTCGTCACCATGTAGTGTTTGAAGACGCTGCCTTCCGATGGGGAGGATCGCATGTTGTAAAAACGGAATCCGTCAAAAACATCCGGGTTCGTGAAGTTTTCTGGCGACGGATGAGCCAATATTAACACCAGCATAAGACGGGAGCGATTACTGGAATGTATACCGTACCTGCATCGTGGTGTATCTCTCGAGTTGGGACGTTTATGAGCGAGCCGAAAGGCAGGAACGTTCCGTCGGAGAACTTGAACCCGTCAGGATGGATTACTTTGCGGAACAACTGGACTTAGATCCGAGCGTCAGTAAGTAGCGAAAAAAAAACAGATTCGTATTAGGATTCCGAGCATGGTTTCACGTAAGGAGGAGGACGTACGGCAGCCGAGCCCATTGATGCGCTGCGACTCGCGCAAAAAAACTGTCGACTTTATGCATCTCTCCCAGCGCGGCTTTCGTCCAGCCGTGCTTTTGAATGACGCTCTCGACTTCCTGTCGGAGAGGCCCCATGTAGCTCGGGTATGTCGCCAAGTCAAGCAATGCCTCCGCAAATGTCTTGAGCAATTAACTGGAATTTATGTTAAGTATAACGGGAAGGATTGGATAGCGTACGCGAAGAAGTGTGAATCGCGGCCATGACCACAACCAGAACGCGTTGGATGATTGCCGGAACTGTGCGCTGGGGCGGTTCGGCCATGTCGAGGAGCCATGTTACGAGGTCGTTCTATGTTCCTGGCTTCAGTCGCATACACTCAATGGAGAGGAAGAGAGACGTCACCGGTTTGTCAGGCCAATCCTTGCCCTGCTCTTCAAACATTGTGATCCGTGCCGCCACCAATGGGCCTATTAGTCGTATCGCTTCACGCATGTTGCGCTTGCGCGAGGATATAATGGGCCCAAGGACACTGTAATTCGCAAACCGATTTAGAGTCGATTTCAGAAATGGGAAGAGCGCACCGACGCTCTCAGGAATGCGGGGAGGAGGTTTATCAGCTGTGCAGTGATCACGACGTCCACGGTATGCTTTACACTGAACTTCAAATATTCAGGGTCTCTGCCTGGCGTTCGGAATCAGACGAATGTTTACCTAGGACACGCGAAAAGTGCTCACAAAGTGGGAGCCCAACGAAGAGCCTGTTACTGATCCGCGCAACGATATCTGTGATGCTGGACATGAGTGGAATAAGCTTCCATTCTGAAGAGAAATTTGAGCGTTGGCCAGGGATGTCTGGAGCTGCGGACCAGCATTACCTGTTCCTTGTAACTCCAATATATCTTCAAAGGCACAATCGACTTCGTTTCGCACATCTGGAAAGCGCCTTCCAAGGTTGCGTGTCAAGCTAGTGAGCACAGCTGGAATGTGATACGGAGTCTCCCGGAGTTCACTGCCCAGGGTTATATCCGCTTGTAATTGCTGTATATTGAACACTGAGATAACTAACTCAAGAACGAATATCGATGGAGATGACTCACGTTGCGAATGGCTTCATCGAAGGAGAGGACATCCTCCGGTGTGTAATATATGTCTTTGAGTGCAGGCCCACTGGCGACAAAGTTCCATCGCCCTAGAAAGGGGACGCGGAACACCACGTCGTTGTAGCGCTGGTATCCCTTGTGCACAATTTCCTCGCCATGTAAGAGAAAGCGAAACGCATCGCGGTAGGAGCTTGTTACCCCGGGAGAGCCCACGAGGGGTACACCAGCAATCTAGCTTCTGCGTGAGAAGATAGCGAGGAGACCCAGGAGAGCTGCAGGGAAGAGCTGACTTTCGATCTGAACAGCCAAGATTCGATGCTGTAGGCAGCAATGAAAGCCAAGAGAGCATAGGTAAAGGCTCTGAGAGTTGGATCGACCATTGTCGGGAGCAAGAGGAGAGAGCTTCCGCGATAATCAAGATACAGAGAACACGGCTAGACCTTACTCAACTATAGTACGGTGGTCTTGGGACCAAAAACTCGTGTCGAAGTATCGACGGCGGATAGACGGCATGCCAAGATTAGGCGAATTGTGACAGTTTCTTGTTCTTCCGACAAGAATAACCGGGAAAAAGGTACGGCAGGTCCCTTTCAATCCAGGTCAGGCTAGATTTGAGGGCAGTTAGCACATAGGAACTCCGAGTCTCCGACCGGCGAAGATGTGGCAGAAAGGACCAAAACGAGGGACTCTGCAGAGGCAGCTAGCCTCACATCTTGAGTGGCAAGCCATGAGGGAACAATGCTGAAGAGATGAGTCGATATGCGGCAAAAAGTCCAATTTGAGATCTTGGGGATGGCTGTGGCCAAGGTCCGGCATTTACTAAACAAGTTCGTAAATTGTTACGAGGAGCGTAATGTGGGTTGGGCAAATGTGAGAAACCGGGGGGATATTATACAGGTGAAGGTGGAGTATGTAGCGTAAACGGCAAGTGAACGCTGCGGATTGATTTAATGGGATGTTCGATCAATGGGTACCTCATAGGCTCATACGCACCGCACTAGAGGTGAATTAGCGCCCAATACCGTAACTCGCATCGCGCGCAACTGTGTTTACGGAGGAAGGTTGAAAATCCCCGGGAGAAACCCCAGAAAACGATGGATCATTGGATGGCGTCGTTATGATCCCGTTTCGATTAGGCGATGCAATGGGCACACATGTCGTCCACCAGAGCCTCGTCCGACTCTGCTGTGTCCAGCGCTCCAGAGGGGAAGCATGTTGCCCCTCTACCCCTGAACTGCTAGTTGTTGGAAAGCGCGAACGTGGAGATATTGGACACCGTACTTGTGTGCCAGGCGAAGGATTCCGAGGACGGCATCAAAGTCCACGGATACTGGCATGAAGTAGCTATCAAGACAATCAAATCCGGTATAGCTCAAAAGACGAATAAGGGCACCACCAGTCAAATGTGGCTCACAGGAAGACTTCCAGTTCCGCTGCCGCGTCGGGAAGAGGGACAATAGGGCTGCTACCAAGTATCTCCGCCTCGCCGTCCTCTGGCTGCGGGCACGCAAACATGTCACGGAAAACGGAGGACTGCGCGGCAAGAATGGACGCGGAACAGGTTCTTTTCTGCTGCGACGACCAGATTGCCATCGGGGAACCACAGAGTGTCGACACCGCCTTCTTCCATATCGCCTCCAAGTTCTTCCAAATTGTGGCCTTCCTCCAAGTCGCAACGTCTGAACGAGTCGTGATTAGATCTCGGGGAGATACTGCGAGAAATTGAACCCGAAGCTCTGAACCTACCTTGGAGACGTGGATGGGATCGGAGAAGAAAAAGCAAAGATTGACACTGTTGATTCCAGAAGCCTATGTTCGGCTTGCGTTCGGCTGACCGGCGGTCAACCGGCGGCTAGCGGATCGACATTTTTTAATATTTCTCGAACTTTGACCGTTTCAACGTTCCTGATCTTGGGTCTAGTTCCGGTCGAGAGCTGGACAAAAACCAGTATCAAAAGCCTTCATATGTGGTTGTAAACTTTATCGTGGTGCAACGTGATCGCATTCAGGAAGTCTAGTGCTTTTTTTTGTCGTGTTTGAATTTTAGGACGATCTCCATTTCAGGACGATCTCCATTTCAGGGGACTGTCACATGTCAACTATATAATGCTACCTCCCACCATCTCTTTGTCTCTTTATCCGCCTAGTTTACTGCCATGTCGGTCGTTCTGGGTCTTGCTTCCTCACTCGCATCCTTCCCCCCAGAAGTGTTGATGCGCATGCTCTCGTTCGTCAAGGACAACAACAGCTTCAAGGACATCGTTAAGGTTTCGCGACAATTCTATGCGCTTGGGACCGAAGAGCGTGCGCGGAACATGTATTGGAAGTATGCGAAGGACGTCGAGCCCCGGCTGGTACAGTGGGCACAGAACCCCAGACGACACCATACCAAGGAACTCAATATCAGCTTGTTGTCCTACGATCAGAGTGAGCCTCTTTAGTCTCCCCCTTTGTGGGAATCACACCGAACGAACCCCACATAGACTTTATCTTGCAGCAAAAGATCTTCGCATCGCTGCACATCTTCCCGAACCTGACCTCGCTCACGATCCGCGGCGGGCGAATTACCGGGCACATCCACACGGCGGTAACGCACCTCCCGAATCTCCGACGCCTGCGTCTGCAGTGGTGCGGCATCTACGCCGTAGAACGCACCGCTGCGCCCCCCGCACACCCATTCACTGTGACCTCCCTCGTGCTGCACGAGGTCCACGTCTTTGACCGCACGGGCGAGGAGCTCGACATACTCGATGCGGCCGCCCTGCAGCAGCGCAACCTATCGCTGATGCCACTCGCGCTGTTAAATGGTCTCACAGCCCTCGAGATCTCGTCGGACCGCTCGTCCGCGCGCGTCCTTCGCCAGGCGTATTGCTTCCTGCGCGATACGCCGCTGCTCGCGGAGCTGCGCATCGAGGGGCCGCCGCCGTCGTCCTCGCTGTATGAAGACGACCCCCTGGGCCTGGGCCCGGGCCCGGGCCCGAGCCCCCCGCTCCCGCCGGCGCTCGCGCTCCCGCTGGTGCACACCTTCCGCGGTCCACACTGCATCGCCGCGTCGCTCATGGCGTCCGCAGCGCACATCGCCGAGGTCGTGCTCACGGACGAGATGACTCCCGCGCAGGCGCTGATCATCGTCAACAGCCTCCACCCTGGCGCTGTCCGCAACGTCGAGCTCACGCTGGAGCGCTGGGACGAGGAGGTCGCGTGCGAGATCGGGAGCCGGTTTGTGCAGTGCAAACGCATCCAGATTGTGCACCGTTATGGGGGCCCTTCGGAGGTGCGTTCTTGTCTTTGTTCGCATGATAGACTGTCGGGTTTTGAATTAATATTTCTTTCCTCGTATTAGGAGTGGTTATTCAACTTCGGGATCCGACGCCTGCCCCCAACGCTCAACACGCTCCTCATCCACGCCCGCCCGCAGAATGCCGTGCGGAAGGAGCCGCGCCCGCACTTCTCCGGACACTCCGACTATTTCGCGGAGAAGAAGAAGTGGGATGACGAGGGGGCTGCGGGGCTTCGCGATGTGCCACCGCCGCCGGGCGAGGAGGATGTTAGGGAGGCGTTCGCGGTGTGGAAGAGGTACATGCCGTATCTGGAGGTTGTGGCCGTTGGAGGGCGTCTGTGGACGAAGGACTTTGGCGGGTCAGTGTGGCAGGCGGGTGAGAGATCCGCTTGATGACGGTATGGGTCCGCAATGGATTATTTATTATCGCAGGGTGCTATTAGGATCGATGTAACAAGATTAAACCTGGTTTCGGTAAATGGAAATGACTGAGGCAAATCCGAATGCTATCTGCTATCTGCTAAGTACGACGCAAATGCACGCAAACGAAATCGGGGGTTTAAAGCTCTTTGTCTATAAGTGGGTGGTGAAGTATAAGGAAGGAGGAGGAGGAGGAGGAGGCTGGATTACTGCGGACAATCAGGTGCTATACGTACATGTCCGAGAAGTCCTTGAGGCTACAGCAACATCGGAACGCTCACCAATATTCCGAGACAAGTGGAGCAGGAATAATAAAAATAGCCTGACGATAAAATACGTAGAACAAGCGGAATAATCGTGGAAGACGCGTAAGAGAAGTCGAAACCGGTTGGCGAACGCGTGAATTCGGGAGCAAAGTTGGTGCATTTGGTCGTGTTTGATTCGGACATCTCGGCTCGGACACTTCGGACCGATTGTGCGGCTAGCGTTGACTCGCGGCGCAGTAGGCGTTCTACCAGGCGCAGCAAAGCCATAAAACCCAAGTTTGCTATCGAGACTCGGATGAACAAAGGCCGTTTCTTCTCGCCCGTCGTCTCTAAGTTTAAGACGTCAAACAGAATACGGGAGCGCAGTGCGGCTTTTGGATCTGCATCTCAAGGCGCTTCGCGAGAGCACATTTGCCGTAGTATTTTTGGGTGACGGTGGGTCTGCCGACTTGACATTTGACGGAGTTGAAGTTTCAGCTTCAGGTGGATCGATGTTTATCATAGTCGCAGTGCAATTCTCATGCTGGACAGCCATGCCTGCTGCGAATGATCTTGGTGAAGCGACACAAACTCCACAACATGCGGACTGTGATCAACTGGCAGACTAAACAGTAAGTCAAAATTATTATATTTCCACCCCGAGGCGAAGAGATTCGAAAACAGGGGGGTGGGAAGCCAAAGGAAAGTCGAACAAAGAGATCCAAAAGGGTACAACTTGAAAAGTCGTCCATTCCGTCAAGAAACGGATGATACAGATGTGGCCGAAATAACAAACTTCCTGCAGAGATATCTCGAATTCTTCAAGGGTCTTTCCCCGCATGTAGAAACCTAGAAACCGGCGTTCGTGACGCAAGCTACCTACCGAGTGAATTACATCAAAATGAGAGCCGGACCGCCGCGTCTACTCGTCCTTTGTCGGCAGCGTATACATACTGTAAATGTGGGTGTAACGACTTCATTCAATCGTCACAGTTCCTCCAGACCATATGGCCTCACATTCAGTCGACTCTGAGCCAACGGCGGATACCGCTGCTAAACAGGGCGAAGCCATGGAAAGCACAATCCTGTCTGGTAAACGCTTGGCTGTTGTGTTCGTAGCAATGTGAGTGGCTGTTTTCCATCGTTGTTACCACCCCACCAACCGCGGGCGTTCAAGGCTTTTATCGGTTCTGTTGGTTGCCTTGGACCAGACGATTTTGGGCAAGTGAAGATTCAGGTTGGGTGACAACATCTCACCATTTTTTCCTCCAGCCACCGCACTCCCTCGCATTGCTTCGGTATATCCCGTCGTGCAGCTACATCCCAACTTTTCTGATTTGTCTTTAAGGATTTCGACTCCTTCTCGCTTCAAGGCTGGGTGGCAACTTCTTTCGTTTTGACGCAATGTAGGTCCACAAATTTCCGTCGAATTTCACGAGTCCTTATTATGCGCTAGCGGTGTTCATTTTATTCTACGGCCAACTCCTCCGAATATTTGCGGCAAAATGGGTTCTCGTCACAGCCATCGTGATTTTCGAAACCGGCTCATTGATATGCGGGGTGTCGCACAACGTGGACCAGTTGATTGCGGGAAGGGCGGTTTCCGGGCTTGGGGCTGCGGGCATATGTGAGTTGACCGGCTCTCTTCCCCCGGCGGCCTACCCATTCAAACCCCAGTTGTCGCAATGATCCAAATCATATCGCAAGTGACGCGCCTGGAAGATCGCCCTCGCTTGTTCGGGCTTTTTGGCGCAGTCTTTGGCTTGTCATCCATTGTCGGACCACTCATTGGTAAATAAGATCGCATCCTGCTCCACCACGGTCAAGAAACTCACCCGTGCTGTAGGTGGAGGGTTCACGGACCATGTAAGATCCCCTTCTGCTCTACCATTCCGAAAAATTCAACCGTGCCGTAGGTAACTTGGGTTAGTTTCCATGCATCTCTCAACTGCGATTCCGCGCCTTATAATTGCTCGTCCCGTAGCGCTGGTGCTTCTTTATTAATCTCCCCGGTACGTTTTTTAAAAAAACGCTTATAATACCTTACATGTATTGACTCAGCTTCCAGTTGGCGAGCACTTCTTTTTTACGCGTCAATACTCGCTGAACTTTATTCTAGGGGGTGTTTCGTTGACCGCCGTGACCTTCCTGCTGAAGGCGGCTCCTCCACTCGGTTCTGATCCGAATAAACGCGCCTGGAAGGATCTCCTGCGGCAGGTCAGCCGAATGGATTTCTTTGGGGCGATATTGGTCGCCGGAGCCGTCACGACTCTCGTCCTGGCCCTCCAATGGGGAGGAAACACTAAGCCTTGGAACGACAAAGCCGTCATCACTGTAATTTTGTCCCCTGTAGTGTACTGCCGAGTGCTACACCTCATTTTTTGCAGTGCTTCGTTTTGGCGGGGGTCCTTGCCGGTGCATTTATAGCTTGGGAGATATTCACAGGCGACCGCGCGATGACGCCCATTGTCATATTTCACTCCAAGTCTATGTAAGCAAGCTCTTTCTACCCCCCTCGCTCTGCAGTGTCTGACTCAGTCTAACTAACAGATACGCTGTGGTTGCCTACTGCTTCCTTACCCGTTTCTCTCTCCTTTTATATTCCTACGTGAGTTTATATTCCGTCCCTAGGACAGGAACCTGGGTTTTAACAGTATATACCGCAGTACATCCCGATTTTCTATCAGGCAGTTCGACACCACAGCGCCACAAAATCCGGGGTCGACCTCCTCCCCTTCTTGCTCGGCGTCATCAGCACCGTCATATCATCGGGAATTATCGTAGGCAAGGTTGGATACTAGTGCGTCCCCGACGGTTGCATGCTCAACCCTACTATTACTAATGATACTGGCTGTCGTCCACAGCTGGCACTTCCTGGTCTGCGCCCCCATCTTCCTAGCCGTCGGCTCCGGACTGCTCTACACGCTGAGCACGTCGACCTCGTCCGCCAAAATCGTCGGGTTCCAGATCCTCGTGGGGATGGGGACCGGAATGGGGATGCAAAATGCGATCCTAGCCATCCAGTGCGTGCGCTGTCCATCCTTTCTTTCTCTCCCGATGCTCACCGCGCCACCCGTCGTTTCATCAGAGTCGAGTTCAAAGATAAGCCAAAGCTCCTCGCACAAGCGACGAGCGTCGCGTCCTTCGCGCAGTTCCTGGGCGGCACCATCGGCCTCGGTGTCGCGGAGCCCGTCTTCTCGTCCGAGCTGGGGAAGTACCTCCTCCGCTACGCCCCTGAGGCGCCCGCCGAAATCGTCAGGGAGTCGCCCACCGCGATCTACAGCGAGCTTCCGGCGGCCATGATCCCCGGCGTCGTGCAGGCGTACATGCAGAGTCTCAGAGTCGTTTTCCTCCTCGGCGTCCCCGTCGCGGGGCTCGCGCTTCTGGCGTCGATGGTGATCCAGAATATAAAGATTGAGAAGACGGTGCCGGCGGACGTGGCCCCCGCAAAGGAAAACGGAGACGCAGAGAAGGGAGGAGAGGTGGAAACAGGCGCTGTGTGATGATCTGGGATGTTTTATCCAATAGTCGCTGGCCGTGCCGACGGAATATACCTACCTACCTACCGGTCGTATTTCTCCAAGACCTCAATAATAACCCCCCATATAACTTGCAGTACCAACTTGTGGGTTGGAGTTGGTGGGCTGTTGTGTGTGGAAAATACAAGACCCATGTTTATTCCCAACCTACTGCTTCCTGCCGACCACAACACGTACTACGAGCCGTTGTGATTGAACTTCGATTTCATTCCTGCTAAGTTATCCGTCTCTATTCTAGTTTTCGCTACAACTTCTTTTCGTCTATTATGTAAAATCTCTTGTTCTACGAGAAACATGTATCTGGAATTTCTGAACCCTGCTTGGATCAAGTTTATCCTGGCCCTGCAAGCGTTGTGTTGCAAATCCGACACACTCAGCGGATAAGATAAGATAGTGTGAGATAAGATAGGATAGGATATCTGCGTTCAGACGGCCCGGCGGCAGAGGTATGCCGAGCTACGTCGCGAGGCGAAGGAGCTATGCCGAGTGATGGCAGCCGACAGTGCCGTGGCACTCGGCACACCTCCGCTGTATGGCGACGTAACTCCGACGGGGTCTGCCGCGGAGCCGCCTGAAAGCAGTGTATGGGGCATGATTCCTACTGCCAGCATCTTATCTCTCCTTGGACCCTAAATATTGAATTTCCAACTTCAATCATTCCCTTCGCTGGATTGGACATGAACTTTCTGGTGGCGCAACGTGTACAGTAAATATCTGGTGGGCCGGCCTGAATATTCGTACAACTTGTTCATTAGCGGGATGGATCTCTAAGTAACAAAATACTCGCTTAACCTCTATCAGAACTGCCCATCGCCGCATTTCGCAACACCTGTAGCTCTGGCCATGGAGGAAGACCGAAGATGCCGGGAAGAGACTCCCAGAGCTCTTGACGGAAACGGGCCCGATCATTTTCTGCATGTGCGCAACACTGTCCGCATAAATTCGCCATAATCCCGCCCCACTCGTTGAAGTCCGCAAAGTGGCCGAGAGGGGCCAGATCCACCTCTTGGCGAACGCAGAGAATGAAACGAGAGAGGTGCCTCAGGCGGAAGGCATTGCATCGCTGGGTGTCGATACACGTTAGCGGTTGCTTCATGAGAAGGCCATACATGATGGTCGTAGCCCGACTTAGTTGGAGACTGCCCGCCAAACACTTTCGGATGATAGACTCGTCCGCCCCGTGTGCGATGAGCTCTTGTAGAAATAGCCCTGTGTAAGAAACATCTTGGTATAAAGCGGGAAGTAGCCAAAGCGCTCCGACTTCAGTTACTACCTGAATCATGGTTAGTCCTTGCAGAGGATGAGGGTTGCTTCCGGGGGTGAGGCCATCACAAATGATGGAATCCTTGGGGTGACGAAGGTAGTCAGCCACGGATTCTGGGGCATATCGAACGGAGAGGTGTTGGAGCGCTCGAAGGTAGAGATATCGGATATTATATTTGTGCGCCAGGAGAAGAATACCGAGGACATCATCCAGTTCCACAGGTGCTGGCGGCGGCATGAAATAGCTTTTGAGGCCGTTAGATACGGAACAGCTCAAATACGGATGGAAACAAACCTTGAGTCGAATATCGCTTGTAGGAACACCTCGACGTTTGCCGCCGTATCGGGAAGGCGGACAACAGGGCTGCCGTCGATTATCTCTGTCTCGCCATTGGCATCCTTCGGCTGCGGGAACACGACCATTTCCCGCAAGACGGGGGATCGTGCAGCCAGAATGGATCTTGGGACGCGAAATAACTTGTTTTGTGCCCTAAGAACCAGGTTACCGTCGGAGAACCACAGAGTGGCCACGCGAGTTCCTTCTTCCATATTTATCCGAGTCTGTTTGAAGTTTGAAGTTGAATGAACCAAGTTTGAACTCGGGGTAAAATCTCGAGAGGGAATCAGCGATGATTTTTGTGTAACGAGAAGAAAAAAGTAGAGGGATGAACCTGCGGCTGAGAACACCGGTCGTTAAGACACAAATCGCAAGGGGAGAAACTTTCTATCAAAGAAAGCACAAAGAAGGATCGCGAGTTTACGCGTGTTGATTCCAAAAGCTAACGCACAGCCACTCTCCGCTTATCTTTCCGCTTCCTACGTTTGCTTTCTTTGCTTTCCTATACCCTTTGAAACATCTGGGGCACACTCGGCGCCTGATACAACCTTGTAAATGCCCGAAACCAAGGAGAAAGTCTGTCTGATCGTCCACGATGGCTGGGGGATTGCCACGGAGCCAGGGCTCGAAGGTAACGCCATCGAGGCAGGGACCACAGAAAACATGGACAAAATCGGCGCCGAGAACGCTCAGCGCCGGTTAGCGGCTCATGGGACTGCTGTGGGCCTCAGTGATGGCCTCATGGGCAATTCCGAAGTCGGGTGTGTACTTTTTGACGCCAAAATAATGATCCCGAGTTATCTGCTGAATTGACGTGGCATCGCAAGGCATCTCAATATCGGTGCGGGCCGAATCGTCTGGCAGGATATCGTCCGGATCGACGTGTCCATAAAAAAGCGCGAGTTCCACAAGAACAAGAACATCCTTGAGAGTTTCAAGCACGCAAAGGAGGGCAACGGGCGGCTGCATCTTCTCGGATTGGTATGCCCGTTCCGCTGTTATTTCCCTAGAAACATATCGAAATGTTTTCGGCAGGTCTCGGATGGCGGCGTGCACTCGCACATCACGCACCTTTACGCGCTTCTTGAGGCCGCGAAAGAGCAAGGCATCCCGCATACGTATGTGCACTTCATTGGCGACGGGCGTGACACCGCGCCGCGCTCCGCCGCGGGCTACTTGCAGGATCTCCTCGACTTCATGAAGAAGGAGGAGTACGGCGAGCTCGCGACTGTCGTGGGGCGCTACTACGCGATGGACCGTGACAAGCGCTGGGAGCGCGTCAAGATTGCGGTCGACGGTCTCGTGGGCGGCGTGGGCGAGGAGGGCGCTGACGCGGTAGCGGCGATCAAGAAGGACTACGAGAAGGACGTGACGGACGAATTTTTGAAGCCCATCATCGTCAATGGAGACGAAGGGCGCATCAAGAGTGCGTCATCACCTTTCTCATCACACGTGTCGCTCACATCCTCGCACAGACGACGACACACTGTTCTTCTTCAACTACCGCTCGGACCGCATGCGCGAGATCGTCAGCGTGTTTGGCCTCCCCGACAAGCCGATGGAAGTCAATGTCCCGACGGGTCTGCACATCACAACCATGTCGCGGTACAACACCGAGTTCCCCTTTGCGATTGCGTTCCCGCCGCAGGCGATGACGAATGTACTTGCAGAGTGGCTCGCCGAGAAGGGCGCGACACAGGCGCACATCGCCGGTGAGTCTGCGCTTTTCCCTCCGTATGAGGATTCTATGGTTTATGCTTTGCGACAGAGACCGAAAAGTACGCGCACGTCACGTTCTTCTTCAACGGCGGCGTCGAGGCGCAGTTCAAGGACGAGGAGCGGCACATGGTGCCCTCGCCCAAGGTTCACTTACTTTTACTCGTTTGGACGTCCAATACTGAGCGTTTTCCAGGTCGCGACGTACGACCTGCAACCGGAGATGAGCGTCCAAGCCGTCGCGGACACGGTTGCCAAGGTCGTCGAGAGCAAGAAACACGACTTCGTGATGTGCAACTTCGCGCCGCCGGACATGGTGCATCCACCAATCGGCATCATCATACCCCGTAAATCTGACATCTTTTTTATCCTTAGGTTGGGCACACCGGCGTCTTCGATGCCGCCGTCAAAGCCATTACCGCGACCGACGCCGCAGTGGGGACCGTGTACGCCGCGTGCCAGCGCGCGGGGTACGTTCTGCTCATCACCGCCGACCACGGCAATGCGGAGCAGATGCGCAACGCCGAAACTGGTGCGCCGCACACCGCCCACACCTGCAACCCCGTGCCGTTCATCCTTGCACCGCCGCCCGACTCGAATGGGAAGTACGGACTGACTGATGATAAGGACAATAAGGAGGATGAGGAGGAGGGGGCGCTTTGCGACGTGGCGCCGACGGTGTTGGATATCATGGGGCTGCCGCAGCCTGAGGGTGCGTCTGGTTTGGTTCCCCGCTGTCGTCCTTTTGCTGATCGAATCCATGCAGAAATGACCGGCCGCTCGCTGCTCGTGCGCAAGTAGAAGCGTTCGGGATCATAGGTGCATATAACGCGGTGCATGCTGCTAAAGTGAAGGTGGGTTTCTGGCTATTGAACACCACATTATCTCATGGACCAGACAGAAAGAAGTAAATACTGAACGAACAATTGTGCGATAGACCTTGAATAGATATTGAGAAACTGCCTCGAATCCTCGTACCCTCAGCCAATCTTTACATGATATCCAGAGCCATGCGCAGTGGGTACCTCCATCGTCTTTTGCATTATGTGCAGCCTCGTTTCGATGACTGTGGGCACCAAGGCCGCTCAAGTATGTCGCCAGTGACTCCCGCATTATCCGCACCGCCAGCGGGTTGTTCATCCCGCCCCTCAATTGCCTCCGAATACACGGAGAACATCCGCCCACACGCGAAGGCCTCAAGCAGTCCGTCGGGCGGCGATACCGATGTGGGCTGCCTATCTATCCTTAAACATGGCGTTTCAGCTGCGTGCGAAGCGGACCTGGTACGCTGCGCGCACTCCGGGCCTCTGGGGCAAAAACTCTGTGAGGATGGTAGCCGTCTGCACGGTGTTATTACGGGAGGTCTTGGCCTCCACCACGGCATGCATCTTAAACCGTTGGAGCCCATAGGATAAGACTCAGGATATTTAACAGGTAAGTGAAGATACGGGCTCGAATAATTGGGGCGGGCCGTAGCTCCCTCCCACTTGTGCTGGAATTCCCGAGCCCATTGTTCGACGAGCATAGCAATGAGGACGCTTGTCCACCACCGAACTGAGCGTCGATAGGCGGTACAGCTCAGCATCGAATATGGCAAATGACTGGAAGAACACCGCGCATCACGATTGCATGGCGAGTCTAGCCACACTTACTCTTGATTTATGGTTGTTGAATTGGCGAATCAATGCGCCACATCATTCTAGCTCAAAACATATGTAAAGCTAAACAGTGGGCGTGTGGCCACACTCCATTTGTTCTCTCCCTCCTTCCATTCAATATGTCGAACCTCACGTTTCTCAACAATCCGCAAAGCCAGCGATTTTCGGGACTCGAATTGTTGCCTAGAAGAGGCGCCGATGCCAGTGCCGGCGACGGGGCTGGCGCTGAGGCAGGTGACGGCGCAGCGAGCGAAGGCAATGGCTCGAGCTCGGACGACAGTGGTGTAGAGGTAGGGGGCGGGGAGATAGACTCGTCTTCAACCGTTACCACAGCTAGCGGCGACTTGATGACGGCCTCGAGCGATAGCGTGGGTGGGGGGCCGGAAATTACTATCACAACTGGGTCATTCGCTGGGAGGATGGAAGGTATCTCCGCCTCTATCTTCTAACCTTGCGAGTCAAGTGACGTTTATGTAGGCGGCGGAACGAGAGCGGAGGTGTTCGGCGGCCAGTAAGTTGAATCGCGACAACTCAACTCGTCCAGGGTGGCCTGAAAAAGCTTCCAGGAAATATGGGAATGGGTACCCCCACGGCGTCGCTGGCGGCAACCTTTCCTTCTATTATTGGCCAGTGGTTTGGAGCAGCGGTAATACCTCGGATTTCTACTTGTACAACACCAGCGAGGTACATACACTGGTCGAATCTCGGGCATGGTCTCACCTTCCAGCTTATTGTATAGTATGGCGCACCAAATGACACAACCCGTCCAGGAGGACAACTATTCAGCACGATGTTCAAATCCAACAGCTCGGTTGGAACGGTCTTCCGTGTACTCACCGACAACACCACCCTCACCGCTCTCATCCATAGCATCAATTCTACCTCAGGTTGTGCGTCTAAGAACCTCACAAGGACCAACATCACCGGCGTTGCATTTGATCCTGAACTGGCTGCCCCGAAGCCCGAGCAGGTCATTGCATATTATCGTGGGAGCTCGGCGGCACTCAGCCTGGATGGGTACAACAACACTTCGGTGTTCGCGGTGGACGATGATACGGCAGAGGTCGCGCTGCCCGGGAATATCGATGGCGCACTCATGGATTGTTTGAACTCGACCATACGTAATTACATCTTACTCGTGGAGCCTCCTCCGGCGGTTCAGGGAACACTCTCCCTAAGTGCTCAAGTCGGTATTGGCTTCGGGGTTTTTGTAGCGGTTCTTCTGTTCTGTTGCTGTGGGACGATATGCTGTGCAAGCCGTCGCAATCGCAACTCTCGCAACACATTCGAGATGAGACGATTGAACTACAGATAGAGCCCTTTCCATGATGCGAGCCTCTGAGCCGATACTTATAGCACAAGGGATAGTTATGTTCTAGATTGAAAGCAGCAATATCAAGGATACTCATTTAGCTCGACTCAAACGGCGCGTCCGTGGTTTCCGATGGTGCAGAATGTCAGCAGGATTGGCAGGAAAACCGCACAGAAGCAAACGCGAATTCATTCCGGATCTGAGGAGAAGACAGGTGAGAGTTCGTTTGTAGCCCCGTCAGAGTCTGTCTCTGTGCATAGGGCTGGACATTTCTTTGAGGTCTCATATTATCGCCTCCTTTTGAACATCAGGCGTTTCTGCGTCTGCAGATCTCGCTTAATGGATTCGGAATTGAGTTATACTATCTTTGGCATCCCAAAATGTGATGCAGATAATTACCAAGGCAGAATGGAGGCTACTGGGAAGTCGCCGAGACCAGATCGGCATTTACCTACCTCGGCCAGAAATTACACCTTGATCCAACCTTGATCAAAAATCTGCTGAATCCGACTAATGCTTTTCTGCAGGGCTCAATCAGTCCCCGAGGTTGTCTAACCTTCAAGCTTTGAGCTTCGTGTATAGTGCATGTTCACTTCAGATGTCGCTGGGTCACATTTTTTGCGAGCGAAGTAATACATACCTGAATCCTCCTTTATTTTTCATTGATCTGCTGAACTTTTCCGTGCATCTGAAATTTCTGAACCTTCTTCCCGATTCCGACGTCGACTCTTCCGTGGCCGTACATGGCTTATCCAGCTGGGGCAATTGACATGGGAGTCGAGGCTCTGACAAATATACTGCTTTGGAGTCGGATTATTTTCTTCCTTGTTCGCAGCCAGGAAAATGTGCCTTGCGCAATTGAATGACTTTCGGCGAGGCTCTTTCTAACCAGTCTAATAACTTTTGTCGCGTCTTTGCACAGCAAATATCATACAGATATCCAAGAAACACAGCAGCAAGCTTCGACTATCCCATCACAGCGACCATCATCGACCTGAGATCCTCCCATGGAGGGAGCATCAGACTCACCGGAAGCGCGTCCCACACGTTCTGCGTACCCACCTCGATCTGCTCCGCCGTACGCGTACTGCACACCTCGCATAACGTCGCCTCGAACGACGCGTCCCACACGCCCGGCCGGAACAGATCCTTCACGTCAAACACGTTAAACTCCACATTCGGCTCGGAGATGTACTCGAGCAGCACGCCGAGTACGGCGAGAATGAGCGGTGCGCATGCATGCGGCGTCTGACAGTCACGATCAGGGTCCTCGCGTCCGGCGGAGTGCACGATTGCCATGACGTGGCGCGCTTGGTGCGCGTGCGCGAGGTGGAGAGTGTTACGGATGGGTGCGGGGACGCGCGTCCACGCGGGTTCGGCGTGGAAACGCGGGGCGTTGAGCCGAGCGGCGCGGATGTAGGCGGCGGGGAGGAGCCAGAGCGCGTTGACTTCATGAAGGACGCAGAGGGCGTCCAGGTTTGCGCTTGCGGAGGAACGGAGCTGGGTAAATCCATCGGGCAGAGTGTTTAGCTCGGCAAGAAATGTAGCCAGCTGGGTCGGGTAGACGCGCACGAGGTGGTCCAGTGCGCGTAGATGCAGATATTGGATGTCGTATTTGTGGCTCAGGCGAAGAATCGCCAAGGCATCCGATAATTCGACTGTTAATGGTGGAGGCATGAAGAAACTTCGCAGACTTTGCATTAGTTTTTGTATACTTACTCCCGCATCGATGCCCACCTCGAGTCGAAGATTGCTCTGAGAAATGGTTCCACTTCCACTGCCTTGTCGTGGAGCTCGACGGTGGGGATATTTTCCACTCGTTCAGTTGGAGACACCTCAGGACCAGGCTGCGGAAACGAAAGCATATCTTGGAAGACGGAGGATCGTGCAGCGAGTACTGCACCTGACACGCGGAACAGCTTCTCCTCTGCTCGGACGACGAGGCTGCCGTCAGAGAACCAGAGATCCCGTACTCGGTTCTCGGTTGAAGACGGGCCTGTATGAGCCGCCATGCCAGCGTACAGTATCCTGGTCTGGCAGGCACGGCGGTGGCAGTGAGGATCAAACAGTGATCGGTCCGCCGGGCCGCTAGCAAACGCTTTAAGTTTGTCGACACAAGTTTCAGAGATATGATGATACGAGCGACTAGAAACAACGAGAGGAGTAGTCTGGTTGCGTCAGGGAAATTTTTATGTGTATCTTTCACTTGCGAACGGAATGCGAAATAGAACAAAAATTCGGATAATTCTATTCAGAAACCCGGTTTTCCCAATGTTTGTTTGAAAACCGGGTTGCTAGAAACCCCCGTTGATGGTATCAGTGATGCCGGAAATGCCGGTGTGATTGCCAATGCGAGTGCCGCACTGTTATATTGAGTTCCAACACATTCCTAGTGCTATGTACTACATGAACTGGTCCAAATCTAATTAAGGTGACATAAAACTTTAATAGGAGCAGTCACATTCACTTTCCGGCACGTCTGTTTCTGTTTCTGCACTTTGTCTGGTTGCGCCCCATTTTGGCAGGGTGTTCACACTATCTCGCCTGAACTAGCTTGATAGTGGTTCAGACCTACCCTTCCAATTCCCTGGTAGTCTAATCTCTGCATTCTATACCCAAGAGAATGGATGTTGGCTGGCTAGAAGAAAGGCATCAATCCATCAAAGTGTGTTCAAGTTCAACTGCGATGGTACTTGGTCAATGCCAGACACCAGCTGCATCGGAAACTACTTTGTATATTTTAAGCATAAACAGATAGCTTTTTAAATTTTTCTGCAGTCTCTTCATGAATGGAGACCCTGCCACAGGTAAGTTCAACTTTGAAACTCCGACTGCGGCTTGATCGCCGTAAAAACAACGTAAAAGGTTTCCCAATAATTTTCGGGAGGGGGTTTCCGTAAATTACCATATATGGTGGGGTTTCCGCCTGCAACCGGGTTTCTGAATAGAATTATCCCAAAAATTCAACCAATATTTGACGTACTACGACGTTTGGCCAGTAGTACGGTATATATGTAGACCAACGTTGAATAAGTTCTTGAAGTAAGAGAACCTTTAGCCCGTTCTTCATGGATCCACGTCCACCTAAATTGTCGGATTTCTGTTGAACGACTTAACCTCTTATAAGCAGACGCTACAACAAAATTTATTTGGTCGCTTGACCTAACGTATGAGCGACCTGTGATCAAGAAGTTGGACTTGCGACAATGCAAAACTGCCCTCTGCAAGAGACCTTAACACTTCTCATCGGAACTCTTCCAGGAACATAAGATCATACAATTTGCTCAAATACAATGGAGAACATCATGTACGACATAAAACATTCGCTTCACTCGTAATTCGGGGGGGCATTTCAAGCGGTGATGGGGATGCAGTTAATCGCGATGAGTCCACCCCACTCCCGCTCGGGAGCGTCGCAGGTGACGCTGGTGCTTCCGCTGGATTCCGCCGTCAGCGGTTGAACAGACACAAGCGTGAATGCGGCAGCCTACCAGTTGTTCCCCGCAACGGTGATGGGGCTGCAGCTCAACCCGACGGGGACATCCAGGCCGGTGAGGTCAAGGCCGAGCAGGGCGGCGACCGCAGACGCGGCGGTGCTGGAGGACGAGACGACGCTGTTGCAGCATTGGTTCGACGTCGGGGGCGTGACGGGGGGAGTGGTGTTGGGGGTGGCGGCCGCAAGGGTCTGCCGATGCCAATATCGATTAATTTTTGAACACGACGAGGATGTAGAGGAGAGCACTTACGATAAGCACATATGTTACGACAACAGAAATCTTGGAGAACATGTTATGGGTTTGTTAGAGAGCTTGAACGACGCTGCTGTGTGTTCGAGTGAAGACTTGGAGGGTGATCGTCGTGGCTTTTATACTGTTCGCGGCCGCATGGTGCTGAAAATGGAACAAATTCCGAGCTGACTCGATATCAGCGTTGGGGAAAGAGGATTCCAGCAGCAGAGTGGAGCGGTGGAGCTGCTGGGGATGCCCTGAGGTCGGGAGAGACGGTGGGTGACCCAGATATGACAAATAACTCAATCCGAAACCGTTTATCCTCGACGGCGAGCATCGGAAACAGGAGAAGGAATGTCGACGAGTGGAGCGATGGAGCCAAGAAAGTTCTGTCGAAGGCAGGGCAGGAAAACATGCCCCAGCAGGAAGTCAGGCTATAGTAATAGCTGGGCTCCTCCCACGTCAACGATCGTCGAACAACAACGGCAACAGAACGTTCGGAGAGCGGTGATTGCGACGTCATTGACGACGACCCTTGTCTCTGGAAACAGACGAAACAGCAGGAAGTATATTTTTTTGAGCGCCAGGGATAAAAATCCGCAAGCATAATTCAAGCCTAAAGAGGTCGACTGAAAGTCATTGTCCTTCACATGTTTTTTTCGGGCACTCCTATGCGGGGGAAACCTGATGAGCCAAGTCATCCCTTGTGTGCCGATCTGGCAGATGTGCCCTGAATTATGTTCTCGGTTCCCCAACGGAGAAAGATTGAGTTGAAAGCCGAAATTAAACACACTGCCTCGTTGAATCAAGACATCGTGGAATTTCTAAGAATTCGACAAAAGCCAACGAGGGTTAGACCCGTTTCTTGAGCCTGAGCGTCTGTTCCACGATTGAAACGGGCAAAGTAGATCCCGAGTCGGTGCGCATCGTTATATTTGAGCGAGCCTAGGGGTTTCTATCCTCCCTCGATATCTGGTTTTCGGCGTTGAGACCACGGGAGCAACGGAGTCCAGACCGCACGGCACAATTTCCGCCGTGCGGCATAACGATATTTTCGCGGTCGGCTCACACCCCGAGGGGTTCCAAGACATGAGGCGACATGTATTTAGATAGTCCTCGAGTCCCCGTGGTCTTGTCCTCGGAGCAGAGATCAAGTAGTGAGTAGATGCGGAGATGAGATGGGAATAACAAGTTGCAGGGGACAGTTGACGTTCAGCCACAAACATCGAAACACATTGAATATCGACGCGTGATGCGAGATTTAGTCGGAGGAAGAAACCGGATTCGAAATGACGTCGCAGGTACGAGAGCCATATACACCAGCAGTGGTTTTGTGCACTACAGCCCTGCTCGGTGTCCCTCGATGGGCTTTCTCGGGCTGCTAACCACCCATTAATGAGTGTAGTTCAGTTCACGTGGTCTTCCCCTCCGGGATTGAGCTGTGAATTTTTGCACTTCCACCGTATGGGGCAAATGGTGCGGGAGTTTGGGGGAGTCCTGAGAAACAACACCCGCTTTGAGATCAGGGCACTGAAGGAGCGCGTGGTGAATTAAACCGGGGTCAATGCGTAAATTTGGCATAAGGCGGAGGCATTTGTGGGACCAAGACTCGTTGTTGCGGCCTTCCTCACAGCAATAGCAAGGGGAGCCAAACCAGAGTTTTTTTCGTGCAGCTGAAGTGCTTTCGTTTCTCGTTTCTACGTCTCTCGGCCAATTAGAAAAGCCCGACTCCGTTCCTTTGAAGGCTAGTGCCATTGAAATTACGAGCCCCCGAGTTCCTGACGACGTGGGTTTTTTTCATCGCATAAGTTAGCTCTCATAAAATTGGTCGTGATATTGTCCCCATGGTTCCCAGATGTCGAGGGTAAGAGTCCAAGTGGAATTAGGGCGTATGAAGCACCATAGGTTCCCGCAGCGGAAGGAGAGTGAGTATTTAGGTACAGAGGAGGTGCGCACACGACACGTGGCGAAAGACCCGAAATCAGTCGCGGCATCGGAGAAAATGTCCCGGGCCCTCCCGGCAGTTCACTTCTCGTTGTCTTTTCTCTTCGGTCCATTTTCTTCGACTCTAAAAGGGGAGGAGCGGGGATCTATTTATCTGACGTAGTTCACAACATCCTCTTTCAACCAACTATAGTGTAGAGATGATGATAAGGACGTGCAAAGACTGTGAAGTTTGAAGCACGGGTCACGGAAGGAGAGACAATATACCAATGCATTGAAATGATTTAGTTGGTTAAGCACATGAAGGCAACACAAATTCCCTTCATATTGTGGCGCAAACTGCGGCGACAGAAAAATAGAATTCCAACGCAAGCGCTTCCAACTCATCCGTTGGGTCAGTACTGTTATGTCAATCAACAGTGACCTACGTCGCATGGAAGCTGTAGCTCAGTGGTAGAGCGTACGATTGCAATTTGATGCAAATCATCGTAATGTCCCGTGTTCGAACCACGGCAGTTTCTCTTTTTGTCTTTTTCTCACTCCTTAAGCGAAGACATTGATTCCGCTTCTTTTTGAACCCCCGAGCTCGAACACAGATTGTCCCATGTCACGACCATGACCTTGAGCCATGGAGAAAGTGGTTCAATATTTTTCTTTCCCGGTTTCCGGCTTTGAGCAGAGTTTCCGGAAGTCATCACGGTCACGGTCACGGTCACACTATCTCTCCTTCGGCCATGTCCACGCTGCCAACGGACTCTCAACCGTGCGTGTGTTTCTCCTTTACGAATAATTCTTTCCTGAGCAAGATCAGTCCTACAGTTGCCAGTCAATTAGCCTCAATCAACCAAGCAATCGCATGGCACTACACCCAGATAGCAATCTTGAAGGCGCAAGCAAACGCGCTGAACCCAATCTCTACGCTTCCCAACGAGCTCATCTCCAAGATCTTTGGCATATATGCATTCATTGATGGTCCCCCCTATGATCTGAAGTGGACAAAGGTGATGCTCGTGTGCCGTCGCTGGCACGCCATCGCACTGAGCGAACAATCATTGTGGGGTTTTATTGAAGTATCGTACTCGCGCAATATCAGGCGCGTCCAAATGCAACTCGACCGCTCCGGTGCCGCCCCAGTGACGGTCAAGATCATGTCGCTGGACTCGGGACTGTATGCGGTGATCTTGTTGGAGCATGCAGAACGTCTCTACCAGCTGCATCTCTGCGGTCCGGCACCGCGTGTCCTCGACTTCATGAACTCCCTTCCCGACCACAGGTTCCCGCTCTTGCGCTCAGTCAAACTCGACCCGAGCTATAAATGGGAGGAAGTCCCGGAAGATGTGCCGACCGCATGGCCGGATGTCCTCTTCGACGGGCGTGCGCCGTGCCTGACGGCATTAGATTTGTCCCACATCCGCATTAACTGGAGCCTCCTCCAAGGATTTGATCGCCTCTTGCTCACGCTGACGAACGACGCGACCGGCGAACCCGCTACCTTCGCCAAAGTTCTGTCCGCCTTGAGAGCATCCCCGAATTTGACGTACCTGAAGCTCGGTCGAGTCATTGGCTCTCATTTCCCCCTCCAGTCTTATCCTGTCGTGTCGCTCCCACGTCTCGAGTTCATATGGATCCAGGACGACGTCGCTCTCTGCAACGAGCTCCTGCGCCACATCACAATGCCCTCGACGGCGCGCATATCCGTCTACGGATTCGGCATCCGCGCCGGGGCCGACATCGCACCTCTCCTCGTCCCGGTCCGCAAGCATGTGCGTGCCCGTGATGCGCCGACCCTGCGTTGTCTGCAACTCGACGCGACCGACTCGCGCGGGCGAACGAACTTCATGCTCAGTACTTTCACCGCAACAACCGCGCCGAACGCGCTGGAGTACGACAAGGCGACTTTCCTGGTAAACACACACCCCGCGACGGAGCATGCGCTGCGCACGATCATGACCAAAGTGCTAAAGGCGCTACCCTGCAGCGGCATAACACACCTCGACGCGCGCGCCGCGCCGCACCTCACCGTCGCGTCGTGGAAGGCCGCGCTCGCGCTTCTCCCTGCGCTCGAGATGATGTATACCTTCGTCAATAGCGCCGCGACGCGCCTGTTCACCGCCCTCGTCGAGCTGACGGAGAACCCCCGTGGCGGGGTGTTCCCGCCGCTGCGGCATGTGCACCTGTACGCGTACGTGTGGCGGCGTTCCGACGACGGTGGGGCCGATGCGGACGTTGTTGCGCCCGTGCTCGCGGCACTGCGCCGCCTGCTTGCCGTCCGCCACAGGCGCGGGACGCCCCTCCCCGTCCTGGAGATCGACGAGCAGGTGGATTCGCTTGGGATGCGCGAGGAGGAATGGGAGGCGCTCTTTGAACAGGTGGGGAAATTTATTCGGAATGGGGAGGACTACGATCCTCCCGCACGGCGGCGGGAGATAGAAGAGTTCCGCCGGAAGTGGAGCGCGGGCCATCTGGGTGACTCGGATTCCGAGTAGTGACTCATTGCGTGAATTCACATACATATGTCCCTACTCATGCGATGTAGTGTACTTAAGTACACCCCGCACATTTCACTAGTGCGCAGGACGGAAGCATCGACCAGTCTTTGAATGCGGGCCGTGGGTTGCTGATGTGTCCGCTTTGTAGTGTGTACTCGATCGGATTCCGTCTGCATTTGTAATATTTCTTCCATGGGAGTCTTTCCAGGCTGAAGGTTTCGTTTGTTCGCTTTTTTCAGGCATACTTCTACTTCAAGTTGGTAGGTTATACAAAACGTTCTTTTGCTGTGACTTGATAGCCGGGAGTAGTTATTTTGTCTCTCAGTCCGAGGAGTAGGGTTGAAGATCAACCTATTACTAGTATTCAATCCGAAGTACATGTGTATAGTGGATTCCAAATGCACTTTGAGTCTATAATACTTAGTGCTACAGTACCAGGGAACCACGGTACCACACTCTCCAGCCTACACTCTTCCATCAACACAGGAAAATACTTTTTGCACAGATTTATGCATCAAGTGTTCTTCAATAAAAGGACACCGTCCAGTACAGTGCTAAAGAAAGAGTCGCCTCCGTGTGTGATCCAGCGAAAACCACCAAGTTAGCGATCAAATTCGGGCCGGTCGGCAGAGAGGTTCGGCCGCCATGGTGTTTCGCAGAGGCGCCACACTACAAGCAGAACTATCTATGATTGTGGGAACCAAGTCCAATGATCTAATAATCAGCCCTACAGTTTGATTCCGGATATACCAGTGGAGCTGGGCTTATCATAATTACAAACTCCGCGACGGCTTGAATGCCGGGACCCGGATGTATCATCATCGGAATTATTGCGAGTACTATACGGGAAGGAGTCAGGCTAAGGGGACCTTTTTCAACTCTATAGGCTGTGAATTATCTCTTGAGATAGTTACAGTGGTGCGAATTTGATTTCAAGGAGTGTGTATTTTTCTGCCCGATCGTGGAGGTCGTGAAAAATTCAATGAACCGGGTGCCAGCGGTGAACTTTTGGGTAAGAATACGATGGTGAGCTAATAAACAACCGCCAGCGCACCAAAAATTTATGGCACACTATTACAGCCATATGTGTGACATCACGTTGAACTAAAATTATCAGCACAGCCCTTGGCAGGACACCTTCCCGCTCTTCCACCTCGTGGCGCGACTTAGGACTTGCCCTGGGGTTCCTTGTGTAATTCGCTACAATCGCAAGTCTTTCCATTGGCTGGTTACACACTGGCTTCATCTTACTTCGGGTACCGGGCTCAGAATTGGGACTGGAAACGTGGCATTCTTACCTGACAATATCACCCGGATTGATTCGACACATCGACCATAGCCTCTACTGGGGGTTGCATTGTTCTCACTGATGTCCCGGCGAGCTCGATATGCTACTTTGGTTTGCATAATCCTGGTATTTGGCATTTTCTCAAACTTGGCGTCCCGTCCTAAACCGCCTCACTAGCTAGCCCTCGTCGGTCTACATCGAAAATACTCGACAATTCTCGTCAATGAATCATGGCCCGAGGCTTTTCCGGGAACAGTTCAAGTCGCCGACATTATTGAAGAGCCGTCGGTGAAGACTGCTCCTCCGCCAATAGCGATCGACGCCACGGGTTCGCAAGCGCGGGCCAACGCGACGTTTATAATCCTCGCAAGGAATTCTGACCTCAAAGGTGCGCTCCTGAGTGTACGGCAGCTCGAGGACCGCTTCAACCGACGGTACAACTACCCATACGTATTCCTCAACGAGGAAGAGTTCACAGAGGATTTCAAGCGGTATGCTCTCAGGTTGATGGACCAGTCTCATCTCATGTTTCGTTGGGTGATTAGCCGTATACGCAATCTCACACCCTCGCGTGTTGAGTTCGGCGTCATCCCCGCCAACCACTGGTACCAACCCGACTGGATAGACAACGAAAAGGCGCAGGCGGCCATGGATCAGATGGATCGTATGAATGTGAAATACGGAGGTGGGTCCCAATCTAATGTTGTTTGGTTCTTGAAAAACTTAGTGGAGACAGGAAACCTTGCGTTAGCTTTTCCCCTTCATTGCTCTTGGCTGTTGAATGACGACTCCGCCTTTATTCCAGATATCACAACATGTGTCGCTTCAACTCAGGTTTCTTCTTCAAGCACCCGTTGGTGCTCAAGTACCAATGGTACTGGCGTGTCGAGTTCGTTTTGCTTCTATAAAGCGGTTCTGAATCCTGATTGTCGCTATTTTTTTAGACCAAATATTAAGTTCCATTGCGACATCAATCGCGATCCATTCATGTTTATGGCTGAAAATAACAAGACATACGGTACGCTTCAGACCGGACGCATTCAATCAGGCTTACGGACTGCTTAGGATTCACGCTTTCTGTGTATGAAATTCCCGCGACGATTCGGACGCTTTGGAGCAGTGTCAAAGGTATGTAGTTGTCGCCGATATTATTCGACCTTGGTGCGGATATTCTGCGTACAGAGTTCATGGCGCGACATCCCGAGTACCTCCACGAAGAGGATAACGCGCTCCAGTTCATCTCGAATGACGGCGGACGAAGCTATAATAGGTGTCATTGTAAGTCGAGCTCCCACATCCGAGCAGGCGTTCTGTCCGCATACGCTAATCGTCCCATCTGCCTATAGTTTGGAGTAACTTTGAAATCGCTTCCCTCGATTTCTGGCGCAGTGAAGCGTACACCGCGTTCTTCGAATATCTGGACGCTACGGGCGGCTTCTACTACGAGGTATGTTTCACCGGGTCCTCTTCGCTTCATCACATCGAATTAATGTCGATCTACACAGCGGTGGGGCGACGCGCCCGTCCACTCCATCGCGGCTGCGCTCTTACTTCCCAAGTCGCGAATACACTTGTTCGAGGAAATAGGGTACCAGCACGACGACTGGAGCCACTGTCCGAGAGCCCTGGACGTATGGGAGGCGGGGCGGTGTATGTGTTCTAGTCAGGATAGCTTTGGTGCGTCATCGGCTTCAATTGGCGGTACCGGGCAAGGTGCTGAACTCGAACGGCTCATTCATTGTGTTGCGCATAGATTATAGTCCAGACTCGTGTAGACGGAAATGGGACGCGCTCGGCGTGTCGTGAGGAAACACATTACCCGGACAGCATATTGTGGCCTTGCGTGGATATGTAACAAAAAAAAAAGAAATGTACAACTTCGTAGATCTGACCGACCCCTGTAGCATGCTACCATTGCAGCCTTTGCCTCTGTTTCATTTGTGTAAAATGTAATCAACTCGAACCCATTGATCTAATCCAACATAGACTTCAAATGCAACTTGGTCTCGCATTACAAGGTTCCGATGTAGTGGCATTGGATCTAGGCGTTTGGGTCGCCAGGAAGTAGACAAATATACTTGGAAGGTTATTTGACATGTCGGTGCTACTGTAAAGTAAGTTGAGCTTGAAGAAGCGGTCAGTTTGAGAAAGTAAATTTCGGGGTGGAATGTTCAATTCACTACAACGGCAAATTTGCAATCCATGATAACTGTGGCAATGTATGGGGCAGACGACTATTTCCCTCGTATGCTATCTGATTCGTTCTACATAACTATAGTAAGAGGCGGAGAGAGCGGAAAACCGTCCTATGTACTCTCAGAATCAAAACTTATTATCACTGTAGACCAAGTCTTTGAAGGTGAATTTGGTCGATTGATGATCATCGTGGAGTCGCGTTCGTGGCAGCAGGACCGAGAAAACCCGCCCACAGGAGTAAGGCTGGACGACGGAGAGGAACAACTTAAAGGAACCGGACAGAAAGTGAATTCAACATAACGGTGGAGGAGAGCGCTAGGACCGAAGGAGGGTATATAATGTAGGACTCAAGAAACGGAAACAGAAGAAGAGACGTAAGTTGATTCTAACCACGCTGCAGCGCCGCCTCTACCGAGTCTAAGACAGCGCGCAGATAGCCAATATATTGATGGGAAACCGCGTTGGGCCGGCGGTTTAGGAACGCTAAGAGCCCCTCGCTATCCGCTTGTAGCGTGTTGTCACCAAAGGCCCGTGGTTCGTTGTCGACCCTTTCCAACACCAAGCCGAGGGATGTTGACTGCGGGCCCTGGCGGTGGGCACCAGGCTGGGTGCTGGGGATGTCATGCTCCGCGAAACTCAACACAGCGCACAGATACCGCACGTAGTCGAGCTGCGTGCTGCCGCCATGCAGTCTGAAGAACTCTAGCAACGCGTCGGCATCACCCTGGAGCGTGGTAGGCCCGAAAAACCGTGTTCTCTCTGACTTCTCGAACGTCATCACGAGGGAATGACCCAGGATGAGCGGAGCACCTGCGGCTGAATGGACGTTTCGTGCGAAGACTTTGGGGCGAGGCAGGGCCGGGTCGGGGCGGCGGATGGATTGGGTTGAGACGCGCGCACCTGGGCGCACCTTCTCTCTTTCGCTCTTACGGAGGCGTTGGACCGGAGCTGGGGTCCGCCCCGCCGGTGTCGTACGCTGAGTGTAGGGAGTCTTGCGTATCGCGACAACGTCACGTTCCGGCAGAGAAATGATTGTGATGTTAGAGCTAGACGGCTCTGCGCGAAGACGAGGACGAGGAGACTTCCTCAGTCTATCTGCTTCTCCTCCTTGCTGTAGATCGGATAAATTCAATTCTTCCTCTCCCCCCCAACGACGTTTGAGTTTTTTGGGTGTGATCTCACGCGGCAAGACGGATGGTTGAGTGAAGGAAATTGGGGCCACGGGGCGATCTTTAAGAGAAGGATCCGACAACCGTAGAAAATGGCTTTGAGCCTTTTCACGGGGATCGACCCAGTTTGTGGGAAGCAAGGTCAGGAGAGCGTCTGTCAGGGGTTTTCCACCAGGATGAAATGGTTGGTGCTTGCGCCGGAGGTCCCAAAGGTTTTTGGCGCAAAGTCCCTCGAATGACGCCTGCGCGGATCCCTCGGGGCGTTTGAAAGTGGCTCTGTGGTGGTCATGGAGGTCTTTCATGAGGTTCGAATGAATGAACGACGGGAAACCGTTCCACAGCAGAAAATACAGGAATGCCTCCAGCCGAAGCTGGGAGGAATTAGTTCGCGAGTGTTGAACGAATTATGAGATCGATGCGCACCAGGAAGTCCAGATATTGACGGGAGGCTTCTCGGGTCGCCTGCTCGACAAAATGACGCTTCAAATTAGGGAGATCCTTGGCCGCGTTTTGAAGAATCTCGCGAACGGCAACAAAACGTCGAGTGCCATCCTGGTTGGACATGTTCAATTTCAAATCGGGCCACCGGTCACGTTTTTCGACATCCATGAAAGCCCCAAAACAGCTTCCCACAGGTCCAAAGAGGAGGACGCTGGGCCACGTTGGATCCTCAAGCTCGAATATGAAAGGAAACCCATCTGTAGGCGAGGCATCGACGGCGAGCCGCCACTGTGTGGCGTTTTCAATCATGCGGTCGACCATACTGGTCGGTAGGCACAATCCAGGATTCTGTTGTTTAGCCCTTAAAAGGGGACTGAAGGTTCCGAGCCACGAGCGTCAAGCACAACTAACGGGAAAGGAGGATGGATGAGAGAGAAAAAGTGTGTACTGAACGTGGCACCAAAAACCACGTGCACTGACGGGATAGCCCGGATCGTTATTCAAATTGCCGGATAACTGCGGAATAAGAATTCAACCGGTTTAATCATCTACCTAGGACATGGATGGTATTATTTTTCAGGCCACCGAGGCCACTTTGCGATGGCTCGGAAAGAGAAGCTGTGGAGAAGTGGCTATGAATTATAAACGCCAAATAAACCGTCAAAATTTGAGTAAAGCATTAAGACAGTTACACGTGAGATTTTCAACCAGTTCGATAATTGAAATGCATCGACACGGGGCAAAGAAGATCGTGACGTCGCAAGAAATTCGGTAAAGCGCCGATTTAACGGTGCCAGCGGTATGTCAGGGTGTGTTGTTACAAACGAACAGGTTTGTGGATTTTTAACAACAATGAGTTCAAGCATTACTTAATTTGGTCGAAGATACGCCACATTTTAATTGAAACCAGAGGAAGGCTCCGGACCTTTTCATGGTTGCAAGTTAGAATTTTTTTTTTTTGCGAACGGCGGTACCAATTCAACATCGGGCTTGGTGCCGGGTGATATGTACCTATGTTCGTAATCCATAGACTTCCCCTTCTGTCTGATTGAACGTAATAGTCAAGTAACGATATCCATAAAGCGAGATCAGTCCCTGCGTTCAGATAGCTCGGCGGCAGAGGTAAAAAGGCCCTGCCGAGCTACGGCACCAAACGACGGAGTTGTGCCGAGCGATGGCGGCAGATTGCAGACTGCGCCGAGGGAGCGCGGCACAGCTCAGTCGTATGACGACGTAGCTCCGATAGGTCTGCCGCGCGGCCGCCTGAACGCAGTGAGTTGTGGCCTTGAAGAGGCGTTGGTTTATTAAGGCCAATGAAAACCTAAAGATCCATCGCTGTTTCCCACATTTAAATCAAGGGCTTGGCCTCTGTTCGGAACCGTACTTTCTGATTTACGTGGATTGAAGTTCATTGAACTAACGACGATTCAAGATCATGGGAGACCTCATTGGAACTCTTTCACACACACACAAGATCATACAATTCGAGGTTTGTATACAGACACAATCGGGATCATCATCAACTACGCAACTCGTCCGATTTGCTCGCAATTGGGGAGGCACTACTGCATTCAGGCAGTGATGGGGATGCAGTTGATCGCGATGAGACCACCCCACTCCTTCTCGGGCGCGTCGCAAGTAACACTGGTGCTTCCGCTGTCTCACATTATTAGCATTCCAAGCGGAACAAGCGTGAATACAGCTGCCTACCAGTTGTTCCCCGCGACGGTGATGGGGCTGCAGCTCAACCCGACGGGGACGTCGAGGCCGGTGAGGTCAAGGCCGAGGAGGGCGGCAACCGCGGAGGCGGCGCTGCTGCTGGAAGAGACAACGCTGTTGCAGCATTGGTCCGAGGTCGGGGGAGTCACCGGGGGAGTGGTGTTGGGGATGGCGGCAGCAAGGGTCTGCAGCGAAATAATCAATATCTACAGACATCAGATGCTGAGAGAAGCACGTACAATGAGCACGGAGGCTACGACGACAGAGAGCTTGGAGAACATGTTATAGAGAGCTTGAACGACGGTAGAATGTGTTCGAGTGAAGAATCCTGGGGGATTGTCGTGCCTTTTATACAGTTTGCAGGCGGCGGTACAACATACGAGGTACGAGTATATTATGTTGTAGCGTCTGTTTATAAGAGACTAGGGCGGCTGTGAGGGCTGAAAACAGAACCTATTGTGACGTCGTTGGAGGACAAAATTGGGGAAAGAGCATACCAGGAGCATAGTGGAGTGGTGGAGCTGTTGGGGGCTCCTTGAGGTCGCGAGGGCCGCCACATATGAGAAATCAATTGAATTTGAACCTGTCCATCCCAGGCGTCGAAAACTAGAAGCGATGTCGATGAGTGGTGTGGTGGGGCGGGAAGACTTCTGTCGAAGGCAGCGCAGCAGATAAAGTACGCCAGCGAGAGGTCAGACTATGGATCACGGCAATAGCGTTAGGGGTTCTCCCACGTCAACACTTGTCGAACAACGCAACGCCAAAACAACGCTTGAAGAGCGGTGATTGACAACGTCAGTGACGACGAGTGAGTCTACGTGGAGACCGAGACCGAATTAATGGCGAGAGATACTTATGGGTTGTGGATGTCAGGGATAAAATATGCATGCATCTTCCAACCTAGATGTCAAACAAAAATCACCATTCACCTTCACCGATTTCTTTTGGGAACTCGGAGTCGTTTCAGACTACCAATCAAACAGATGTACCTTAGATTTGTTCTTGACCGACGGAACAATTAGTCGTTTGAACGGCAAGATTAAACACGTTGCCTCCTTGGACCTAGACGTCATGGATGATCGAAGAATCTAGGGTCGAACCAAGCAAATCTCCTCCAGGTTCGAGGGGGGCCTCGTACCATTCCGGGTCAGTGCGCATTTCTCGAATTGAAGTAGGCTACCGTGTGTCCGTGCGATTAGATCGCGAGGGGCAGAGTTCCGACCGCACGGAACAACTTCTTCACCTCCGCGAACTTCCCATTTGCGCGCTGTATGAGACCCGAAGGGTTGCAAGAAATGAGGGGCCAAGAACTGAGATAGAAATGCAGCACGAGTTCGGCAGAGGAGGGCGACGGGGTCGCAGACACGGAGATGAAAGGGAATGAACAAGTTCCGGGATACAGTTGACGTTCGCCACAAACAGAGTTCTACACATAGTTTTATCGATTATCATTAAAACTTTTTTGTGTAGAGTCTGACTACGGGAGACTACAAACAGAGAACAAAACGCGGAGAGTTGAGGAACCGTGATGTGGATGGAGTCGGATGAATAACGCGCATCAACGAGGCCGCAAATGACGTCGCAGCTACACAAGCCACATGCACCAGCAACGTACCCTCTCCGATGTCCCACTGGCAGGTGGATTCTCGGAGATACTTTGGCCTCGGGTGGTCTGCGCTCCAATATATCCATTTGCGCAACGTGTGAGACGGCTCCTGTGGGAGTCCTGAGAAACGTCCACTTTGAGATCGGAGAAGTGAGGTACATGTATTACAACAAAAAGGATCAAATCGACGTCGGTGAATAAACTAGGAGAAGCGAGGAAGCTTTTCGTTGCGCCCAAGCCGTGTTCACGACTTCCTCGCAGAACATCGAGCTGAGGCTGATCGGAATGCCGACCGATTGGAAGTACAGGTTCCTTTTTCGTCTGGATTCGAGTATCAGTGCGGAGAGAGTTCAAAATTCGGAGTTTCGCCAGACGTGCGACGTGTCGATGATCGCTCGAAGGCTCCTCGGTCCTGCTCTTCACTTGAAGTTCAGACATCATCCGCCGATCGGTCTAGTGATGTTGAGGGCCCGGCTCGGCCTAATTCCCGGGCTCGGGCTTCAAATTATCCAGGCGCGAGCCCAAGCCCTGGGTGCGGGGCCTGAAGCCCTGACCCCGGGCCCAAGCCCGGGCTTGATAGTCAAAAAAAAGCCATTATGCTAAACTGTACATGTACGTATTATGTGTCTGTAGAAGGTAAGGCGGAAGAAGTACGTACACTAACAACGCCTGGAAGGGGACCACGGAGACTGCCAACTCTAAAGTCGGCGTCGCATTCGGGCCAGGAGAAGAGGACATTCCCTGTCGTCGGGCTCGGCTCAGATGTCATGGTACGCGAGAGACTTGAAAATTAAAATTCACCAATCCATGTCTAGGCGCCATTATCGCTTTGAAAATAGCAGAGTCCTGCAGCCTTGATGCTGTTGAATCAGGATTAAGTGTGGGGTGCAAAAGTGAATCCCCACATACCGGTACAATTTACTTCCTTTAGATCGAATATTGTTCGAGCCTGTAAACTGCCACAACTTCGTTGGAATTTAAATTATGTTCGCGTCGTGTCCTACATCTAGATTACTTTGAACTTTTTCAACGCATACAAACTAATGTTGAAGAACGCGGTTGACGAGCTGACAGGGAGATCAATATGAATCTAGTGACGTCCGAACTTCGAACATTTGCACATGTCCTCTGCAATTACAAGTAGCGACGATGCAGGCAACTTATTTAACCAGTCAGAAATATCATGAGATGGGGGTTTGATTATTGAGGCATGTCTGCCATGTAACATATATACGAACTGGGCTCCCCACGAGCATGAACTTCCTCGGTTGAAAGTGGAAGATGCCGAGTCACGGCTGATGTGCCGATAATGCGAGATGCGTGGAAACGTGCCGTACACAGGGGTGTGCCGCCAATGATGAAGTGCCGCAGATCAATGCCGTGTGAGCCGCATCTGTTCAGTCCCGTGGCTAGAAGGAGACGTCAAGCGCGCCGAAAAGATGAATATATATATATCTAGGCCCGGGCTCGCTGGGCCTGGCAGGCCTGGCATTCAAGCCCGAGCCCTGAGCCCGCCAAAACCTTGTCGGCCAGAAGCCCGAGCCCGGCCCGGCTCGGCTGGCGGGGCCGAGCCCTCAGCTCTAGCGTAAGTGACCATGAGATACTTGCTTATCGTCTGCAGATGTGCCGGGTAAATGCTAGTCGAACCAATCCGGCGCATCATGGCAGTTCGTCACTGAGGAGAATACTGTACTATTTCGACCGAGGTGACGGTGACACTCGATTTTTTTTGATGTGCTTAAAAATCGCTATAATTCAGAAGAAAATTTATCGGTCACCTCGGTCGACGAAAATCTAAAAATAATGAACATTCGGTCGAAATAGTACAGTATGTGCCATTATGTGGGAAGAGACACGTGGCTAGCCTAAAAGATCAATGAGATACGATAAGATAAGTGGATAAGATACTGTCGATGAAGCCAGACCAGATTAGATTAGATTGCGACCTTTTCTGTTTTTTTTTTTTTTTTTTTTTTTTGGAGCGTTTGGGATAATGATTCTCAGTCTGCAGAAGCATTCCAAGGTCATCCGCTTGGGTTGCTGGTTGTTAGCCAGTCATTGCCGGGGAAAATGTCCAGGAGGAAATGCCGTTACGCACAATTTTTACCAGTGTGGGACTCTGACCCGAAAAAATTATCCTATCCCAGTTTCGTCAGTCTTAGGTCGTATACCCACTAAAACCCCCTCTGTGTAAAGCCAATTATCCGGCAGTGAGTCTTCCTCAAGCAAGAGACCACTCCATGTATCTAGCACCCGTTGTTTTTTGAATGCAAGTGTCCCGAACCGAATTTTGTCGGTCAGTAAACGGTCTCGACACAGAGCAGTGTTGATAGCTTTCAACCACTGGTTGTGAACAATGTTCTCATTAATAGTTGAGCCTGGATTTTTCACCACTCTATTAACACGAAGTTTCCATATGACATGCCAGGCAACCGAGACAAGTACAGCGAACAGTCTCCCTTTTTCCGGGAGCACAATCCCTGTTGCGGATTTAAATTTTGTGAGGTTGCAGCCTAATAGTAGGCCCCAGCTGAGAGAAGGCCAATCATCATATTTTTTCAGCCATAATTCGCGTGTGAGGTCCCAAACAATTTTTTGGCCGTGTGCATCGCATTCCAGAGCGATGTGTTCTAATGTTTCCGGCACTTGGCAAGTATGACATTTTCCATTCATTTGCAGGGCTTCAATATGCAACCAGAAGTCGCCCACTCTGAATGTATTGTGTATACACTTCCAGAAGAACTCTCGTGAGAGTCGTTGAAGCGTGGTGGATCGGATTGAACTCCAGATCATTGAATCAGTTGGCGTGTAACCTGAAATCTGTTCAATTGTGCATCTAATGCGGTCTAGGTTTATAAAGGTTGACTGTCGGTGCGGAGTCGGATGTAATGTCAGTATGGCTTTGGTAAACAATCGTTGTGAGCCACTGGCAAGGGGGATACCTGGACATTCAAACATCAGGTCAACTTGTGTGTCAAGTTCGACCGCGATGGGGTTTACATCTGCTAGTGATCTGGCTTGGTTGGTAGAGACCATTTTAAATTGGATTCGAGCGACCCTCTCGTTGAGACTTGCAAAAACGGCGCGGAAGAGGATGAAGTTGGGGTCTAAAATGTTATTTTCAAATTGGGTTCGATTTTTCACAAGTGCTCTCGAGAGCAAATCTGATGAGGAGCAGATGAGAAGTGGTACATTCTTTGGGGTGTTCTGCAAGATGTGGAGCACTCCACCCAGCAAAGCTGTTGCGAATGTCAAAGGTATCGTCGGTTTATCAAAGGTCAGTGACAATACTTCCTGTTCTTCTCCGACATCTGAGGTTGATTTTATCATTAGTGTAATTTCAGGAGTCAATTCACCTGCACGCTTGACTTTCGCATGTAAGAAGACTGTCATTAGAGCAGGATTCAATCCAGGAATTTTGTAGCGCCTAGTTGACAGCTGGTTCAGTGATTCCTCGGATGCAAAAATCCTGAAACCTCTGTCTATATCCAGAAGTCGGAAATCTGGGTCAAATGTTACAACTTGGTCTGTTCCAGGTGCTTGATTCGCCTCTCGTTCCAAATCTGTGAGGGCCCACCATAGAGGGTTCTCTTTCGAGGCCCACCTCTTCCCCATGGACACGTAGGCCCCCCATCTTTGCCTTCAAGGGTCTTATTTTTGCCCCGGCAGTGGGAATTCGTCGGGTAAGAGTCAGCAGGAATCAACTTAAGCCTGTACACCGTTTCAGATGCACAAACCGACAGAGGATTTAGTACTCTCCAGCCATGTGGGGCTACTAACCTCCACACGCCACGGCCCGCCACCCACCGACTCTAGGGCAGTTTCCCGTTGCCTCCCTGGCTGCTTCGTTTGAGGACTGGCACCTCGTACGGATCCGCATCCATGGAGACTCTCTGTCTCGCCGCCGAGACGACTAACCACCGCGCACATGGAGCGAACAAGGTGCGAGGCATGGGGTGCCCTGAGACCTGCCGGTCTATTCGGGTGGTTTTGATAAGCAGTCCCCCATCTTATTTTCGCCTATCCACAAGGGACCCTGCACGGGGTTTGGCAAAAATAGTTTTAGGTCATTTCGGACTGCCAAGATGAGCTGTGGCTGAGTCGCCACATGCGAACCTGCTTTACCAAGGCAGGACTCAACAGCATAGTTTTAACGTCATTTCGGAACGTGGAGCATGGCACAGACCAACATCACTCCCCCAGATTGAACCAGAGGGGACTCCATTTGTGTGTCGGGCACTTCAGTGACCTCGGGCTCTCCCGGCGAGTTATCGTCACGCCTGACGAAGCCGTTACAAAGTTCGACCCGCCTGAGCAATATCCGGCGAGCCCGCCACATGTCGTAACTCTACCCCGGATTTTACTCAAGAAGGTTCTGAAACACCGCAGATCACCCTTCCCCTGAGGGCAACTTTTTGCCTTAAGAGACTCCCAGTGCTGTTCATCCCTTGAGATATTCGTGGTGCCTAGGACTACCGGCATCATCACGTTTTTATGTCTGCAACGAACCTGCCAGAGATTGGGCCTGTGACAATATCACAATGGGTTGCAAGGGTCTGGTCCTCGGACAATTCTGGCACAAATTTTCGTAGAACTGGCTTCAGCGACGAGGAGAGTTTTGAGTGTATACAATAGAATGCCCAGTTTTTACCTATGTTTCACGCCACCTTAGCCATCGGAAGGTTGGACTACCCCAGAAACGTACTTAGGAGATGGGCACGTATCATAAAAGTGTTCCTGCAAAATTTCAGGCAGGTTGGTGGCTTGTATCTTCTTTTGTATACCTAAAAATACCCCTCCCACTGCCAAAACCAAATAGTTTAAAAGCCAGAAAGAAAATTGTCGTGTTCAACATCCAAGGGTCACCCGAGGCTAATACAAGTTACGGGAGGCATATTGGATGCAAGAGGGCCCGTTCATGAGTTTTTGAGGTGCTCCGACGAGAGTGAGCCTGTGGGAGGCCGGTAATCAGAATATTACATTTTATGTATTGTGGAACCCGGACATCGGAAAGAACGACACCGTTCGAGGACCAATGGACCGTTTTTCGCAAAGTGAAATTGTAGACCTAATGAAAAGACAGATCGGAATCTGATGGTAGGTAGGTAGGTATATTCTGGCGCGGTCCCGTTAAGAAACAACAGGGGGATGGTGTGTTCAGAATTTACCCAGGACTCATAGTCGAGAAGATTTTCAGCATCTTTCCTTAAATGCCCCGTGAGAGATAGTACCTGCTTTACTTCGTGTTGCCAAATGATTATCGGCACTTGGGAGGTCTGCAAAGTATCATCCCTATCCTAGATCAAGTATTTAAGTGCTGCTTACTACTAGATGCTTGAATCCGGATTGTCGTAGTACCCCGGTCCGCAGTCCGGCAGCGATGGTCCGGGTGGTCCAGGCAGTGCACGTGGGTGCTTAGTGTGGCGTGTTGATCCACACTCAAGACTCTCGTCAATACTCCATTCTCCCAAGTTGCGATTGGTTTTCCTGTCTCTCCTCCTTCAATCCATTCGAAGCGCTCAACCACCTGCACTCAAAATTGTGCTTACCGACCGGTATGGTTGACCGCATGATTGAAACCGCAGCACAGTGGCAGCTCGCTCTCGATACCTCGCGTACAGATGGCCTTTCTTATCTGTTCGAGGTAGACGACCCAATCTGGTCGAGAGTATTTGTCTTCGGCCCCAAGGGAAGCTGCTTTGGGGCTTTCATACATCGTAACTGCTCCAAATTGGTGTTAACGATGTCCAATCAAGATGGCACTCAATGTCGCTCCGTTGATGTGCGCGAGATGCTTGAAAAGGCGGCGAAGGATCTCCCCATTTTACAGCGCCGCTGCATCCAGCAGGGCACTCGAGAAGCTTCACTCCAGTACCTGGATTTTTTGGTGGGCGTTTTATCTTCGTTCAATAAGCGCGAACCAATCCCTTCCACTGGCAGCTTCGGCTGGAGGCCTTCCTGTACTTCTTGCTCTGGCACGATTTCCCCTCCTTCATTCATGCGAACCTCATGAAAGATCTCCATGACCATCACAGAGCCACTTTCCGACTCCCCGAGGGCTGCGCGCAGGCGTCGTTCGAAGGACTTTGCGCTAAAAGTCTTTGGGACCTCCGGCGAAAACACCAGCCATTCCATCCCGTCGGCAAACCCCTAACCGGCGCACTTGTGACCTTGCTTCCCCCAAACTGGGGTGATCCCCGCGTCGACAACCGTCTGGGTGTCCCAACCAAGACTCCATCTGGAAGCCGGTTTCTACGGTTGTCGGATCCTTCTCGTAATGATCATCCCGTAGCTCCAGAGGCGGCCTCCATCCAGCAGCCATCATCCATCGTCCCCAACGAACTCGAAGGCGAAGGGCGCAAACGTCATCACGAGGAAGAGGATAAAGAGGAGGAGGTGTTGCATTCTCCCGATTCCCAAGAAGGAGCAGCAACCGGACTCAGATTTCCTCGTCCTCATCCTCCAGAGCCGTCTAGCTCCGACATCACGGGCATCACGGGCATCGCTATCCCCGATGCGGACCTTGTCGCGATACCCAAGACCCCCCAGAGACAGCGTTCTACGACGCTGCGTGCCCTGGGCCCAGCCCATGGAGTTCGTAGGAGCGAACGAGAGAAGGAGAGCCACCGCCCTGCGCAACCCATTCGCCGCCCCTCTCGCGCCCTTCCCCGCCCCAAAGTTTTCGCACAAAACGTCCACTCAGCCGCAGGTGCTCCGCTCATCCTGGGCCATTCCCTTGTGATGACGTTCGAGCAGTTTAAGAACGCCCGGCTCTTCGGGTCCGCCACACTCGAGGGCGATGCCGACGCGCTACTGGAGTTCTTCAAAACGCATGGCGGCCGTGCGCAGCTCGCGTACGTCCGGCATCTGTGCGCTGTGTTGAATTTTTCCGAGCAGCGGCTCCATGGCATCCCCAGCGCCCAGGCTGGAGCCCAAGAATGGCAGTCAACGTCCCTCGGGCTGGTGTTCGAACGGGTCGACGATGATCCACGGACATTCAGTGAGGAGACGCTGCGTGGGGATGGCGAGGCGGTTGTGGCGTTCCTAAATGGCCGACCCACCGAGGACTCCCGGCAGTATGTTGGTTATCTGCGTGCTGTCTTGGAGTCAGTGGAGAAGATGCTGGAGCGCAATTAGAACGTCCTTCCGCCATTTACTTTATCAGTTTCGAATGCAATTTTTTCATCGAGGTCTCCGGTGTGCAACGAGATATGCGCAAGTCACGCCCTACTCTCCATTTCTCGCTCTTTTCAGAATGGCTAGGGGCAAGACGGAAAGAGAACCAAGGTCGAGAGTACCTTTTTGACATTCGAATCTTGGCGTAGCTGCAGTTCCGCCCAATGTCGAACAAGCTCCCAGAATCACTCCAAAAATTCCGCCCTTTCCGCTTAAGAGTCCGCTTCTCTGTGCTATACGTACTTCAATGGAAAGTTCCCATTCGGAACGATCCAGAATTGCTGTTGACCGGAAAACCATGCAAACCCTGGTTGGAGTATCCACCTCGTCCTGGGCCATCTACAGTTTTCAAGTGAAGATGCCAAAAAGGTTGCCTTGAACGGCATGCGGGAATTCGGGCTTGACATCAAGAGCTCCTTTTCTCGGTACAGGTAGTTGGAAAAATTTGGAAGTTTTACACAAATGGAATCAAGTCCCATCGTGTTATGTACGAGAATTAACGCTCGCAGCGCTTTGTTTTATGGGTTGCACCTTATGTAAATCTAATCTAATCTATTCGCCTTATCTTATCTTTGCGTTCAACGGAATGATCTGTTTCAACTTTTTGGCTAGGGCACGGCCCACGGGGGCGGGGGCATACTATACCTGTGTGGTTGTCTCCTCCTATCCTCACGAAACCACTTAGCACGCGGCCTGCCAGGGAGTAGCGGACCCCACGAGAACTGTCAAGAATTCGAGTTGATTCAGAGTCGATGAAGTAACTTATATACAACTCAAATGTCCTTGTACTCACAGTTCTTCTGTCCAAAAATCCTACTTTCCCTGTATGCTATGGATGTTGATTGAGAATTAAACAAGATCCGCAGTCGCGACCTTATTCTCCCAGGTCAAACGCGGTCACGTGAGATAATGTGTCCCGGTCCGTGCATCCCTGACAACCAAGCAGCTACTACTGACACGTTTGGCGACCGCGAATGATCACACACACCCAAACCAGCACCGAATACGGGTTTCGAGTTCCAGTGGACAGCCTTCCAACAGACTCTGGCTTTGTATTTTGTGAAGAAGCCTTCAACTTGGACTGAACGAAAAATATTCGCGTCAAGCCGAGTTGATGCACTGAAGCCTATTGAACCTGTTTCTTTTGTGATCTCACTCCTCCGATCTCACAGCGGACGTTTAATAACTCCCACAGGATCCACGTTGATACCACGCAAATAGAATAAATCGAACTACAACTTCGGAAGGGGAGACCATCCCAATGAAAGAAACTACTTATAGATTCCTCCGTGATAGCGAGTGAGGAATCGCCGGGCGACATCTACGAAGAATATGAAGAGTGTGTACATGTGCAATTCGTACCCACGACGTCATCCCCAATCTTACGGGCAACTAAATCCCATATCATGGTCCGGGCGCGTGGCTCATTCTTTGTGGCTGAACCATCAACTTTCTATTGGAACTTGTGGAGTCAACTTCATCTCCGTGTATGCTACTCCGTCTCCCCCGCGGCCGAACTCGCACTCCAATCCTTCAGTTCTTGTCTCGTCATGTTTGGGAACGCCTCGGGTTTGATCCTGCGCGGAAATTGGAAACGTGCCGTACGGTATGGACTTCTTCCCCGTGTGGTATCGTTCCCAGACAGGATAACGTCTGGGATTGTAGACAACCATAGTGATACTCTCACTCGATTTCTCCGATGAGTACCAACTTAGGATCACAACAACAGTCGATGAGACTCACAAGCCTACGGAATCGCGTAGTTCAACACTGCGGTGGTTCCCCCATTCCCCCGGCTTTCCATCATTCATGACGCCCAGGCAAATTTCAGCGTTATTGAAATCTCGACATGCAAAACGCTAATTTCTCCGTCGGGTTCAATCAAGAATAAATCCAGGTCTGTTTGATGGGTGTCACAAACGACTCGTTCCTCAAGCTGAAACGGCTGCGAGTGCCCTGGAAAGATCTGTGAAAGAGGATGTAGACTTCTATCTAGACTCGTGCGTCCAAGCTGGTTTATTCTGGTCATCTAAACCCACATGTCCTTGCTTCTTATTGCTCCGGACCTTCTGGATGCTGGTGACTTTAAGTGACGTTGCTAATCACCGCTCTCCAAGCGTTCTATTAGTGTTGTACTTATCTGTTTGACAATCGTTGACGTGGGAGAAGACCCTGCCGATATTACTTGACCTGGCACAGCCTGGAAATTCTCTCTTCGTGCTACCTACGACATGACTCTTCCCGCCCCAACGCTCCACTCGTCTACATTCGTTCTTGCTGATTGATTGTAGTGCCCAATTTTGTCTGGGATGGGCATTTTGTCTGGGATGGGCATGTATCCAATTGCGTTACTTGTCATATCTTGGTCATTCACCCTCCCTCGCGACCTCAGGGAGTCGCTAACGGCTCCACCGCTCCACTGTGCTCCTGGGATTCTCTTTCCCCGACATTGTCCTCAAACGATGTCGCAATAAGTCTCTGTTTTCAGTCCTCATAGCTGCAAAATGTATAAAAGGCGCGACAATCCCCCAGGACTCTTCACTCGAACACATTCTACCGTAGTTCAAGCTCTCTCAAGTCAATAACATGTTCTCCAAGCTCTCTGTCGTGGAAGAAACTCGACAACTCCAATCAGTGCTATTCCAATTCTTGTCCTCATGGCTTGTAACCCCTCAGGTTGATCGAGCGCGGAAATTGTGCCGTACGGTCTAAATCCTGCTCGTTGTCTCTTCTCCGGGAAATCCGAACTTCTGGGAGTACAGACAAATGCTGAGCGCCCGCTTCGACCCCCTTGGGAAGACTCGCAAACGTGCTTTGACCCTCCTGCACTTTTGTCGGGAATCCTCTATCACCCATGACGTCGAGGCGGCGTGTTTAATTTCGGAGCTCAAAGGCTACTGTATTTCTCCGTTGGAGAGTCGGGAACAAGATCCGAGGCATATTTGTCTGATGGGTACCATGTACGACTCGGTTCTTCAATACCCATCGGCTGCGAGTGCCCGAAAAAATCGAGGGAGGCGGATAGTCATTTTCGTTCGACTTGATAGGGCTGAAGATGCATGCGGATTTATCGCTGGCCTTTCAACCTATATTTCCTGGTACTCTTGCATCAGGATTGCCTCCTCAATCGTAGTCAATGACGCTTCAAATCACCGCTCTCCAACCGTTGTATTTGTTCGACAATCGTTGACGTGGGAGAAAACCTTGTTGATATCACTACACTCTACGGCCTTGACCTCCCAGCCGGGGAATTCTCTCCTCGCGCTGCCTTCGACATGACTCTTCCCGCCCCAACACTCCACTGGTCGATTCGTTCCTGCTGATTCTATGCTAGATTTCGTCTCGGATGGACAGATACCAATTGAGTTACTTGTCATATCCTGGTCATTCACCCTCCCTCGCGACCTCAGGGAGTCCCCAGCGGCTCCACCGCTCCACTATTCTCCCGAGATGCTCTTTCCTCAAGATTGTCCTCAAACGACGTCGCAATAACTTCTGTTTTCGGCTCTCACACCCGCGAACTGCATAAAAAGCACGACAATCCCCCAGGACTCTTCACTCGAACACACTCTACCGTAGTTCAAGCTCTCTCAAGCCAATAACATGTTCTCCAAGCTCTCTGTCGTCGTAGCCTCCGTGCTCATTGTACGTGCCTCAGCGTACTGGACTCGGACTCTTGCAGATACTGATTATTTTCGCTGCAGACCCTTGCTGCCGCCATTCCCAACACCACTCCCCCGGTGACTCCCCCAACCTCGGACCAATGCTGCAACAGCGTTGTCTCCTCCAGCAGCAGTGCCGCCTCTGCAGTCGCCGGCCTCCTCGGCCTTGACCTTACCGGCCTCGACGTCCCCGTTGGGTTGAGCTGCAGCGCCATCACCGTCGTGGGGAACAACTGGTATGCCGCGAGCTCATGATTTTTTCTCTTCAAATGCTGATGATAGTGTGATACAGCGGAGGCACCAGCGTCACTTGCGACGCTCCCGAGCAGGAGTGGGGTGGTCTCATCGCGATCAACTGCATCCCCATCACTGCCTGAATGCAGTACCTCCCGAGTTACGCGTGAATTGAACGAGTTGTGTAGTTGATGATGTTTATGATTGTATGAATGAATTGTATGATTTTGTGTGCCCGAAAGTGTCCCGAAGAAAAGCAGATACTGGCCTCAAAAGAATTTCCTCAGCTTGACTCGTTGTTTACATAATCAAAGACTCGACGCTTTTAAAAGAGATTTTGAGAGAAGAATTATAAAGATTACAACTCAAGTACAACTGCAGCATTTCGGTTGAATATTTGGGCTCGGACTTGGCCGAGGGGCAGTGATCGGACCGGCCCGATGAGGCAATCACCGGCACCCTTGATTTCGTCCCACCATGACCTCCAAGCTTCAAACTCGAATATGCCCTGATATTCAACTAAGAGGACCATATAGATCCGGAGAAGTCTTGCCAACATCAACTTCACCGAACTACTCAGGAGCAAGGTCTGAGACATGGTACATCGATTTTTGCGATTGGCCAGCCGACACACGCTAGCCGACACACTCATCTTAGACATCAGTCTCCGCGAATACTCCCCCTGCGGATGTTTCACTGTTCCGTGGACGGGACTCGCGCCCCTGGATCTGCAGGTATAAAATCCGGAATATTCCCTTCACCTTCACTCGTCAATTCGACTCACGAACCACAACAAACTAAGTAAGCCCAAGCCATTATTCATTCAGGATTATCTCTGACTCTCCAACAGTTCACGATCTAGCGACCCAGTCAACGACTAAATCTCGACGAAATGATGACCTACTTCATCCCACTCGCCGTGCTCAGTACCGTACCACTCCTCTCAAGCGCCTCTCCACTCTTCCGATTCAACAAGGGCGTTGCCGCTGCCGCAGGGATATCTGAGACCGCTACGGTCACTGTAATCCAATTCCCCAGGGCATCCGCATCGCCTGTAGCGAAC
Organism: Mycena galericulata; assembly: GCA_029289565.1. Lineage (NCBI taxonomy): Eukaryota > Fungi > Basidiomycota > Agaricomycetes > Agaricales > Mycenaceae > Mycena > Mycena galericulata. The sequence goes on along the minus strand of JARKIA010000129.1, from coordinate 319,021 downwards.
TTCGCCGACTCCGCCGCTGTCGTTTCGAATGCCGCCAGTGTAATTTCTAGCAGCCTCGCCAACGGCGCTGGTATCCCTTCACCGGTAGTGAATTTCGCCTCCAGCGCGGTCAGCGGTGTCGGTTCCCTACCGACGGGCACTGCCCCAGCCGTATTCAACTTTGTCCACGCCGTCGTCGACCCCGCCAGCATTCTGCCCACCATCGTTGCTATCCCATCTCCGGCGGTGAAATTTGTCTACGATACGGTCAGCGGTACCGTTCAGCCCAGTGGTGTCCCCGGACCAAACTTTGTCTCCAGCGCGGTCAGTGGAGTCGTGCAGCCCAGCGCTCTGCCCAGTGGTATCAACGTCTCCCGGCTGTCGTCAACATCGTATCAAGTGCCGCGAACGCGGCCCCCTTTGGTGTTCTCCCGAATGAATTCGACGTTGTTGTCGTTCCCAGTGCTGTGATCTCCAGCGCTGTTAGCGGCGCTTCTGGGATCCCGATGGACGTATCCGCCATCCCGTCGACTCTACTCGCGCTGGGCACCTCAACGAGCACGACCTCGAGCGCCTTGAGCTCCGCTACCACGCTCTTGAATAGTGTTTTGAACTTAAGTTCCCGTTCCGATCTCCTCGGCGCGGGTGCTCAGGCGCGTTAATTTTTCTTCCTCCACGTCCCAATAAACATAGTATATTCCAGCTCATGACGGCTACGTATACTCTCGGTATCCAGATTAACGGTCTCACGACGCAGGTCAACAGCCTATTCTCCCTCCTGGTACGCATTCGATCCGGTCCGCCGACACATTATTGTACTCACTTTTTTCCAGGCTGCGCTCTCCGGTAGCGCGACCTCCGATGAGACCGCCGCTCAGGTTGCTCTTCAGCTCCAAGATTTCCTAAACCAAATCTCGTCCTTCGTGAGCCGGGTATGTGCCAGCACTCCCTCATCTCCATACGAATCTCAATGTTATGCTGCAGGTGACGACCTTCTCCTCCGGCTGCCACACCACCTCGCCTCCCACGGACATCACGCAGTTGCTCACCTCCGTGCAGGCGTTACAGACGACACTTCAAGTCAGTCTTTTCCTTATTTATTCCGCTACGGGCAGCTCACAAACTTGTCGCAGCTCATGATGACCCTCTTGATTCCTCACTGTGGATCACAGTTTGACGCTCTGAACGTCGCGTGGAGAAACACTGACTCCGGGCTGAACGCTTGCATCGCGAACATGTAAATGCACCCGTTGCACTCGCTGTCATGCCCGCGCGCCTTTTCTGTCGGACTCATATATCACATTTGTAGGGATAATTCTAATCAGCAACCCCCGTAGTTTTGGGTACGGGGGTTGCCGCTATTCAGCAACCTTGCTAATCAGCAAGCCCTTGTTAATAAGCGGTGTTGCCGATGTCTGCCGCTGATGCCGTCGGCACTACTGGCGCACAATACAAATGAGATTCACATATCTCTGTTTCCCCTTGCCCTCTATGCCTCCGGTTTTTTTCGGGATTGTGTACTATTCTTCTCACCTATATCTGACTGAAATAACTAAGAGGAAACAAATAAGAGGCCGTCGGTCCATCAAAGTCAGTGATCAAAAGAGAGGTTATCTTGCTCTGTCCTCCCGGCTTTCGCTGAACTTATGGAAAATTTGAGAGGTGCCTTACATACACTATGAACTTTCTGCCGACTCAGAATTTTTTACTAACGCGATGTTGTGGTGTTCTGGTCCAATCCATTACGCTCTATATATCACTCCGAGGAATTGTGTACCGTCAGAAATCAACTTCTCAACCTGGATTTTTCCTGATTTGGAACTTCATCAAAGGAAGAGTTTTCCATGCTACTGTAAAGAAGACTCGCGGAGGATTTGAGATTGATTGGAAGACACTTCCTAGTGCAGCAACAGCCGGGTCCGTGGGCCGAACACGGCATCACTGCAGATCACAGCGGGGTATCAATTCCTATCGGCAATACTAGCCGAGAGTATTACGTGGGGGTTGCTCTGGGGTTGCTGAATAGATTTTTCTATTCAGCAACCCCCCGTACCGCGACTACGGGGGTTGCTGATTAGAATTATCCCATTTGTAGGACATAGGACACATGTAAAAATTGGCAATACAGATTTTCAAACCCCAAGGGTTTGTCTCTATGTATGTCGGAAATTTGACTCTTCTCTTATAAGACGATCATGTGATAAGGCCTCGTAACGCCATCACCAGAGGCCGATGTCTCTTCCGACGCCTTGTTATTGCTGCCTAAATCTTGGAGGGCCTTATCCTCCCTTGCAAGGAACTCATACTAGAGGTGGGAAGAGTGATTATGGTACTATTACGAAAAAACCTTGAAATCTTGCAAGGCTCTTATAGCCTTACAAGGCCACACAGGGCCTTACAGCGTCAAATCCAAATTTCCGACATAATCTCCCCGAATCAATCCTATCTAATCTGATCTGGTCCAAAGCCGCTTCAATTCTGCCAAGGCTGTGGAACCCGAGTCCGCAGACTCTTCTAAGTCTGGGTCTAAGGTGGCCCATACACGCGTCGCATCTGATGCACTGTGGGCGGATCAACAACGACACGGGCGAAGTCTGAGGGCGGAATTTTGATCCGACGATTTTCGGTTCTGTCGGCCACGTGTCCTGCGGCCTTCTCCCTTCTCCTCGACGCGCTCACTCAGTACTGGCCGAACTCGAAGAGGACATGGGCATGCATATACACACTCGGCCCACAAGAATCGTACCTGCGCTAAAAGGCTTCCCCCCGCTTTCCGAGGAGCAATAAAAAGGTTGTGGTGAGCAGCACCGATCACATGGCAGCGGGTCTTTTGGCGATTTGAGCTTTCAATGACTATTTCAATGGAATTTCCACTGAATAGGCCGACAAAGAATATCCCCGTCAAACGGCATAAATATGCTCCGGGTTTCGCGTCCTTGCGAGGAAGCCACAACACGACTTGGGGGGCAGAACAAAAGCCTCCGCGGCATGCCAAGTTTATGAATTGACGCCGACTCGAACTCGTTAACCTTTCTTGGCGATCTACTGTACCTCAAAATGGTTGTTGCTGTACACGCGACGTCATTTTCAGTGTTACGGCCCAAATTCCATATCACGGTACCGGTGCCGTCAACTCTCCACTTTGTGGCTGAATGTCAAATCCCTTCTGGTTGAACTAGTCAATCGCACTTCCGCTTCTCCCAGCGCGACTCCGTCGCCCCCGCGGCTGGGAAGAAACTCGACAACTCCAATCAGTGCTATTCCAATTCTTGTCCCCATGGCTTGTAACCCCTCAGGTTGATCGAGCGCGGAAATTGTGCCGTACGGTCTAAATCCTGCTCGTTGTCTCTTCTCCGGGAAATCCGAACTTCTGGGAGTACAGACAAATGCTGAGCGCCCGCTTCGACCCCCTTGGGAAGACTCGCAAACTTGCTTTGACCCTCCTGCACTTTTGTCGGGAATCCTCTATCACCCATGACGTCGAGGCGGCGTGTTTAATTTCGGAGTTCAAAGGCTATTTCTCCGTTGGAGAGTCGGGAACAAGATCCGAGGCATATTTGTCTGATGGGTACCATGTACGACTCGGTTCTTCAATACCCATCGGCTGCGAGTGCCCGAAAAAATCGAGGGAGGCGGATAGTCATTTTCGTTCGACTTGATAGGGCTGAAGATGCATGCGGATTTATCGCTGGCCTTTCAACCCATATTTCCTGGTACTCTTGCATCAGGATTGCCTCCTCAATCGTAGTCAATGACGTTTCAAATCACCGCTCTCCAACCGTTGTATTTGTTCGACAATCGTTGACGTGGGAGAAAACCCTGCTGATATCACTACACTCTACGGCCTTGACCTCCGAGCCGGGGAATTCTCTCCTCGCGCTGCCTTCGACATGACTCTTCCCGCCCCAACACTCCACTGGTCGATTCGTTCCTGCTGATTCTATGCTAGATTTCGTCTCGGATGGACAGATACCAATTGAGTTACTTGTCATATCCTGGTCATTCACCCTCCCTCGCGACCTCAGGGAGTCCCCAGCGGCTCCACCGCTCCACTATTCTCCCGAGATGCTCTTTCCTCAAGATTGTCCTCAAACGACGTCGCAATAACTTCTGTTTTCGGCTCTCACACCCGCGAACTGCATAAAAAGCACGACAATCCCCCAGGACTCTTCACTCGAACACACTCTACCGTAGTTCAAGCTCTCTCAAGCCAATAACATGTTCTCCAAGCTCTCTGTCGTCGTAGCCTCCGTGCTCATTGTACGTGCCTCAGCGTACTGGACTCGGACTCTTGCAGATACTGATTATTTTCGCTGCAGACCCTTGCTGCCGCCATTCCCAACACCACTCCCCCGGTGACTCCCCCAACCTCGGACCAATGCTGCAACAGCGTTGTCTCCTCCAGCAGCAGTGCCGCCTCTGCAGTCGCCGGCCTCCTCGGCCTTGACCTTACCGGCCTCGACGTCCCCGTTGGGTTGAGCTGCAGCGCCATCACCGTCGTGGGGAACAACTGGTATGCCGCGACCTCATGATTTTTTCCGCTTCGAATTCTGATGATAATGTGATACAGCGGAGGCACCACAGTCACCTGCGACGCCCCCGAGCAGGAGTGGGGTGGTCTCATTGCGATCAACTGCATCCCGATCACCGCCTGAATGCAGCACCTCCCAAGTTGCGCGTGAATTGAACGAGTTGTGTAGTTGATGATGTTTACGATTGTACGAATGGATTGTATCATTTTGTGTACCCGAAAGTGTTCCGAAGGACAGCGTTCCTGACTTGACGATCAAGATGTCTCGGAAAGAGAATTTCGTAAATTTCAATCCGTGACAATATTTGTTCATGAAAGAAAACTCAGAATGGGGATTTCCATAAAGCGACTAGACTTTGACTCTCTAAAGGATTATTTCGTCTTCAGGTTCCGACTTCGCCGATCAGCCGAACAACATCACTTCAAGTTTGCCAATCAAAGTGAGGCCGATCCTACAAATTCTTAAGGCTCTCCGGGCATGTCCTGGTACCTCTGCCAGAACCCAGTGGCTTGAAGAGCCAAACAACCTGATGCAAGTAGATTGAGTCCTCAGACAGCCAAAGACTTCGGCAAAGACTTGAGATTTCCACACATTCCAAAATTTGAGGAAGGAATTTTGCATACATAAATAATGATCTTTTCGATGAATATGCTCACCATCCAACTTGTTGTTCTTTCAAGTCTGTCCTCGAACAAATGAATAAGCTAAACTACATAGTGGGCTGTAGCAAAGGCCCATATAGGCCTAGAACCGGGAGTTACCGCTACGATCGGGGTTGGAGTTTTTGGTTCAAGAGCCCATCAAAAGCCGAGACCCGGAAGTTACCGCTACGATCGGGGTTTGCAATTGTGAGACGTAGACCTGGTACCTAAGTCGGTACCAGGAATTCTAGAACTCCCAAATGAGATGTTTTATATGTAGCCTCGTTACACGTATGCATTCTACAAAGCCATATTTCGTCTGTCTCAGATACAACGGGCACGACCGGGCGTTGGGGAAGATCCCTTTCCTTTATTTGGCTCGGATGACGCCGGTAGGGCTGCTGACCGTAACCGTATTCGACGTTTGACGGCACCCGGAAAGCGGTCACCGTACCATCCCGCGCCTCGGATCCCAGTACTTGACGGGACGGCATGTGCCGTATGGTACCCGCCGGAAATACGGCCATATACGGCGTCAATTCCGTGCACACGGTGCCGGTCCAAAAGTAGAACGGATCGAACAAATGACGCGTCGTGTCTTGCCGGCCGCTTGCCGACCCATTGCCGCCCAATTAATTTCATCTTTCTGAATTCACTAATTCTATAGGCTCTTGGATTTCCCACTTGCAACCGCATTTGAATTTTTGTATAAAGTGTGCCTGACTATCTCGCGTGTTCGCCAGCTCATAGCCTCTACAAGACTGCTGCACAGATCTGCACTGCCATGGCTGGCGCTTTACAACCCGTAACTTAACGGATCGACGCTGGTGCCATATTAAACGGATCATTCTCTCGCATTGAGCTTCTCCGCAGCCATATGGTTCGAGTTCGCCACCGTTCATCATGAATTTCGATGATCAGGGATTGAAAGCTTCAAACTGCAGACAAAATGGTCCCCGCAGCAATTATGACTCTTCTGCTATGCAATGTTCTGTACTGGGTTGACCAGATTTTTCGTAATGTGGATCTTTGGCTCACCGACATGACCGAGAAAAATGTCTTTTCAATTATAGCGATTGCCAAACACCTCTTTTATAAAAGTCTCGAAAACCATGGCCAGCCGAGGGTCACTGAAGACTTGGGTCAAATTCTACAAAAATGCGAGTGTGTAGGCGGATGTCTCCTTCTATCTTGCTTTTCGATCAGCCTACATCGATGCAAGTCCCATAACTTCAGTTTAGGCTTACATAACTGAGAACCGGCCGTCAAAAAGCCGTCAAAAATCTTGATCGGGAGCCACCTGGTTATGTTTGATCGCTCGTTCGGCCATTGCGCAGCTGACACTTGCGCGCTGGGCGATGCAATCACTATAACGACTCCCAGCTCGCGACAATTCTCTACCGGAAAGCCATTGTGTTTTCTTCGCCTGTGATCCACGCAACAGAACGAACATTTGGACAAGCGCTGATTTACTAGTTCATGACCAACGGCATGCTGCGCAATGAGGTGGACCAGGTGGTATAAAAGAAGGGAATCATCTCTGAAATCTCCATTCTCTTCCTCTTCACAGACTGACCAGGTGTCTTACCTCTTTCTTCCCTCCCTTTCCCTTCTCTCCTTCGCATTTCCACCTCCCATTTTATTTTATCTTTCAATGGCCCGCTTTTCCTCCGTTCTGTTTTCTCTCTGCATTGCAGCATGTGCCATGGCAGGTAAGCCGCTCATTTCCTCTCGCACCCAGATACTCAACCGCGGATGGCAACAGCACCCATGCACAGACGCCAGATCGGAAACCTCGATTGCAATCTCGCGCGTCTCAAGAGCGTGGTAGACGTCGCTGACGCCCAGACCTTGATTGGGCAACTCAACACAACGTAACGTGTCCCACCCGATATGTACAACCAACATCCACCCGCTGACTGCTGTTTTTCAGCGAACTCTCAACGGCGACTGCGGTAGCCGTTGCTCAGGCGGGGCTGGTCAGCGTGAATGATGCGACCCAGACCATCCTCAACGCTGTTTTCGCCAACCAGACCGCCCCCGCCGACTCGCGCGACCAATTTGCCTCTGGGTTGAATGCGGCGTTGGAGGCGCTCAAGATGATCAACGAGTAAGTAACTTTGTTTCTGTAACACACCATGGTATTGAAATATGTCCCCCGTAGCCCGAGCCAAAATGCTACGATCACAGCAGCACAGGCCAAGATACTGAGCGCCGGCCAAGACGGAAATAATGTTGTGGCGGATTGTAAATAGGCAGCTTAGCGGATCGGCGTATTTACTCGCTTTAATATAGAGGCTGAGCTTCTATCCAGCACGGTGTGGAGCACTCTTGAGGAGAGTGGCTGTGGTTGAACCGATGTTCTTCATCAAGGAGGCATCACATGCAACGAATTCAGGTTTCCATCCTTGTTGAGCGGGTGGCTTGTGAAATAAGCCTACAATATATTCCGCCCCCTTCCGGTTTCGGCCACTTAAGATGATATGTGCCCTCCCTTTGGTGTACCGCGCAAATGCCTCCGTGATGGCGCGGTCAATTCCGCAAGGTTCGCGGACGAAAATGGCCACTGGGAGATGGAGCGGAGAGCGAAGGCATTATATGAAGTTGCGGAAGGAAGATGAGTGCATCGAACATTCGAGGAGCATACTATTTATGCATTGGATGCCAACATTGGCCACCGGATGTTCCTACGGACTGGTCACCAGGGGCGCGCGACCTGGGGGAACACTTGGAAAAGATATCATTAGATATACGTGGTATGCTAACATTCAACTTGCCTGACACCGGATCTTCCTGCGGGACGAGAAGGGACACGAGTACTCTCGGACCAGAATACGGCGGGCGTGCGACACTGGGGGATTTACTCGGGAATTAATTTGGTACGATTTCTTTCAGCTTTTGAGGCTACTTAATTTGAGCTCGGGGTCTTCCCCTTGCTAGCCCAGTGTTTTATTGACTATCATAGAACGTTTTGTTGAGGTTTACACAAGCCGGAGTTGACGGGCCGTCGAGCGGTCCGCATTCGCTCCAGGCGGAGTTTGAAAGAGCACGTTTTTCTGCCTCCGCCGACGACTCGAACCTGCTCTCTGCCCTCGCATTCCGTTCTCAAAATCCGCATTTTATCGGTGTTTCCTGTCCGATGGTGGATGGTATCCTCGCTAAGTGGATGAATACCGTATCCCAGCGTTCTCTGGGAAACTTGCAGCTTGAATCTCAGTCTGCCACCGATGTACCGGATGCGCTTCAATCGCAAGTTCCGTACATGTTCGACATGGCGGACCACACCTGGCCGAATGTTTACCTATTTGGCCCCGTTGGACGCTCGTTCGGCGCGTTTATCCACCGCGACCAGAAGCGCCACTGCTCTTCTACGTCTACTTCTCCGACTTCTACATCGGCATTTGTATCAACTTCTACTTCGGATTCTACCTCAAGCTCGAGCTCAAGTTGGAGCGCGGTACTGGAAGTCTCCCCGGCCGCAAATGCGGCACCATCTTATATCGACGTCAGCGCGAGCCTCCAGAGCGCCGCAGCTGATCTAGTCAGACTGTACAACGCCTACCAGGTCGAAAAAGTGCGTCCATGCAGGAACGATACGGCGGAGCGATATCTCGACTTCCTGGTACGTGTACGCATCGCGCTTTTTTTGTTTCCTTTCCTATCGATATATTAACTTATGCCGCAGCTCCACCTCGAGGCCTTCCTCTTTTTCCTCCTCTGGCACGGTGTACCGTCTTTTATCCACGCAAATCTCCTTCAGGATATCTTCGAGCTCCACCGGGACACTTTCCGGCCCTTATACCTCACAGACCAGCTGGCTGTCGAGAAATTCCGCCTCCGCGAACCCGCCGCCTTCGAGAAGCTCCGCGCTCAGGATCTTTGGGACCGCCGGTGTGCGCACCAACAGGGGTGCTCTCGTCCCGGAAAGCCCTTTCCCGTCGCGCGAGACGCAACTGTGGCCATCCTGCCGAAGGATTGGATCGATCCACGGGCGGGGAATCTCCCCACCAACTGCGGTGCCAACGCACCGCGGAAAGTGGGCATATTCTCGCGTAGCCAGGTCGTCGTGTTCGGGGTTGTCCCTACTCCGGTCCAGGCCGACCTCAAACGCCACTTGGCTCCGGATGGTATGGGAGAGCAGATTGCGAAACGCCCTCGTACTGACAGTGACACGGAATGGGTCCCCGGGCCCCCGCTCGCGCCCGTGCCGCAGGCCACGGTCGTTTCGTACAAGGTGCGTCCCCGTGCGGGTACGGGCGCGTTTGCTCCAAGTGTTGGGCCTGTACTCGCACCAAATGCAATTTCGAGTGCGACGCCGCCCCCGACTGTTGATTCGAGTGCTTCTCGCAATCCAAGTCTTCCCTCTTCAATCGTGGACTCGAATAACCTTGCGTCGACTCTGAACTCACTTCTCCGGCAGGCGTGGAATCTTGATTCCACTCTTGTGAATCGGGAGCCGACTGCGCTCCATTCGAGCACCAGTCTTGCTCGTGATTCGACTGCCGGCGCTCCTGATTCGAGTGCTCGGAATCCGATTGCTTCGCAATCCAGTTTTGAACTTGCCTCGACAGGGAAGTCGACTACTCATACTTCGACCGTCAATTCAACTCGGGATTCTACTCATAATTACGGTCTTCTCGATTCCATCGCTCGACATTCGAGTCTGGATTCAACCGCTCTGAATTCGGATGTCCGCGAGTCTACTCAGGATTCGCGTGCTGTTGGGTCCACTGCTCAGGAGTCGAGTTGGGATTCAAGTACTCATTCTACTCGGGATTCGACTACAAGTCGGAAATCTCCTCTTCATCAGGTCATCTCCGCCCATCCTGATCGGGCGCATGGTTCCCGGTACGCACGAAGTCCCCAGTCCGATCCCGATCCCGTCTGCCCCTCTCCTCGCGGGAAGACTATCAGTGCGAGCGGCAAAGCTAAAGTCATTCCCGACTCCAGCCTGACATCATCATGTCAACTAGCTGCTCATTCGGCCTCCGCGCCTCCCCCTCCTCTTGCGCGGAGCAGCAGGGACGTCTCCGTCCATCATGACGGCGCGAAGACGTCGACGAAGACCAGGACGAAGACGAAACAACACGGAGTCCCCGTTACGCAAAACATGCGTACGCAACCCATCCTCCCCTTCGCGCAGAACATCCCCGCCGCCCCGGGCGCGCCACTCATATTGGGCGCGGGGTGCGTCATGACGTTCGAGGTCTCCTCTCAAACCCCCAGGGTCTTTGGGGCGGAGACGAGGCGCGGAGATGCGGAGGCGCTTGTGGAGTGGTTTTTAACGCACGCGCGGGGAGGGCAACCCAATGTGGAATGGGTGAGGTATCTACGGGAGGTCTTGCGGGTCGCGGGGATGGGGTTGACTTCCTCGCGCAACGAGGCCGAGGCGAAGATGGCAGCGTCATCCTCCTCCTCCTCACCGCCTTCATCGTTTGAAGGCACGACGTCCCTCGGCCTCGTTCTCGAGCGCGTCGCGAATGCACCGCGCTCTTTTGGGGACGCCACGGTGCACAACGATGGGAGGGCTGTGCGTGCGTTCCTCAAGACGCGCCCTGCCGCGGAGGTTGGGAGGTATGTTGAGTATTTGAAGGAGGTGTTAGAGGAGGTGGTGCGCGGATTGGGGGTGGGCGCGGGTGAGCGTCTCGACTGAATCTAAATGATATTTTGCTTTAACTCTAAATCAGAGTACTTGTAAGATGTGGAGTGAGGCGGGGTTAGAGAGTTAGAGATAGCGCGCTGAGACCCCCGGCAAACGCGGGATGTATATAAGGCACTCGCACCCACTTCAGTTTGAGATTCAGAAGAGGCATTACATCGGAGCTTTGTCCACCGAAATAGGCAGAGGCACGGAAAATTTGGACTGCACTAGCTAAATATAATCCATACCGTCTGTCTCAATCCGGGGCGAAAATTGTTCGACATGGGCATGATCACTCATGAACTATCTGTAACCTTGGAGTATCTCGCTGAAATCCATGGATGCAAACTGATCTGAGCTCGGATAAAGAGAAACTTTGATGCTCATGCTATTAGGCACCCGGGTCTCCGGTGGTTTCCTAATGCCTTAGAAATCGGGGAAATATGATTTTAGCTGTCATATTGGATTGTGAACCGGGGCTTCTGTAGTCCCTATCACGTTTAATATGTCGGCTGTGCCGCTCTTCTGGCCGTCGGCCGAATCGTCTTCAAGGTCCGAACCCAGGCTGTTAGAAACTCGAAGGGGTCACGAGCTTTCTGTTCCTTACGCAGTTCTAGAGCCTAACCGATTGTAGGTCCAATTCTGAAAAAGCACCACCAAAAAGCAAGACAAAAGATAAAAAAAGAAAAGAAACTTGAATGCCCAGCATATCATGTGTACGGAAAATGAAATCGTGAATCTGACCCCCATGGACCGGAATCGAGAGATGTCGCGATACTGTATTCATCTATCGTGCTCGTACGCCGTGGTTCACGGGAAGTCCTGGGACATGATGAATCTCTGAGACTACTTGAAAGAAAGTCATATCCTTATTATATTGCTTCAATAGAGTTTCAAGCATTTGCGCTGCCATCGCCCAGAGAAACGCCGGCCATCTGACCAAGATATCTATTGCAACTATAATTCACGGGCCGTCGGCCGAATCGTCTTCAGGGTACAACCCAGGCCTATTTCGAAACTTGAATGTAAACAATGTCTACAGAAAATAAAGCTTGAATCTGACCCGATGGGCCAGACTCGAGAGATCTCGCTAAACTGCATGCATGTATCTTGATCGTACCGCCGTGGAGCACGGGACGTCTTTGGACACACTGAATCTCTGAGATTACCTGGAAGCCATACTCTTATCGTGCGTGGAGAGTTTCAAGTATTCGCGCTGCCATCGACAAGAGCAACGACGGCTATCTGACCACAATGTTTAGTGCAAATAACATTCACCCTTCATTTCATCCGTCCAGCCTATAAAACATAATATTTCCAGGAATTTAGGAAACTGTATAAAAGACCCCAACCGCATCCGCAATATGCAACGAAGAAACTCGTCCCCTTGTTTCCGACTTTCTATACAGCATGACGACTGAGAGTATTGCAACCATCCAATCCGCCCTCTTCGGTGGCGACACTGGGAATGCATTCAACGATCTCGAGAAAAGTTTGTCTCCCATTGTCTTCGATGTGGCTTTCCCTTTCTCATAGTTGGTTGCCCAGTCATTGGGGGGAGCGCGAAGATCACCATCAATTCGACCCAGCCCATCAAGTCGATTGTTATCGCGCACGGCGGGGCGGTGGGTTTGCCTGGCTTAACTATTCACGCACATTCAACTGAATTTTGTCTAGGTCGACGGGATTGCGATCACTTATTACAAGACCACGGGCAGTACCACCGATGTGTATCACGGTACCAACCCCGAAAAGAAAACGGACCCTTTGCTCAGTGTCGACAAGATCACGTTGGGGAGTATGTGAAGTCACGGTGTCGGAGTTGCAGTTATCTCATTTATTGTGCTGTCAGGTACCGAGACCATCGTGGCTATATCGGGGCGGCAGGATAAGAACAGCATTTACGGAAGCCGCATTATGGAGCTCAGTTTCACCACCTACGACTCGTTTAACGGCAAGATGACGGTGCACGGCGTGAGTCGTGGTATATTTTGTCCCGAAATCTAATTAATTTGGTCGTAGCCTTACGGAGGCTCGACCGGGACCGCATTCCGTGTCACCGCTAATGGCCATTTCGTGGCTTTTGGTGGATACGCCATCGACACCAACGACAGCTGTGCGTTCCATATTTATTCTCTCGCTTCTATTGCTAACAAGTCCTTACATAGTGGGACAGTTGAAGAGCCACGGGGAGGACGGTGGTCTCTACGGCTTGACCTTCGCCGAGATTGCCTATCGTACCGTTTGAATTTAGTTCATCGGTTCAAACTTGGAGCGCAGGGCATTGCTTGTCGAAATTGGTGGTGTATCGCAGAGATAGTCATTGTGTTGATTGTATGGCGACTTCTGAAATGTGGTGTGTCGAAATCATATATGTTTTGAAGGTGTAACACCCTGGCGAAAAAAAAAGCTTCAGATTACATAATTCGACACACCGAGGTTCGGATCGGTCGGCAGACAAGAGAATCAAACACATGCAAATTCTAGACAGAGGAATATACCATAGTAGGTAAGGTTATGGGAAGGGGTACGGATGATATTACGGAGGATACAAGACGGAGACGATTGTAGCTCCTGGACTGGAGGAAATGGTCAGCATCGAGGTTCGCTAATGGCCGGATACTGATTCGCAGAATGGGATGAGAGGATACGTGGTGGGAAAAAAAATTGAAAGAGATACGACACTGTCATGTCATTTTTTTTTTTGAATTACAGCTGTTTCCGAAAAGCTTGAGACAACGTGAAGCTAAGGATTACTGGATTTGGATGGTCAGCCGAGATTGCCGTCGCTAGCCGTCGCTTCCGTCGATTTTGCTGGCCGCCGAGATTTTATTCTCTCAAAGAGATCTCCCTCTCATTGTACTAAATTAGTCTTGTGTACGTTCCGGGAGCCTCACAGGTCCCTGAAAGTGTGAGGCAGGTCCAGGGGCCCCAAAAGTAGACCTCGGCTGTGCTAATCCCGAAACGGCAGCTGATCCGTGCCATATTTGGTAATCCTTAGCACTCAAGGGGGTCCGAAGATAAGAGATTACCATATGGGGTAGGGGGGGAGGGTGTCTGGCCGACCGCCAAAAAAAAAAATTTGTATGTAAATTTTTTTCTGTCCAGATATCAACCCATGTATGTCCTGGCCCTCTGGGACTTATCTGGGGTACCTCTCAGGATGTACCAGAGCAATTGTCCAGCAAAACATGAGTGAACACTGGATATGTTGTGTGTTCTCGACGCTCGTCTGCCCGGCATGTGCCATCATTATTATGACATATTTAGCAGTTGCCCCGCTCAGCCGATTTGATGCCGAAACGGACCTTGAGCCTCTGCCGTTGAATTGCTGGCTCCGAAGAGTGCCGATGTGTGATTATCAATAATTCTACAGTACCTCGAACGGTTTTAAGTTGCTTGCCGCCCTATCGACTCATATTCTAATACCATCCTTTGGAACATGCTGTAAGTTACCAATGTCCACTCATTCAGACAGTTTTATTTCTGCAGGCATTTCCGGCCCACCCCTAATGAAACTTCCAATGGCATTTAGTTAAAAAGTTTTGGTTGGATCATTAGTTATGTATTAGTACTTACTACAGCTTCAACTTATTCTAAGTCAAAAATGTTTAGGACACCTTCGCATATGATATGATGAGACAGCTGTTTATGAGACTCTGTAAATATCCTTGTGATTAATCACTCTACCACTCTCATGTAGCACCTCCCAGGACCCCTGATTGTCCGTAGGTAGGTCAGATCTCAAATTGACCCTAAAAAAAAAATTGTCCGGACTTTGGGTTGTGCCCAGTTTGAAATTTTTGTCCGGATTTTGCGTCTGGTCACCGCGTTGGTCAAATTTTGTCCGGACTTTGCCTCTGACCTCAAAATCACCCCAAAAAATCGCAAAAAAATCCCATTATATGACTAGACGTCGTCCTTGTCCTCCTCTACATTCAGAAGGCTGTTGCCAATGTGGATGGTGTCCTGGTCCATACCCGCTCCTTGAATTTGGTGTTTACTAGGCAGAACTTCCGCAGAAGTGTTTGCGGAGTGCTCAGAGATATTAAGGAACACATATATTTAGCGATCGTAGATTTTACGTCCCATTTGATTCAGAAATGACGCGCCGAAGGCAGATCATTTTATAAAAAGACTTGTTAGCTAAAAGAAAACTAATCAGTCTCTGAAGGGACCGAACAAGAGAGTGCAGGAACACCTGTATCACATTATAGTGAGTGAAGAACCACTACACTAACCATACATTGAGGGATGTGAGCAAGGATACCCTGTCCGGACTCTGATCTGACCTCCGCTCACCGTGGACCAGCGTCCGGATGTTCGATCAGAGGTCTTCCACGCCGACCCTCAATTTGTCCGGACTCCACCCTGACCTACACCGTTCAAATCCAAATTTTTGTCCGGACTCCAGATCAGACCTACCTACGGATAATCAGGGGTCCTCACCTCCCGGCGCGGAAATGCGCGGCGGCGCTGTTTCCCGAAAAGGGAATTTGATGGTATCAGGTGGCTGTGAGGGGGGAGGGTGTCGCCGACCCTCTCAAAAAAAAAATTTGTAGGTGATATCAATTTTTCTTATCTTTGGACCCCCTTGTTAGCACTCCATCAAAAGTTTGTTGTGCGCAAAAAAATTCTCGTTGTCTCAAGCTTTTCGGAAACAGCTGTAAATTGAAGCCAAACTTGACTTGAACCTTGACTTGAACCGTGGGTATTCGCCAGATCACCGATTTCGGCCGATCGGCTGGCACAGTCACTTTCGCCTGAGTTGCAGATGAACTTGAAGCGTCCTGACGGATCAAGAGGATTGGTCAGATGGGAACATGCTTCACCTTCAGCGACGGCAATATTCTGTGGGGAGGTGGCATAACTTCCAAAACCGTTGAGGTGTTTTGTGACGCCTGCTTTGCCACGCTTCCATGCATGTAATCGGAAGGAAGACAGCTCACCTGTGAACGCTGAGAATGCAGTACTAATTTCTGATATGGAGCTTTGAGTTGGAAACAATTCCCACCCAGTTCGGAATTTGCCGAGGTGGGTACTCGTAGTCTTGGCCACTGGGCAATATCGAAATGTATATTTACCGTAAGCAAGAAAACGAAACTCAAGAAATAGCCCCCGACACCTCCATTCCACTCCGCATCTTTCAAGTATTATGATTTAGGATTAAGTTAGATTCATCCAAGACCCTCACCCGCGTCCTCCGCCAACCCGCACTCCACCTCCCCCAACACCGCCCTCAGATACTGAACATACCTCCCGACCTCTGAGGCAGGGCGCGTCTTGAGGAACGCACGCACAGCCCTCCCATCGTCGTGCAGCGTGGCGTCCCCGAAAGGGCGCGGTGCGTCCGCGACGCGCTCGAGGACGAGGCCAAGCGAGGTCGTGCCTTCCAACGATGAAGGGGGCGAGGAGTATGATGACGCCGCCGTCGCAGCCCCAGTGTCGCTCCGCGAGGGAGTCAACCCAGGCCCCGCTACCCACAATACCTCCCGGAGATACCTCACCCACTCCACGTTCCGTTGCCCTCCCCGCGTGTGCATTGAAAACCACTCCACCAGAGCCTCCGCATCCCCGCGTCTTGTTTCCGCGCCAAAGGCCCTGTGTGCTTGAGACGCTTCGAACGTCATGACACACCCCGCGCCCAATATGAGCGGCGCACCTGGGGCGGCGGGGATGTTCTGCGCGAAGGGGATGATGGGAGGCGTATGCATGTTTTGCACAGGGGGGAGTTTGTGTTGTTTCGTCTTCGTCCTGGTCTTCGTCTTCGCGCCATCAGTATGGGTGGAGACGTCCCTGCTGCTTCGCGCCAGAGGAGGCGGAGACGCAGAGGCGGCGGTGGAATTAGCAGCGGGTTGGGATTTACCGCTCACGCACGCGGGTCGAGTGCTCGTAGTCGCACCCGAACATGCGCCCTTGGTCGGATCCGCACCCACACTCACAGCCTCATCCTCGTCCTGCTTCTGGTTCTCTCCGTCCACCTTACTCGTACCCGCCTCGCCGTGCCCGTTCCACTGTTTCTGCGGCTGCGTCCGCATTTGCATCTCTGAAAAAGGGAGTCGCGCGGGCTCGAGATCGAGCTCAGCATGGGGATCGGGATGCCCAGATTCGGCCTCGTGATCAGAATCGGGATAGGGATGCACGGAATCGGGATTGGGATGCACGACCTCGGGGTGAGGATGCGTAGAGGACACGAGAGTCAGATCTAGAGCAGTTGAATCCCGAGCCGAACGAAGTGTGGAATCAAGAGCACCGGAGCGCGAAGAATCCATCCCAGCGGAATCAAGAGTACTTGAAGCAGGACCCGGTTCAATACCTGTTTCAACAGCAGTCGAATCAAGAGCAGCCGAATCATGAGTCGAGTCGACCGTCGAAACAAGACTACTCGAATCATGAGCAATCGAATCAAGAGTAGCCGAATCCAGACTCGAATTGCGAGCAACCGAATCACGAGCAGTCGACTTCCCAGTCGAGGCAAGTTCAAGAGTGGATTGTGAATCATGATCAGCTGGAAGCACAGTCGAATTTCGGGCATGGGCGATGTAATCAGGATTGTTCGGAATCGATTCCCGAGTCGAATCAAGCTTTCTCGAATGAATGAGAAGAGCAGTCATGTCATCGCGAGTCCAAGTCGGATTCTGCATCGTCGAATCAAGACTGGTGGAGGTCCTCCTGGAACTGCAACTGCGATCGAGCGCAAGAGCAGTGGAATTACAATGGAGTACGGGAGCAGCCGGCTCCCGATTCACAAGAGTTGAATCCAGATTCCCCGTCCGACGGAGAAGGGAATTCAGACGCGACTCAACACTCGAAGTGCGAGGAGCACTCGAATTAAGAATAGGAGTTGGATTCGGAGTGAGTGCACTCGGGGGCGCCGTCGCACCTGCACGCGGACGCTCCTTGTACGAAACGACCCCGTCACTCGGCGCGAGCGCGAAGACCAAATCCATGCGAGCGCGTTTCACCGGCACCTGGCCATCGCCATCATCGACATCGGGCCCCATTGTGCGTTTGAGGACGGTGCGCTTGAGGTCGGCCGGAACAGGCAGAAAAGACCCGAACACGACGACATGGCTCCGCGAGAATATGCCCACTTTCCGTGACACGTCGTAATCGGCAGCGTCCCTGCACGCCACGCGCGGATCGCGCCAATCCTCGGGCAAGATGGCTACAGTTACGTCTGGGGGGATGGGTGCGGGCTCACCGCGATGCGAGTACCCCTGCTGGTACGCACGCCGACGGTCCCACAGATCCTGCGCGCGGAGCTTCTCGGATGCGACGGGCTCGCGGAAGGTGAGGCTCGAGGGCCGGAAGGTGTCTCGGTGAAGCTCGTGGAGGTCTCGGAGGAGGTTCGCGTGGATGAAGGATGGGACGCGGTGCCAGAGGAGGAAGAAGAGGAAGGATTCGAGGCGGAGCTGTGGCGTCCGATTCAATGAATATAATAGGAAAGGAAGAAAAAAAAGCGAGATCCGCAAGCGTACCAGGAAGTCGAGATACCGCTCCGCCGCCTGGCTCCCGCATGGCCGCACTTTCTCGACCTGGTAGGCGCCGTGCAGCTTGATTAGATCGTCCGCGGAGCTCTGGAGGCTTGCGCGGATGTCGATATAGGATGGTGGCGCATTTGAGGCCGCGTACACTTCCAGTACCGCGCTCCAACTTAAGCTCGAGCTCGAGGTAGAATCCGAAGTAGAAGTTGATGCCGATGTATACGTCGGTGCAGTAGGAGAGGTTGCCGCAGACGTAGAAGAGTAGTGGCGCTTCTGTTCACGGTGGATAAACGCGCCAAACGAGCGGCCAACGGGGCCGAAGAGGTAGACATTCGGCCAGGTGGAGTCAGCCATGTCGAACATGTACGGAACTTGCGATGGAAGCTCGTCTAGCACATCGGTGGCAAACTGAGACTCAGCCTGAAAGTTGCTCGGAGAACGCTGGGACCCATTATCCATGCATGTGGCGAGGATATCGTCCACCATCCGGACAGAAAACGCGGAGAAAACGCGAGGATAGAGAGCAACTTCGACGCGGCGGAGTGGTGGGCGGAGGCAAAAACGTGTGCTTTCAAACTCCGACCGGAACGAGAGCGGACCGCACGGCGGCCCGTCAACTCCTACTTGCCGTGACACTTTGGTGACACTCAAAATGCGCGGAGATAAGTTTGACGGAATTCAACTTCATGGGGTTCAAGATACTCATAGCCAGTTCAATCTTTTTAGACAAATAAATAAATTCAAACCAATTTGCCTAAAGTCGTCTCGCCTCTAAAATTGCTCTAAAAAGATTAAAGAAAGTAAGTGAACATGCGAGGAGTCCACTGTGAACGGCGTACCACCGTATAATTTTCGGAATGAAATGAATCCTCAATTCTTCAAGGCATTTATCGGCGTTGTTCTTTGTCAAAGCAAATTCAAAATATTTGTCGTCCTCTCCAAAAAGCCGCAAGAAAGGGGGTAAACCAAGATGCAATAACGTCTGAATGGATCCAAGAAGCACGGTACGCTGTTCAGAGCGCTGTAAACGTTCGAGATTGCGCACGGCAGGACACCCGAAGGGGCCGAATTATCCAGCAAACCGAAATAGGATCCAGCGCCTATCGGGCGCTTAAGGAGAAAATCAGTTTACTGTACCACTTGGCTGATTGGCTCTAGTAAATGACTGAGATGGTTACCCTGGATTGTACTAACTTGTCTCGGTGTTTATAGTTTTTCTTGTCGTTATGACTTGCCTCAGTACTTAGTTTAAAAGAAAATGTATTCTGTACTATTATATCAAGTCAAATTTGAACTACTAGGCTTGTTCCTTATAAGGACTTCTGCAGTAATACTATCTCCTCCTCCTCCTCCTCCTCCTCCTATTGCCGGACTCCAAGTTTAAAGGTCCAACGCATGCTTGGCATCTGAAACGAAGTTAGCCATATCTCTGGGCTGCACAACGCCGCTGCCCACGCTCGGGCCATAGTAAGGTGCCGCGAAAGGGATAACGAAGGTGTCGGGATTGACGATGCCGCTCGGAATTACGCTGTCAGCACCCGAAACGACAGCGGCGGAGCCGGCGAAGTTCACGACGGGCGAAGCCGATGCGCTCGAGGATTGGGATGCTACAACCGGGAAAACGGCATCGGAATTTACGCTGGCGGCACCCGACACGACTGCGGCGGAACCGGCGAAATTCACGACAGGAGAAGCCACTGCGCTAGGGGGTTGGGATACAAAATCCGGGGAAACAGCGCCGTAATTGACGAGGCTGCTCGGCATTACGCTGGCGGCACTCGAAACGACTGCGGCGGAACCGGCGAAATTCACGACAGGAGAAGCCGCTGCGCTAGGGGGTTGGGATACAAAATCCGGGGAAACAGCGCCGTAATTGACGAGGCTGCTCGGCATTACGCTGGCGGCACTCGAAACGACTGCGGCGGAACCGGCGAAATTCACGACAGGAGAAGCCGCTGCGCTAGGGGGTTGAGATACAAAATCCGGGGTAACAGCGCCGTAATTGACGAGGCTACTCGAGATTACGCCGGCGGCACCCGAAACAACAGCGGCGGAGCCGGAGAAGTTTACAACAGGCGAAGCCGATGCACTAGGGGGTTGGGATACAGTGACCGTTGCGGTCGCCGGTGTCCCAGCGGCAGCGGCAACGCCCTTGTTGAATCGGAACAGTGGCGCGGCGCTCGAGAGGAATGGAGCGGTAATGAGAACGGCGAGTGAGAAGAAGTAAGTCATCATTTCGTTGGGATTGGTCGTTGAATGGGTCGTTAAAACGTGAGCTGATGGAAAGTCAGATTTAATGCTGAATGAATGACTTGGACTTACTTGGTTTGCTGTCGTTCGTGAGTCGAAGTGACGAGTGAAGATGAGGGTATATTTTAGCCAGCTTTTATACCTACAGATCCAGGGGTAGTGAAACATAATCCCCGAAAGTCCCGAGCAGTGCCTCGCGAATCCCGTCCTCGGAATAGTAAAACATCCGCGGGAGGAGTATTCGCGGGATCGCAGAAACCGATGTATCATGTCTCACAGTAGCAGTAGACTTTGCTCCTAGGTGGTTCAAGTCAATAGTGTTGACAAGACTTCTCCGCCTTTAGATGGCCCCTTTTAGTTTGAATATCAGTGTATTTTTGAGCTTGAAGCTTGGAGGTCATGGTACGAAAATAGGGGTGCTGGTGATACGCCTCATCGGGCCGGTGCCACTCGGCCAAATCCGGGACCAAATATTCAACCAAGAAATACTGCAGTTGAAAATCGTCGGGTATTTCATCAACCAACGATTCAAACTAAGGAAATTATATTCGTGAATCGTCAGGCCAGCAACCACCTTTCTGAGACATCACGATTGGACACTTTCGGACACACAAAGTCATATGATTCATTCATACAATCGAAAACATCAACTACACAAATCTTTCAGTTTACGCGCAACTTGGGAGGCACTGAATTCAGGCGGTGATGGGGATGCAGTTGATCGCAATGAGACCACCCCACTCCTTCTCGGGCGCGTCGCAAGTGACGCTGGTTCCTCCGCTGTATCCATTGTCATCAGAAATCAAAGTGGATTGGCGTGAGTTCTCCACCTACCAGTTGTTCCCCGCGACGGTGATGGGGCTGCAGCTCAACCCAACGGGGACGTCGAGGCCGGTGAGATCAAGGCCGAGGAGGGCGGCGACCGCGGAGGCGGCGGTGCTGCTGGACGAGACAACGCTGTTGCAGCATTGGTCCGAGGTCGGGGGAGTGACCGGAGGAGTGGTGTTGGGAATGGCGGCAGCAAGGGTCTGCGGCGAAAATAATCAGTAAATGCAAGAGTCGGAGTCTAGGACGCTGAGGCACGTACAATGAGCACGGAGGCTACGACGACAGAGAGCTTGGAGAACATGTTATAGGCTTGAGAGAGTGCTTGAACTACGGTAGAATGTGTTCGAGTGAAGAATCCTGGGGGATTGTCGTGCCTTTTATGCAGTTCCCGGGTGTGAGAGCCGAAAACAGAAGTTATTGCGACATCGTTCAAGAGTGAGGACAACGTCGTAGAAAGAGCATCCCAGGATGATAGTGGAGCGGTGGAGCCGTTTGGGACTCCCTGAGGCCGCAAGGGAGGGTGAATGACCAGGATATGACAAGCAACTCAATTGGTATCTGTCCATCCCAGACGGAATTGAGCACTAGAATCAGCAAGAACGAATGTCTACGAGTGGAGCGTTGGGGCGGGAAGACTTATGTCGAAGGCAGCGCCAAGAGAGAACTCCCCGGCTGGGAGGTCAAGGCTGGTAAAAATCGGCGCTAACTAAATAATACAAGAGATCCGTCCCTGCCGCGCCATATCGGTAGGGTCTTCTCCCACGTCAACCATTGTCGAACAACACAACAGAATACAACGCTCGGAGTGCGGTGATTGGAAACGTCATCAAAGAGGGGCGATGAAATAACAGAAAATACGGCTTTTGAGGGCCAGGGATAAAATCTGCATGCATCTTGACCCCTAATATGATGTCAAGGGAAAATGAGTATCCGCCTGCCTCAATTTTTTTCGGGCTTTTGTCGCCGTTTCAAACTGATGGGTAATTCGACCCCAGTCGTTTATGGTATCCATCAGACAGATATGCCTCGGATCTTGTTCTCGACTCTCCAAAGGAGAAAATGGCCTTTGAATTCCGAAAGTAAACACGCTGCCTCGACGTCATGGATGATAGAGGAATCCCAACAAAAGTACAGGATGGTTAAAGCAAATATCTGTAAGTCTTCCCACAGGGGTCGAAGCGGGCACTGGGCGCTGGGCATCCCACGATCCCGCGTCGGTGCACATCGCTGTATTTGAAGGAGTCTATCGTTGTCTATAGTCCCAGAAGTTCTGATTTTTTTGAGATGAAACAATCACTGCGTTCAACCGTGCCGTAGACCGGAGTGGTCTAGGGCGTATGAGGCCCACCTAACCGAATCAGATCATGGTTAGGTGGGCCTCATACGCCCTAGACCACTCCGGTCTACGGTATGGTTGAACGCAGTGAATGAGCCAGATTCAGACCATACGGCTCAATTTCCGCGTTCTATCAACCTGAGGGCTACGAGGATCGAAATTGCACTAACATTGATTGGAGTTGACCCACAAAATGGAGAGTTGAGCCCCGGTACCGTGGTATGCAATTTCGGTCGTAACACTGGAAATGTCGTCGCGTGTACAGCGACATCCACCTTAAGGCCGCCCGGAAAGGTTAGCGAGGATCGGCATCAATTCATAAACTTGGCATGCCGCGGAGGCTTTTGTTGTGCCCCGCAAGTCTGAATCATGGTGTGGACCTCCTCGCAGAACGCGGACTCGGGACCTGTTTGTGCTGTTGGAAGGATATTTTTGTCGGCCGATTAAGCGGAAATGGTTATTGGAAGTTCAAGAAGACTCTACCAATTGATCAGTGGCTATTCACCACAGCTTTGGAGTCAAACAAGGGCGGGAGCCCTTTCGAGCAGGTGCAAGGGGTACTCTTGTCAGCGGATTGGAAAAAATACATCCCACGTCACTTCCAAGTTCCGCCAATATCCATAAAATAGTGCCGTGATTCGAACCACTGGATGATTCCTTTCTCTGATGAGCCTTTTCACGTCTGGTAAAGGGCTGCTGACTGTAACCGTATTCAACGGCTTGACGGCACCCGTGAAACGGCTCCCGGACCGTCCCGTCGCGCCTTAGATCCCAGTATCTGACGGGACGGCATTTGCCGTACACTTGGGAACACGGCCGTATACGGCAGTCTCCCTGAAGAAAGACGGATCAATGGCGGATCAATCTACATTACATGCCGTATTCTGCCGAATTCTTGCCTAGTGCGATTGCCGCCCATCCAATCTCATGTTTCCTCCGTAGAGCTCCCGGATGCCAATCTGGGTGTTGAATTCTCCTATTCTATGCTCTTGTGTTCAATTTAAACTCTCCTACAGCACATTAAAATTACCTTCACAGGGAATTCCTGGAACTCAAACGCTGGCGACAGTTCAAGTAATATAGATGCAGGAATCCTTCTGTTCTAAACAACATTACAACTCGGTCAACTCCAATACAACTTGAAGATATCCGTCAACTCAATTTCACCCATGAAACGGAAATAATTGGTTACAGCTAGACTCGTGGAAATAAAATAAAAGCTTCTTCACCCTTTTTGGTTCACCGAATGAGAACGCGGACTGACGATACCCCAAAAGCATGCACAACACGCGAGTTTAGGATTCTGTTGATAAGCCCCATTGTAA
This sequence comes from Mycena galericulata, assembly GCA_029289565.1. Classification (NCBI taxonomy): domain Eukaryota; kingdom Fungi; phylum Basidiomycota; class Agaricomycetes; order Agaricales; family Mycenaceae; genus Mycena; species Mycena galericulata. Next base: position 295,002 of record JARKIA010000129.1, on the reverse strand, counting down.
GAACTGAAATGTTGGCCCACCAGCGACCACCGTGCCGTTCTTAGAGATCTCAATTCCAGAATTCGCGACGATATAGGGCACTGAATCTCATACAATTTGTTCATACATAAGGGAGAGCATCGTTAACTACACAGATCGTTTAATTCACTCAAAACTTGGGAGAATTTAGGCAGTGATGGGAATGCAGTTGATCGCGATGAGACCACCCCACTCCTTCTCGGGCGCGTCGCAAGTAACGCTGGTGCTTCCGCTGTATCACATTATCAGCATTCGAAGCGGAACAAGATTGAGTGAACCGCCTACCAGTTATTCCCGGCGACGGTAATGGGGCTGCAGCTCAACCCGACAGGAACGTCGAGGCCGGTAAGATCGAGCCCAAGGAGGGCGGCGACCGCGGAGGCGGCGGTGCTGCTGGACGAGACAACACTGTTGCAGCATTGGTTCGATGTCGGGGGCGTTACCGGGGGAGTGGTGTTGGGGGTGGCGGCCGCAAGGGTCTACAGACGCGATGAATCATTAACTGTACTCGTCGAGAACATTGATAAGAGCACGTACAATGATCACAGATGTGACGACGACAGAGAGTTTGGAGAACATGTTATAGGCTTGCTAGAGAGCTTGAACGACGCAGGGGTGTGTTCGACTGAGGACTGGGAGAGTGGGAGAGCGGTTGGGGTGCCTTTTATACAGTTCGGGGCTGTGAGAGGTGAAAACAAAACCTATTGTGGCATGGTCTGAGAATGAGCTCTCTGGTAAGATGATTCCAGGAGGAGAGTGGAGCAGTGGAGTTGCTACGGACGCAGTGAGGTCGGGAGAATGACCTCGATATGGCAAGCAACTCAAGACGAATCTGTCTGTTCCAGACATCGAGCACCGGAAAGAAAGACGGGCGACGAGTGGAGCGGTGGAGCAGGAAACATTCTGTCGAAGGCAGCGCGAAAGAGAGAATAGCACATCGGGTGGAAGGTAGAGAAAATCAATATATTCTGAGCGAGCAACCTGTGATCCCACGTCAACGATTGTCGAAGAACAACCTCAATACAACGCACAAAAAGCGGTGATTAAAAAATGCCATTGACGACAGTCGTGGCCAGACAGAGGCAGAAGGGACAACGATACATGTGGGTTGGGAGCGCCAAGGACAAAATTTGCTTGTATATCCAAGGCCAGACGTCAATAGAGAGTACAATCCCTCTCAAAAGATTTTTCGGGCACTCACGGCTATTCAAATCTGTTTAGCCAAGTCATCTTGGGTACCGATACAGATCAAGCACATGTACCCTGGATTTGTTCCCACCCGACGGAGAAATTAGCGGTTCAAAATTTAATTTAAAGTATCGTTATGCAGGACGTCATGTTGGACCATTCGATCACTCGGCTCTTCTCTTTCAAGTTTCAAGCTGTCTTGGCCGTATCCTGGTCGGTGCGAATACTTGCATTTGAATGCGGCTACGGTTCAAAATGCACCAGAGGCTCTAGCTTCCGGAAAAGTAGGGCATGGCCGATTTTGACACCCTATGGTACGACTTCTAAGCTGGATCTGACCCGAGGGGTTCCAGGACGTAAGGCGACGCGAACTGCAATAGAAGCAAGTTGTCGGTCTCCTCGGCCATATTGAGCACACACCGCGCGGACGGGGGAGATGATGCGGAATTAACAAGTTCCAGGAGACAGTTGACGTTCAGCCACAAACAGCGGAACGCGGAGAGTTGACGGGCCCGTGATGTGGAATTTACGAAGAGGGTGCCCGCAACAATGGGAATGACGTCTAAGGTACAAAAACCGCATGCACTAGCAACGCCCAGCGCATTGTGCTGATCTACAGTCTCCGATTTTTCTGGGAGGTCGCCCTCGAGCTTCTAGTAATCTTATTGGAAATTTGATAGAAATCGCTGGAAGCTTCAATTCAGATGGTCTGCGTCTTTGGGCCAGTGCTGGGAACTTTCCACTCCCACTCTCTTTGGTTCGAGGGGATCAGGAGTCCTGGGAAACATCTAGCATCCGCTTTGAGTTCGGAGCGTGATCGTTCCGAGTCACACCGGAGTTGAGCAAATTTCTGGTCAATACAATTTGATCCGGAAACTATGGGAATGTTGTTGAGAATTGGTCGGCCCGAATTTTGTCCCGATGCTCACCTTATCCTTTGTCCCATTATCTGTCTTGAAATAGTGAGTGTCGTGAGAGGAATTGGGTCAAAGTAAAGCTTGTGAATCACCACTGATTTCAAGAAGTATCAAATGTTTGCTGAAACTGACACATTCGGCTTGAATTTCGGCATGCTTGAAAGTTGCACTTTCGCTCCCTGTCTGGCTACGATGCTGCCAAAATTCCAGTTTTCAATTGTGCCAATCTCGGCATGCTGATAATTGAGGTTTCGGAGCCACTTTGGCCCTGCTGCTGGCAAAATGCAAAAAAATTAGTTATGCCGAAACTCGAGCCGAATGAATCAGTATCGGCAAACATTTGAGATGTCTTGAAATCAATGTTGGTTTACCAACTTTATTTGGACTCGATTCCTCTCACGAAACCGACTATTTCAAGATAGATAATTGGACAAATGATATGCTGAGAATCTGGACAAACTTCGGCCCGATCGATTCTCAACAATATTCCCATAGTTTCCGGATCAAATTGTATTGACCGGAAATTTCCTCAACTCCGATGTGAGTGCAACGTGTAGTGATTCACAAAGGCGCCAGTAAAATTTGTCATAACGCGGAGGGTTTCGTTGTTCAAGGTCGTTCCTCGCGCCGGAGCTTGTTCCTGCAGTTGGAGTGGAATTTGATTGAGCGGGCTTCAAGTTTTGAGGAGCGCATCGTGGCAAGAAGTGGGTTTCTCGCCGATAGAATAGATTTGGAACCAATTAGGCATCACCTCGAGCACCATAGCTTTGCCGGGGAGCCAGCAAGGATTGAGGAAAAGACACAGCAAGAGGCGCTCGATCTCTGGATCAGTCAAAAAAACCCACGACCCCCCCCCCCAGAAAAGGCAATGATTATCAGCGGAACGTTCGGCTAGATCAATTCATCAATTTCATTGCGATTGTCGAGCTCTACAACGCCACTCGTAGCCCGCTGGTGAAGGCCATCCAACCGTCTCCAGCACACAAAGACTCAAACTGCAAACAATATGGCATGCTAATCCTGTATATGCTGCACATAAGTACATCTCTGTCAAATAATGCAATTCCTCTGCCACACTATGGCTCTTATTTCTTGGTTGTACCTACATAGTAACAGCAATGAAGTTCACGACGAGAACGGGACTGGCGACCTCTGTCCCCGATACTCAGTACATAAAGCATGGAGTGGCCGAAGGCTGCCAGTGTTCCGATCACTGATCTCGCTTAGCAACATCATTTTGAGAGATCAATCACCTCTTGAGACAGTCACACAGTGCGAAGGAAGGTGATCACGGGACACGTGGCAGCTGATCTGTCGGATGATCGGCCGAACTGTTTTTCTCTCTTGCCACCGATTGATGGATGTAATCCTCTCCGGAGGAAGGTCTCAGCGTCTTCTGGCAGAACGCCCAAGAGCGCTGCCTACTGTGCACACCAAAATAATGGCAAAAAACAATCGATGCGGCCGCCGGCGGGGATGTGAAGAATAGCTTCTTGCAGACAAAAAGTTGTTGGTAGATGAGAATGCGGTACTTCTCGAGGATATCTAGGGAGGCCATTTTATGCTGAGATTCTAATTTGTCGAGTGCTCAGCAAGTGCTCAGTGCGGCCGTCCCGCGTCCATCCGCAGATTCCGTAGTCTTTTCTGTGGCTTGCATCTATTATTTCGTCCTCGCATGCGCCTCACAGTAATTATGGTCTCGCATCAGTTCGGTATGTTTCAAATCCTCATAGATGGCGCGAGCTACCCGTTGACTCTAGGCTCGTTTACAGGACAGTTTCTTGCTTTTCGGTTTGCCTCTGTGCTCCTAATCAATACTTCAAGTTCTCAACTTCCACGACGCACCGGATGGCTCGGTCTGAGCTCTGGAAACGTGAATACGTCTTTTGTGCGTGAGCAGCTCCTCCGAGCTTCAACGTAAGTACATCGACTCATTATAGTGGCCAAGTTCCGATTTTAGATTCTGCGCTTGGGCCACCATCAATCCGTGCATGGGCCACCTCTTGCCGAATGAAGCAGGTCCTGGGTGAACAATGTATTTCAGATCAATTCCCGCTTGGGTGGCCCTGATGCCACTCGAGATTCCATACTACAAGTACGCAGGGCTCTCAGAACTTGGCCACAATCTTCCTCCGTAATTTCAAAATGCACGCTTCCCTCCATCGACGGAATTTCACCAAACTTCCTCTTCGGCTGCGCGTGAGTCACCTTTCGTGCACGGATATCTCTAGACATTGAATGGATGCCTGCCTTATAATCTCAGACGCGCGCGTCGGCTGCAGTAGAAGGATCCCTCGACGCACTGGTGAAACTCTCCGTCCATGTCACTGATGATAAACCATGTGGTGAACTGCTCCTGCCGGTATTCTTTGCTGGACTCGATGCCACCGACATCACGCGCCTTCTCGTGGAATTAGATGCACCTTTCCTCGACTCCGGGTCCGCATCGCTAACGACCGCAGTCACGCGCGCCATTTCAAGCCTCGAAGCGATATCATATCTCCTCTCAGAGAAGCTTATTCCCGCCGGCGCATTTGGTGATCTGTGGCCGAGGACCTGGACGTGGATACACTTACTCGATACTCATCGAGAGGCTATCATCGCGATCAGTCCCATCTTCGACGCCCGGCGCTGCTGTGGTGTTTACGCCACCATTATTGTCGCGATGCGGTACCATCCCCCGACCGCAGAGGTCATCGACGCCACGGACGGCGTGCGAGTGGTTCTCGTGCGCTCGTGGGCGGTGCGGTTGCACGGAAATAATATACTCGAAGACAGCACTTTCGGTACCATCTGCGGATATATCTCCAACACTCTCAGCATCAGCGTACCCCGGAACCTGGAAGAGGCCATAGAGGGTGCTGGCGGCACTCCTGATGCTTTCGCATCCCTCATCGTGGAGCACATAACCCGCGTGTTGGCCCAAGATGGTGGGCGCAACAAGGCTTTTTCTCTATCCATTGTCATCGGACTCTTGGCGCGCGATTCTGTCATGACTGCGGATCCCATCCACTCTGCCCTCCATGAGGCTCTTCTGAAGCATGGACTCGTAGCTGCTATGACTTCCGTTGTAGGTGTAATCAGTGGAGCCGACTTCCCGAGCCACGAACGGGACGATTATCTCATCGAGGCGTATTTATTATCCCTGGTGTGGTACTTCAAGCAACCAGGGGGATATCACGCCATCGCAGAGTCGCTCCAGGCCGGCCTTCTCTCAACACTCGTGGCATGTGGTTTGCGGGACCATAGTCTGTTTGCCAACGCACTGCGGCGGACACTCGACACTCTTTCAACCTCCCTCGTGTATCGCACAGTCCTCATGCAGGTATGGATCGCAATCCGGTTCAAGGGCGAGGATTATTGGGACACCTACCGTGCATCGGAATTGTCCGAGTGCTGGTTAATATTCAGCAGCCTGGTCGCACAGCGTCTGGAGGTCTTGAGTGTGTACGAGGGTGTCGGTGTGTCCCACCGCGCATGCGACAATGCTGAGGTTGGTAGAATCGCTTCCCCGAGGGCAGACACTGACCGGTTGCAGTGCGGTTCGATCTCAACAAAAACGGACTTCCGGCGGTGCTCCCGCTGCCAAATGGCGCACTATTGTTCCGAATCCTGCCAGATTCACGACTGGAAATCCGGCATGCATCGGGAGTCCTGTCAAGAGCTTCAGGTGTTGCGTCGCTGTAAGTATACTTACGTTGATCTGGAACAAACCTGGTCCTCACTCCCCATCAAGCTTACTCGGAAGTCACTCCTCGGGACAGGTCGTTCCTGCGGGCAGTCATGCACCGCGAATACATTGGTATCCGCAAGGCACTGATTTCGGGACTCCTCGATTTCGCGCGCGTTCGACCGGATGAAACGCCTTGTATACTGTTCGACTTTACCCGGCCCGCGTGCAAGGTCACGATCACCCCTGCGGACAACCTCGACGGGTTCGCGAACTTTGCGGCGCAAGTGCGCGCCAGTGGAGGTCGTATGCAGCTTCACATGATGAAGGTAGTCGAAGGTGATCAGACGCGACGATGGATATTTCCTTTGCGGTCTTCAACGGCAGACGTGATGGAGGCAATTCAAAAGATTTTGCGGGACAAACCAATTGCCGGTGGTTTTGAGGACAGACGGCGACTCATAGCGATCGGAGACTTAGATATCGTTGAGATTCATTAGACTATCGTATACAAGTTAAATGACGAATGCGCGAACCATTCATAATATTGCGTTGGAACTCCGATACTACAAACTGGGGCATAAATTAACACAACCGCAAGTGAGTTTGTCCAAGACTTTACCTTTCTCGAAGTTTCAATAGAAGCGGAGGAAAAATATATACCTCGGAACTCCCTTGTCCTCTTATCCCAGCAGAAAAACAACCGTGGGATATGGCAGGTTCCAGTTTAGGACACGTGGCCTGCAGCTCTGAGGTCTTTTGAAGATACCAATAGCGAGGAGGGTGCCAGCTTTCATGTACTCCTCAGAAAAGTATGTGTATGTGTGCTTCAGACCGAGGTCCGTGTCCCAAAGCAAACTCAGCCCAAGCGAGGCAGCGGTGCTCATCACGCCTGAGCATCTTCAGGAGGTCGAGGATCAGGATCAACGAACCATGGTCCTTGTTCTTGTACACCCAGCTGGCCCCCTCGGCTTCGACCATCAGCTTATCGTTGCCAAATCCAGCATTCACGAATGAAGATTTCCCCGCGCAGAGTCAACATTTGCCAAAGTATTCGATCCTATGAAACGTTGAGTCGTGCACTTGCCAAAAAGATGGACGGGGGCAAAGATAATTCGCCGCGTCAAGTGGGCGCGGCGGTGACGCGGCGCTGCCGCGGCGGTTGACGCGGCGGTCCAAAATTGGCGACCGCCGTTCACACGTTCTGGAGACTGTAGGTACCCCATAACAAGCAGGGTATGTAGCCCCCCTACATGGGTGTAAGATGGCCAATAAGGTGTTTAAATTACTTGCACGTACGTCGTACTTGACACCATGTAGTCAAAATTGGACGCGGCGGTCACGCGGCGGGATGCGGCGATGATGCGGCGGACACGGCGAAGTGCATGGTAAATTCGCCGCGTCCCTCATTTTGGACGCGGCGATACTGCCGCATGACGCGGCGGTATGCGGCGCTCCAACATGAGTGACGCGGCGTGTCAGATCATGACGCGGCGCTCACCATAATCGACGCGGCGCTCACCATACTCGACGCGGCGCTCACCAAACTTGACACGGCACACACCACTCTTGGCGTGGCGGTCCCGCGGAACTACCCGCAGTCTGTCGTCCCTCATCCGACACTTATTCTGTTTGAGTATTGTCACTCATTTCCTGAACATTGTCCTTGAACATTCCCTTGTTTCATCACTGTCATTTGTTGAACGCAACTTGCATGATGCCAGTCTCTGCTTTCCAAGGGCCAAATATAAGCAAAAAGGAAGCCATGATGAAGGGGCATATTTGAGTGTGAAATCTCAGTGAAAGCATTGGGTTTACAAGCTGCGCGGCGCGACGCGGCGAAATGCACGCTGGCGCCGCGTCAGTACTTCTGCACCGATTCGGCTATTGAAAGGGCTGATGCCCACCAAAAATTCATAAGATCTTTATCGGGTTCATATAACGTTGTACGCAAACACCACATATTAAAAATTCTCCCCGTATGTTCTCAACATTGTTCGAGATTTGACGGCTATTTGCACAGCCACTTGTTGAACTAATTCGAGAATGAGGTTCACCGCACTCAATTGCCAAGGAGGAATGTTGTCGCCTGATGGAAGGTACATCCTCTGGCAAGATACGTAGGTATAATTCTGTTTGAAATGATGGCTGGGAATGCTGAACGGCGCAGAGCGGTGGAGTGTAAAATGCCGTTGTGGTGGAAGGGCGGCACTCCTGCCGGCACCGCTCCCTGATGCTTCAAGACCCAAAACTCGAGATTTTGGAAGCAATTGTGTTGAGAGTCTGTGGATTGTGCAATTTGGATAGAAATATGGAGTTTGAGAGATGCGCGGCGCGACGCGGCGAAGTGCACGGTGGCGCCGCGTCAGTACTTCTGCGCCAATCCGGCTATTGAAAGGGCCGATGCCCACCAAAAGTTCATAAGATATTTATTGGGTTCATATTGTTAGAATTGGGACTCCTAGAGGACTCGAACGGCTCAGACAAACCCGCAGATGAGGGGGAACGCTAAGATTGCAGATCCAGTACATGATGTTTGTACGTATTAGATATCAGTAGCGAAGTCATCGAGCAGTACGAAAGCGGACGATTTCCAACACTCCCACTCTGCGAGATAAGCAAGCTCCCACTGAAACAAAAACAAAAGCAGGAGAGAAATAAAAAATGCTCCCACTCAATCAAAGAAAAGCTTCATAAACAACTCCAACGTCGATTTGATCTTCTTCCAAATCCGAGTTGTCATGGCATCCGCACTCCTGGTTGTCGCAATACCTAGTCGGAATCGCAGTCGTGAATGTCCGAACGCCAATTGGAATGAATGTGGGAAGGAGAGGGGCGGCGGCGACGAGGTAAGAAAGATGAATGTGCCACATACGTTTCGTGGACCGCATGTGAATGTTCGTTAGCGCCAGGACGGTCGAGAACCCAAGCCTTGATCTCCTTCGGCATATCTGCAACGCATCGAGCGGCTATGTGGTTCCGCCGACTGCAGCGATGACAATGATCCTCGTGAGTGGGATCGCACCAACGAAAACCTTTTTCGTCATCCTTCCCAAAAACTTGCCCATCACCGCTAGAGGTGTGAGCGGCGCGATCGCGATCGCGATGTCCGGGATTCCCGTGACCACTCCCACTCGACGCGAACACCTTTCTACCACCACCACCGCTACGGGCTGCGAGGGCTGTCTCCTCGGATTCCGTCTTGACTTGGCTGCCAGTTGGGGTGATATAGGTAGCATCGCAAAGGACGGCTTTGACAGAGTCAAGTTTGCTTTCACCAGCGGGCTGGGAAAGTAGGGTGTTGCGAACACTGACATAGAGAGGGTCGAGGTTCGCAAGGAGAACATCCTTGTAATAGTTGTCGGATATGGGTTCACCCAGTGCGATGAGCTGGTCACGAATTTCGGTGACCTTGTCGACATACTTTTCCACGGGCAGGGACGTGTCGTGGGTTACAGTGTGAAACGCGGTGCAGAGAGAAACGCGACGTGACCAGGTGGAAGCCTCGAATTTGGCTTTCAGCTTGGCATAGAGGGCTGAGCCAGAGGTGACACCTTTAGCAAGTGAGCGAAGATCTTTGGACATGCGAGCCCAAATGATCGTCATAGCAGCCTTGTCCCTCTTATCCCAGGCAGCGGCAGCAAGGGCCTCTGTGGGTTTGGGGGTTTTGCCATCAACAATTCCAGCAGATTCCCCATCAGCATTGAAGACAATGAGAATCTCGTCCTTGAACATGTGCCAATTGTCAGAAGTGAGTTCTTCGACAGTCTGGGCCAGAGTAAGAAGGGAGAATGATGTAGTCATGATTAAAAAGAAGCTGAGAAGCGGCCAAAAGAAGATGTCGAAAGGCGGGGGTAAGGTGGAGGTGATGACGTGGCGATTGGTGAGGGTGTTTTAGTGCTCAGAATAGACTCGTAGCGAAGGTGTAGACGCGGGGGCCAATAACCTGTTAGAATTGGGACTCTTAGAGGACTCGAACGGCTCAGACAAACCCGCAGATGAGGGGGAACGCTAAGATTGCAGATCCAGTACATGATGTTTGTACGTATTAGATATCAGTAGCGAAGTCATCGAGCAGTACGAAAGCGGACGATTTCCAACACATATAACGTGTTGGAATAATCCCAGCGAGGCTATAGGTTGACGAGCACAAGAGAGAGAAGCCAGCAACAAAGAGGTGAATACGTTTGTCCTATGGGTACATGATGGTCGTACGAAGGCAAACGGATGGCGTACACAGGAATAAACAAGGACAATGTCCTGGAATCATTAGGTAAGTGAGTCTAGGCCATCCGTAGGGATCGCGAGCTTCGTGCTGCTCGCACTGGCCCCATCGGCCCAACCAATATATTCCAACATAACGTTGTACAAAAAAGCCACATATCGAAATCTCCCCCCGTATGTTTTCAACATTGTTCAAGATTTGACGGCTATTTGCACAGCCACTGGTTGAACTACCTCGAGAATGGGATTAACCGCGCTCAGTTGAAAGGGCAAAATGTTGTCGCCAGATGGAAGATCCATTCTCTGTAACCATAATTCCGTTTGAAATGATGCCTGCAAATGCTGAACAGCCGAGAGCGGCGGAGTGTAAAATGCTGCACATTGGTAAGGAGGGCACTCTTTCCGGCAACGCTCCCTGATGCTTGAAGACCCCAAAAACTAGATTTCGGAAGTCATTGTGTTGATGATCTTCTGAGTGTACAATGTGGATGGAAACATGAAGGTTGAGAGACGTGCGGCGCGACGCGGCGAAGTACCCAATGGCGAAGTACCCAATGGCGCCGCATCATTAGTTCCGCGCCGATCTGACCGTGGAAGCCGCCCGAGCCGACGAAAACCTCCTAGAATATGTATACAGGTCACATAGTCTTGTAAACCAGACACATAGATTGAAATGCGCCCCCGAAGCTCATTAACGTGGTTCACGATCATATGGTGTGCACAGCCACTTGTGCGACCCGCACGAACACCATTTCATGGCTCCAATGCTGGCCTATCAAGACCCCAAATTCGAGATTTCAGAAGCAATTGTGTTGATAATCTTTTAAGAGTGAAATTTGGCTGGAAATATGGAGGTTGAGAGACGTGCGGCGCGACGCGGCGAAGTACCCGATGGCGCCGCGTCCGTATTTCTGCGCCGATCTGGCTGTTGAAAGTGTCCAAGCCGTCAAAAACTTTCTGGAATGTGTGTACAGCTGAGGTATTCTTGTACACTCAATCTATAGACATAAATTAGGCTCCGTATGACCCCAATGTTGTTCACTCTCTTATTGCTTGCACAGCCACCTATTTTAACCGCACCAAATGAATCGAGAGTGACTCCCAGAATGAGTTCTTTTTGGAAACATGTCCTGAGGCACTGTATAAAATTCATCTTCCTAAATATCTGATCCAAAAGCCCCAGATCAAGCCGTGTGTCAAGATTTTGCATGCTTAATACTAACACACAATGCAGAGATTTGCAGTTTCCACGGAGATTCTCATTGCATTTTCGCCCAATTTTGTGTAGTATGGTTATATTAAGCAATAGGCCCTCATTCAGTGTTTGAATGTGGAGATGGCACATGTTACGCAAAGAAAAAGGCGGGAATGCTTCACTACGGTTCAAGTGTAAAATCACTGAGACCCAAGAATGGTCTATGGATCTGCAGACACCATTTCCAGGCCCAATTTTTTTTATTACACTATACATTCTGTTCCATCTTACTCTCGTACTACACGAATCAACTGAAATTCGTGAACAGGACAAAGCAACGCGGCCAAGTTTAAACTCGCAACGTGGCGGCGACCCACCTCCCCGACTGCCAACATCGTAGTATACTTCCAGCCAACATCAAGGTCAGAAGCAAATCAAACACGGATGATATCGCAATGACTTCAATTTGTATAGCCAATCAAATGACGAGCGGCGCAAGCGGCAAATCACCCAAGTCCAACCGTGGGAATCAGGCTCAACCTACCGGCATCTGTGAGTAACTGTGAGTAGAGATAGAATTCCTCGACACAGAAACCTTTCAATCACCTCATTCAATGGGAGAGTTCTATACTTAAGAGTTAGATTTATTGGCCGTAACAGTTCTTGAAAAAACACGGTCACCTATCACTGCCAATCAGGCCATCCGAGGTACGTAAGTTGGTTATTGCCTGGCTGATGTTTAATTCTGGATATGTAGCTCTCCGTGCTCCTACACCCTCCTACACCTCTCAATCTCAAGTGCAGGTAATTCAAGCATTGTAATATTTGGCCAATCCTGCAGAATTTGATTAAAAGAACAGATCCACTTTAGAACGGGCATAGACTACAAATAATATAAGGCCATGTACAGTTCATTCCTCATTTTGAACTTCCATGGATAGAAGGAACTCGGTACGCCACTTGCTTAAGCATGTTCGGCTTGCGGCGTCAACACAGCCACTGACGCGGCCGTGACACGGTGTTGACGCGCATTGACGCGGTGTTGACGCAGTATTGGCGCGCATTGACACGGTGGGTAACGCGGCATAGATGGCGGCGAAGCTCAGGGGGAATTATCAACCAAATCACAACGATGATGAAGACACTCCCGCCAAGCACCAGATGGTGATTCGCCAGCTCTGCCCGCGCGGAAACACAGGACTGAAGAAAAAACGAGTCGTCACTTTTCCTGTCGGTACATAAGGTGGAGCTGGTTGAGTAACAGCGAGGGTAGATTAGACATGTTTGTTGCTAGTAATTTGGACAGCGGCGGTGCACGCGGCATCGAAGTTGGAGGACGCGGTGGTCCTAAGACGGGATGCGGCCGACGTGTGGAGGGACGCGGCGGTCGCGTGGAAGGACGCGGCGGTCGTGTGAAGGACGCGGCGGTGTCCGCGGCTGACGCGGCAGTGACGCGGCGCGTACGCGGCGAAATATCCTAGCCCGTGGACGGCATACGTGTGTTCTCAAGGTGAGTCTTGAACACGTCCTCAAGACTCTTGGGATCCGTGACGCCGAGCTCCTTGCCAAAATCACAGAAATGACTGCTCAGCCGCGCATTGCTGAGGCATTCCCGCAGGTCCTCGGGGAATTCATCCTCAATATATTTCTTCCTCGACGGTTTCGGACAGAGCACGCAGCCACTCAATGGGTATCTGGACACGAATCCAACCATGTCCGCAGGGTTGCTTGCTAGAAATATTATGAGTCTATATGAGAAGAATGGGAGTGGGACACCGGCGCGCTGAGTGCCATTGATGAGAAGCTGAGAATGGGACTCGGCGTTCGGCCCTGTTCTACTAATAGATCCTGCCTTTGTCTTGAGGACGGTGTGATATTTTCCAGTCAGGAATGTCAACTTGCCTCTGGCTAAATTATACGCTTTCCCTGCCAAACCCGTAACGTCAGTGTGCTGGACTACTTCTATGGGAATGAGATAAGATAAGTCAGTTCGCATGAATTCCCACCACGCGGCAATGCCAGCTCGAATTCGTGTACTGTAGCGTTTCAACCAAAGGTTCACGGGGTGTCACCTGTGACCTCAATTGCTCATTCCTCAGCAATCAGAAGAAAATTACCATAAAGGCATGCCGGACTGAAAATTTTCGCTTTTTTAGGCCTATTTGACTCTATGCATTTGAGTCGGGTGTCAGAGTGCAGCCCCGCATGTGATATATTGCGGCGTTCGCGCGTTTGGCACTTCCGACGCCTGCCTTATCTGTTTAGCAAACCAACCTCACTGTGATGGATATTGGCCTTTCTCGATCAATTTACCCTCCATGAACTCTCACGGTTGCAGCACAGCCATGTTCAACATCCAACGCGTCGCACTTTGCAGTGCACTGCCTTGGGCATGACCTCAGGCATAGTCTCGGCCTTGTTTCGGGCTGGGTAGTCATGGCCCTACGACTCCACTTGAGTCATTTACCATATTTAGAATAGTTCTACGTATATAAGGGACTCTTCCCCCCTTGTGGAGACAATCTTACCTTACCTTTGCTATACATCATCACTTGAAGCGCCAGCCTTCTACTGAGAACTCTATCACTGAGCTACAGTGTATGCATTGATTATCAGGTATATGCTTAGCACGCAGTCCTAAGAACTACGAGGTATTCCGTAGATCACGTCTAGTAAAGATTTGCTCTTACTATTTGGCAGTTCGGTAGTGTTCGCAGTGAGCGTTAGCTGTTTTATAGGGATTCTTGAACCAAATCTATTCGCTAGCTGCTAGACAGCATATTTCTCATACGCTTCGGCAGCGCGCGAAGCCCATTTCTATTACACTCACAGCATTTATGGCGGGGATTCTGACGTTGTTTATCAAGTCGGCGCAATATAAAGTAATAATGCATCATCTAGGCGAGTGCATACCTCGGGACGATGTGCAGGATGCCATTTTTTTACTCTTGAGCAACAGAAATATCACATTATCTGTGCATAACTTTACTATTCTATTCCGCACCCTACGAAGCGCAAGGGGGAAGGTCGAAAAGCGACGGAATCGTATTGGTATACTTGACCCCATTAATCTCAGCGCCAAGGTACGCGTCAACAAACTCCAGCGTAAATGCATTTGTGAGGTTCAGGGTCAACAGGGAGTACGCGGAGTTGATGGCGACGGGGTTCGCAGGTCGGGGGATGTCGATCTCCACGACGAACAGGCGGTCTACGCTGTCGCTCGTCACTGGCTCGACGTACAGACGCTCCAGATTCACGCCGTTGCGTACCTGGTGTTGGGCGTCAGCGTGAGTGAGACGCAGGATATACAAAGCACAGCGGTGCAACATGTACCGCGACATCGAGGTGGCCTTCCAACGTGGAGGAGGTTGTTAAGCACGATGTCTGCGACATCATGAAACTATCCTGCACCACGAATCCAATGCCGCCCTGGTTCTCCAGGGTGCCATCCACGACGAAGCTCAGACTCTTGATCCGGGCCGCGGGCTCGAGGGACACAGTGCTGGTTGTATCATTGATCGCGTACCATGCTGAGTTGTAGCGACCGCCAGTGGAAGAAGCCGTCCCTGCGGATGCTAGCGGGGTGCTCTTCGTCCCGCCAATGTGGTCGGACATAAGTATGCGTACTGTGTGGCTCGCGTCCTCCGGCTGGTTCCATAACTGCAGAAGATTAGAACTCCAAATTATTATTGGCATCTTTTTTGACGTACTCTAACTTGGGCAGAGAGCAGCAGCGTGTCGTTGTCCATCATCAGTTGCAGGCTGTCAGGTTTCACGGGGAGCGGAGCGATCACGTCGGTGAGCTGAACTCCGCGCGGCACGGTATTCAGCATGCGGGCGAATAGGTCCGCGCAGGTCGAGGTATAGAGGTCCAACGAGTTCGCAAATCTGCACTGTGGTCAGAATACATCAGCCATTCCGGAATTCAGCGACTCACGAGCGGATGATCGCGTTGCCATCGCTGCCGAAAATGCGTTTGTCGGAATTTGTTGTGTCGTTGAACCCGACAACCAACGGATTTTGGGTGGTTCCCGAGACGTACTCCGTGGCCCTGCAAAATTGCTATAGCGGGAAAATGAGAGCGAGTAAATGCACGCACACTTTGTTGTCGAAAGTGACAAAGGTTGTATCGAAGTGCGCGACGTTCTCGGTGTCGTTCGGATCGTTCAAGTTGCCGACAATATCCGGGAAGAAGGACTGTTGAACTCCGCCAAAGGTATGGCTGCTCATGGTTTTAACACGCCATTTCCTTTGAGAAATTACGTACCCGCATGCGACGAGGCCGATCATCTCGGTCTGCGTGAATCCCTGGCGTGCAAAGTCGGCGATGTGCGCCTGCAAGGGGTCCTGTGGTTTGGGGACCCCAGGTGCATTGGGCTCCCCGGCGTCGACGCGGCCGCCGCGGAAAGCAATCTCAGGTCCCGCGCTATACAGAAACTCGAATTCAGCTTAGGGAGGATGGCATTTGGGAAATCCTACCAGTTCTCAATGGCGATAATGGCTGCGAGAGCTATAGCGTCCGAGACTGCGAGACAAAATGAAGTTATTCAGCGGAAAACAGCCGGGTTGACAACCTACTGGTAACATAGTGGCTGGTTGTGCTGAGGATGATGAGCATTGTGTTGCTAAACCCGTCGCCAGCATTCTTCGCGATGTTCGTTTGTCAATACCGAGCTTCCCTTCATCTCACACCACACACACCTCAGGGCGCGCCTGTTCTTGGTCGAAGCGGATCGACCCGTCCAAGCCTCCGGTACCGTCGGTGATGTTGAACGTGGCCATATCATGGTACGCCTGAGATGCATTAGTTGTTTGCAAGTTGATTGAATCAAGAATCGGTCTCGCACCGTGCGTATCCAATCGGCGACGTTTGCCCTCCCTGAGTTTTCGGCGAACAGGAACTGATCGCAGGGCTGAATTGAGCTCGCGAGTTGGTCGGAATTGAACCTTGCTGGTCGAACCGCGCTGATTCGAGCGCGTCGAGCTGTGGTGACGGCCAGATATACGCGTTGGCGCTTGCAGCGGCGAAGAGCGCCAGGAACGTAGGAGGAGAGAACATCCTGTGAGAGATGAGTGCGCAGACGTTCTTCTTTTATACAACTTATATGCCAAGACTGACCGCCCACCCTTGATGAACACAAAGTACGTTGGGTTCGGTACTGTTCCCAGACTTGAATTGAAACTTGGCTGTTGGGGAAGATGCGTGCCAATAATTTACGCCGCCACGTGCGCAGATCCGGTGAAGGGCAAGACGCGCTTGAGAAATTGAATTGCGACTGCGTTGGTCCGAGCCTTCAAACGGTCGAGCGCACGGAGAAGCGTTTTGTGCGCTGTTACGCAGCATCGAAATGATGCTAGGAGTGGTGGAAACGCATATTCGATGCAAAGGGCGGCGACAAGAGAGACCGTAACACCCTGGGCCTCAACATTGAATACGTTACCGATTGGTCGATCAATTGATAATCGGAGTTTTCTCAACTACGCGGCTGCGGTCCGACAGCTCTCGAGTACTTACCACAGAGCCACAGGGCGTAGATATATATGGGATAGTGAATCTATCTTGATTCAAAGCAGTCGAACTCACCGTCGTGTCAACTTGAAATGGAAATATTTTCTCGTCACGAACATTTCCTTCTTTCCCGGTCCCGTTAACCCGCGATTGCCGCTGGCCATTAAATGTTCGGACCACACTTCGGTACCTCATCTACAGCATCCTAAGGCTTGACCCCCCCCCCCATGAACATGTTTGCAGCAACGCCGTGGATTCCGCCATTAAAGGGTCAAAAACTGGGGATGCCGAACTGATGGTTGATGTGATGTGGCTGTGCTACAAAAATTTGGCTTTTTTGCCAATCGCCTCCGATCGCAAAACTGAGATTTGAGCCCTACCCAAAATTTTAGCGCTCCTTATTTCTCGTAGGAAAACTTCGGAGTGTATTTTTTGAGCTCCTTGGGTCAATCCGCGTCCGAAAATATCTATTTTTTGCGTCTAAATTAAATCCCAATCGGGTTACAGGCTACCATGTAATGGGAATTCAGTTCATTCGGTTCAGTTCAGATTCATGAAAGCCTGGAAATTTATGTGCTGTAGAAATGACCACCCTGGGCTTTGGGTTGGGCTTTGGGATTCCGTCCCATAACACCGGACCTCATAAGCGTAGGGATCATGAAAGAAATCAAGATCGGAATACAATGTCTATTTAAGTAGGCAAACATTTATCATACCCAGCAGCAATCAACCTCTCAGCCGCCGTCCACACTTCGTCTGGAATATTCTGCGCCACCTGGAACCCTTTGGCCGGATACTCCCTAATACGCACCAGATCCCCCACCATAATATTGATCACATGCTCCCTTGGGTTCTCATCATCGGGATACTCCTCCCACGTCAACTGGGGACTCGTCACCGTGAACTCCACCCCATTCTCCCCGGACGTAAAATCTCCTCCAGGCCACTGCTTCACAAACGTCGCCCACG
The DNA here is from genome assembly GCA_029289565.1 of Mycena galericulata. NCBI lineage: Eukaryota > Fungi > Basidiomycota > Agaricomycetes > Agaricales > Mycenaceae > Mycena > Mycena galericulata. Next base: position 277,312 of record JARKIA010000129.1, on the reverse strand, counting down.
TCCGCCTCTCCATGTACGGCTTCTGCACAAGCACGAACCGCTTTATTTTCTCTATGAGCCCCAGCTCTTGTAGCAATGCATGTGTGAACTGCACATTCTCGCCGGTGTTCCCGGCTCTGGGCTCAACGAGGATGGCGGAATCAGGCACGCCGAGGCCCCGCGCAATGGATGCAAAGACTTCTGCTTCGGAGGCGGTGAAGCGCCCGGCTGTGAGGGTGCCCACGCCGCCAGAGAAGATCAGGAGAGGTGCGATGCCCTTGTGGTACAGCTCCGCGGCGTACGTCGCGACGCGTGTGTCGAGGCTGCAGAGGGTAAAGAGAGCGTCGTAGGGATTGGAAGCGTCTGGGGCTGAGGGGGGCAAGGTGCTGGAGATGCGGTGGTAGTTATAGATGAGGGTGGCGTCGGCGTTGACGGGGGTGTTTTGTTGTAGCATTCCTAATGACTAGCAAGTGGAACGCGAGGTATTTGAGTTGTCAAGTTGGGCGCTCATACAGGCCGAGAGCGGATGAGGGAAACTTCTCAACGGAGTCGTCTTATTGAACTACTTTGTTCCCGGAAAGTACTTTACCTTGTAACAACGAGAAATGGAACAAGGTACGTACGTCATTGGACCTTGTTCTCCAAGTTGAACAAAGAGTCGCGTGAAGGTTCGGGTGTAAGAAACGGAGCTTGAAGGGGAAATGCTGCATTTATCAGCAATCTTGAGAATCCAGTGGCACTGGCGGTCGGTTTATATTAAATACTCTGCGCCACTGCCACTGATTATTGGAGATAGTCTTTCCAACCTCGAGAATGAGCGTTCATTGTTACCAGTGCCACCGCCACATACCTTCCACTTGGTGCTTCGGCGGACCAAAACCAGGACGTCGCCGGGACGCGATTCCCCTCAGAAGGTCGCTTTTCTAACATATACCCTCGCCCCGATTATAAGGATACGTCAGTCCTAGAATATTTCAACAACACCGATGATGTGAAGTTGTGAACAATCATCCGTACTACGAGGCTCCTTCCCCACTCCCAGATAGTTCTTCATTCGGTTCCGGCATGATCCCGATGTCAGTGCGGTCGACGACAATGTCCCTGATTGTCTCTAAATCCTTTCTGACGCTGGTTGGTGACACGTTGGCGAGCGCGCATCTCGCGCATTAACGAAGAGCGCCTAAGCCTCGTGAGACCAGGGCGATGAAGTGGAAAGCGATGGATCAATAGCTGAGGACACGGTGAGATCGACGGAGCGGCCAGCAGTGGTTTTTGAAAGAGTTCGGTAGCCGGCCCGCCTCCGATCCGAGCTATGCCGTGACACCGCCATCTGATTTGGAGCATTTAGAAGTCCGCCATCAGATCTCCGATGATCGTAAATTTGGTGACGACGACTCTGCTTCTTCCACCGTTTTGCTTCAAGGACACACCTGACTCGCACCTGACACGGATCTTTCACTGTACTCGGTGAGCGCCGCCGATACCGTTTCAACAGCAGATGGAATGTCCGTCAAAATAAATGAAGCAAAATGACCAGAAATGAACGAGTATCGACGAGAAGAATGGGAGTGGGACTCGGCTAATCTCGCGTAGAACAGGGCCGAACGGAAATGAACGGACGCTTCCGACCTGTCCTCGAACGCCAGGCGACATTTTATAGTCAATATATTCAACCAAAATTGCGGGCCACGGGACCACCTTTCGTACCCGACATCAGCTAAAATTCGCGCTCGTTGAGAAGGGATCAAACGAGATGACCACGAGGGAGCTCACCAGAACCTATTTGACCACTCACGAGCGCTTGCTTTCGTGGATATGGCCGGTCTCCTTCTGCATCTTTCTGCTGCTGCTCTGTGGCTCAGCGGCGCAGCGTTCGCTGTTCCCGCGAATGTCCGGAGGGCCGTAACGCCCGTGGTGGCTTCGACTACGAGCTATGGATCCCTGAATGCTCAGGGATTGAGCCGCGATTCATGTACCTCCACTCTGTGGTCGGGGAGTACCGTGGTGAATACCCCTCCAGCTCTTCAGTATCAGTCTAAGAGGCTCACATGGCAAATTTTATTACAGCTCTGGGTGTGCCGCGACACCGAGCAGATCGCCTCGAATGGCGAGGCCGTGCTCCCGGTGGTAGCTAACACCGCTTCCTACTCGGGGCTCCCCAGCGCGCCCAGCAGCCCGCAAACGCTCGTCCTCACCTCCCCACAAGGCTTCGGCTCGCTCTTCTACCCCCTCGAGTCCGACGAATGCCCGTCATCCGGAGAATGCAGCGACGGTACGCGCTGGGTGGGCTGGCCTAATACCGCACCGGTCGTCACCTTCCGAGGCACCACCGGCCAGGTGAACGCGTATGCGTTTATTGCGCGGGACCACCTCAGCGGGCTCGCGACTCTCAATACGCCGAGCTACACGATGTATCACCTCCTTTCCCAGAGTTCGGGCCCTATTCCCTCTACAAGCGTGGACGTTTCGTCGTTTTGGTCTACGACTCAGATTGGTTATGGATCCGCTGCGAGCGTCGTGAACAATGGCTATGTGAATTTCATTCTCACTTGACCTCCGACGAAATACACGGAGCTGATCTCCGAGGAACCACAAGGCTTACCTGTACGGCCCGACCCCGAACGGGAAATTGGCGATAGCGAGAGCCGCGCTCACGGATTTCCTGGGAGCACTGGATGATAAAACTCTGTATGAGTACTACGTCAACGGCGGTACTTATTTTCCAGAGAGACCATTGAATCTACTACTTATAAAACTTCAACAGCATGGACTCCCACCGCCCCCGTATCAAGCGACTCCACTATTCCTCTTCCAAATACGAGCTCTGTCCAGGGGACTGTTTACTACTCACCCAAGTGGTCGGTGGGTCCCAGTTTTGTCTCTCTTCTTTTTGATCAATACTTATGCGGGTTGTGAAAAGTCCTACGTCTGGATCGGCGGCGACAGTTACCCTGACGCCAACTTCCTAATCTCCACCGCTCCCAACCCGGAGGGTCCTTGGACTGCTGCGACGGTTGGTCTTCGTTCCGCACCCGAAATTAAATCTTAATTTTGCAGTACAGCAATTCTACAGCGGCGTCGTCGGCATAGGCAGCCTCCCCGCGTACTCTGCCGTCGCGCACCCGGGCTTGACGGACGGCACGGGGAACTATATCTTTATCGTGAGTACCGTCTGCCTGCAACGACAAGAGGAATTTTGACGATGACCTACCCACCCACGCAGACGTGGACGAGGACGATCCAGAACGCAGAGGGATACGACGTGTACGATCAACCCCTTGTCCGAGTGGATTGGAAGTGAGGGAATTACGCGCGGAGGAAGGAAGTCGAAGTCATCGCATCGGAAGAAGGACTGCATTTAGTGTAATTATAGTTTCCAAGTCCTTTCGGCCTACCATCTTCTCGGGAGGCAATTCAATGGCCGTACCAGTGGCTTCCTCTTCGCTGTGAACCAGCGTACTCGGAAAGCCGGCGTAATAAATTATCCGAAGAGTGATGTGAGCGACTTGTGAAACTCATTTTTCTTTCGAATTTCGCAGCGGGTAGTCCAAAAATGTGATCCAGACAGTGGAAGGGTGTGCTTGTAAAATCACCCTTTGCATCGCAGCTTGCAGCGCTGGACACGATCATTTTTTAACAAGCTTTCTGGTTGACAGAAGGCCTGGTGAGAAATCTCGGAAACATTTTTCACCCTACATTAAAGACAAAGATGCGGAGCGACTTGGTACTTCAATTGATTTCTGCCAATATTTCTGCAGTCCAACCGAGCCCTTGACCAACCCCACTGGCAGTGTGCAGAGAGTCAGATGGATAAGGAGACAGGTCTATTGGACCGTGGACTGTAGACCGTGGACCGTAGACCTCGGGGATAATAGACACCGTAGTGGACCGCGCAATGGACCTGTGTTCAGAATGTCACAGCTGTCACGATGGACTTACCTCGGTTCCCGGTCCGCAGTTTTGATGTGGACCTCGGATCTGTCCCAACGCGCTTGATGCGCCCCTCCTACCATAGAGGCCGCAGCTGGTGTTATCATCAGCTGAGCAACATTCTATGCTTAAGAACCCCAGTGTTCGTGTTCATGTATGCCCTAATGCCTTTGAAAATGACTTGCCATGTAATCCTTGCGGAATTCTGAATAAATTTGCTCTCCGACCGAAGCCGGCTGCGGCATGACATTAATCATGCCCAACACAAGCTCAACAGCTCAACCACAAACTGGGCAGTTTTTTCCTAGTTCATCCAGTGCAAGGCTCGAGTGGCAGGCAGTGGTGGTTGTGGTAAGAAAACAACAGGTGGCTGCCACCGAGCGCGCTGTTGCTTCTTGTTTACGCGTCGATGCACGTGGGGCCACATCAAAGTCCGCCATCAGGTTCGAGGTGACCGACGTGATGCGGTCCATGGGGAGTACATACAACTTTAGTAGCATAGGTGTTCGGCCCGTTGGCCGAACGCCTACTTGCCGCGTGAATGCCTATGGCCTGTGGATCAGCCATCATACCATCAATGGCGGCATTCCAGCAAAACACAAGTCTTTTCTTCAACAACTTCTTCAATATACCTAGGGACCTAACCAGAACCCCAAACCTAACCAAACCTAACCACTCTAACCTCAAACTTAACCCAAACTTAACCCCCCGCGCACAGTGAATACAGAGTTCGGTGATTTACCGAGTTTCGGCAGCCACCGGCAAATCGATCATTGCGTGATGCGCTCAAACTGATGGATACTCCATGGATAGGCGTTCGCGCCATCAATAGGCATTCCGCGCCATCAATAGGCGTTCGGTCAACGGACCGAACACCTATGCTACTAAAGTTGTCGTGCCTCGGTCCATGGCAAGGTCCACGGCAAGGTCCGAAAGGCGCAAATTATCTAATGTAGACCAGGTCTACCCATGCAGTCTAACCGGTGGTCTAATAGACCGGTCCATAGACCTTGCTCCCCATCCATCCGACGTTCTCGCAGTGTGCGGAAACTACCCCATATAGCAATCACTGTCACAGTCATGAAACGACACGTGGCTCGTCCATCGTTCTCCACCACATTCGCAGTTTTTTGGAAACTTTTTCTGCTTGCGTTCTTCATCGATGGGAAAGCGAAGACATCACTTTCGACCCGGAAAAATGAGCTCCCGAATTCGGGATCTTCCACTCGATCTCATCCTCGAGATCTCCTTACAGCTCGAGCTTGCTGATGCAATTGCGCTGTTCTCGGTTCGTGTTCCGTTATCCCAGTAAATGTTTCTCGGTGCGCGCTCATAGTCGTTGTGGGTTCAAGACTTGCCATAGCCTCCGGAAATTCATGTCCGAGAAATCCTTCTGGATCCGCGCACTCACACGGGTGCGCCGGGAGGAAATGCATCCTATTGCGGTTCCTCTCTGCTCGGACCTGTCCACTCTCTCGTTACTGGATCTTCAAAAGGCTGGAAAACGCACCAACAGACTCATGAAAAACTGGATGACCCCCACCCCGACTATGGAGTCCATACGCGAGATGCATGTGGATGCCGCGTCCGATCTCATCGTTATTCCGGGCACCGGGCTCGTCATCGTGCACGGCCGTGGTCATGTCGCTTGCTGGGATATCTTCACGGAAGAATGTGTTGCGCGTTTAGTGCTTCCCCGCGATGTAGCAATCGACTCGGCAGCGTTCGAAGAATATGGCAAGGTGATGCTCGGGGCGATTGCGACTAGCGCGTAAGTCTTGTCCCGATGCAATTCCCTCTTACCTGAATGATGTCCGCTGCTTAAAAGGCCCACCTTCCATGTCATTGCGATATGCATTGACCATCGTGTTCGAACCGCCGTGACCATGTCTCAGGTTCTCAGCCACGCTTTTTCGCACCCGCGGAATCATTTCTCAGGGTGTTGGAAGGTCACGGTGGACCACGAAACCGTACGCGTTGTCGTTGCGACGCATGAGCCATATCGGTATCATCTGCTTTCTGTTACTTTTACTGAAGAGGAACGAATTACGGAAGACGTGCTGCCCATGGCGAGTCAAATCGACCAGGGTATACTGGTGAATAACTGAGAGTTCGAATCACAGATCACTTCGCTTCCGAGGGTCACTTTTACTCCGCCCGCCGTGCTCGCCGTCCCATCTCCCAGCGGCCCTTACTTCCTTCGACACACGACTACTTCGGTTGATGTTGCACATCTGACCCAGAGCCAGCACCGTCTTACGAACACCGTCGTCCCACTTGCGCATTCCACGTTTGCTTACCACCGATCCAAAGTCCCTGCAGACCCCTGGGCGGACGTGGTTACCTTTTCCGCCAGCTACCAGACAGTCGAATTCTGGCCTGCGAGCCGTGAGGCTGGAGAGCTTCTGTTTGGGCCTGTCGCGTCGTACTCCTTAGACCTGGGCCGCATAAGCGGCATAGTTGACTTCATCGCCGGAACGTCCGGTCTCTATGTGCTGCTTGTGCGCGGCACGAAGGTGGACCCGCTGTTACTCTTGCGCTACAATCCTGGCGCTCCCCCGGTAGTGCGCACGATGACGATGCCTTCGAAACCGCTGTCCGTGGGTGTAGGACGGCTGGCACTCGATGATCACCTCGGGCTGGTTCTTTCCATCCGTGAGGATGGTGAACTTGCGATCCTCTCATATGCATAGATCATTGGTTCGTTTCTCTCATTTCTTCTCCGGTAAATTTGTGAAGTCCGACCCAGTCTGACATCATAGTCCGACAGCTCATTTTATCATCGCAAATTACAACCTCCAAAACTTATTACAAAATAACTGTCGGCAAGCCTCGCAACAGACATGCGAAGTCGCATGCGTCGGGAAAATCGGAAGAGCACCCCAAGTGCGCCCTCGTCGAATCAAATCACATTTCCTCGTTCCAAGATCATCCGATCCATTTAATTTGTCCCGGCGGCCCTCCTTATATACCAAATTTTTAAGTTGTTGCAAATCGGCCACAAACACACTCAAGCTAAGAAATCGGACATTGACCGGAAATCCAGAAGATGTGCGTACACAACAGAGACTAGTTTTCGCTCTCAAATCTCTTCCTGCACACCGCGGACGATCCCCCGCGTAGCAACTTCGAAGCCATTTCTCTGAAAATTGTCCGTTCCACGGTTGTCTCCTTACAGCCGTTTGCATGTATTCGTGAAAACACGAAAAAGTTTTACACGGGCACGTGACCGATACCGAGAGGCGCCGAGTCACGCGAGTGGAACTTGGTGCCAGGGAACGAAATATGGACGGGCCGTTCCAATTACCTCTCATCAAGCTATCAGGTGTGTTTTCCGACATAACTGAGATGCATTCTTGATGCTGAAAGGCTACGGATAGAACCGGCCCAACTCGGCGCCAGCAGAGATCACGTGGCCGCGCAAAACTTTTTTCGTGTTTTCACGAATACATGCAAACGGCTGTAAGTGGGTTGAGTTTGTAGCTGTGTACTGAGTCCCGGGTGAGTATATCCGACAAAATGAATGCCATGTCCGTGGGCAATCTAGGCAAAATTCCATTCGGGTTGAAGATTAGAAATTACCCCATATAGGATGTCCGGCAACTGCCGAACAGCCTATACGTGGCTCGCAGCTTGCTTCCACCACTCGTCTACAGTGGTTCTCCTTGCAGTTCAAACCTACGCCGCAGAGAATGTCCTCTCTACTTCTTGAAATTCCACTGGACATCCTCCTTGACATCTCCTTACAGCTAGATCTCGCCGATGCGATTGCCCTGCTTTCGGTTTGTGCTTTATCAGCAAATATGTCTCAGTGCGCACTGATGTTGGCAAAAAGACTTGCCAAAGCCTCCGGAAAGTGATGTCCGAGAAATATTTCTGGATTCAGACTCTTACAAGGCTGCGCCGTGAGCAACTGCATCCTATTGCGGTTCCTCTCTGCTCGGACCTCCCAACCCTCTCGCTTCTAGAACTACAGGAGGCTGGGAAACGCACCAACAGACTCATGAAAAACTGGAAGACTGCGAAGCCGACAATGGAGTCCATACGCAAGATGTATGTGGACGCCATGTCCGATCTCATCGTCATTCCGGGCACTGGGCTCGTTATTGTGCATGGGCCTGCACATATCGCTTGCTGGGATATTTTTACTGAAGGCTGCGTTGCGCGTCTAGTGCTTCCACCGGATGTATCAATTGAATCGGCGACGTTTGAGGAACATGGTAAAGTGATGCTTGGAGCGATTGCGACTGCCGCGTAAGTCCTATACTCGCGCCGATTGCTTCTGGTGGTTGAATTTTCGACTTTCACAAAGGCCCTGCTTCCATGCTGTTGTGATATGCATTGATCATCGTGTTCGAACCGCCGTGACCATGTCTGAGGTCCTGAGTCACGCATTTGCCCATCCGCGGCAACAATTCGTGAAGCGTTCAAAGGTCACGGTAGAGCGCGATACAGTCCACGTCGTCGTTGCGACCAAGATCGAACCACACCAATACAATTTGCTTTCGGTTTCGCTGACTGGCGAGCAGGAGATTCTGGAGAATGTGTTACCTATGGCGAGTAACATGATTATTCATGCTATGCTGGCCAATAACTCGGAGTTCATAATCACAGATCCCCGAAGTTCAGATTGGGTTAACACCACCACGTGTATCCATCAAACTGTCGCCCAGCGGACCTTACTTCCTCCGACACATGGCGACGTCCGTTGATATTGTACATCTGACCGGAAGCCTCCCCCGTCTCACCCACACCGTCACCCCTCTGGTACGGCCCGTGGACGCTGTGTATCCCCGCTTCGAAGTGCCCGCAGATCCCATGGCGGACATAGTCCATCTCACCGTCAGCCAGTCCCAGATCGAGTTTTGGCCCGCGAGCCATGAGGCCGGGCAGCTCGTCTTTGGGCCTGTCGCCTCGTTCCATTTATACCTGAGCAAGCGAACTAACGCTGTCGTCGGCACTTCCGGTCTCTATACGCTGCTTGTGTGTACTGCGCCGGCGGACCAACTTGTGCTCCTTCGCTACATCCCTGGCGCGTCTCCCGCAGCGCGCGCGCTAAGGATGCCCTTGACACCGCTGGACATGCAAGAAGGTCGGCTGGCGCTCGATGATCACCTCGGGTTGGTCCTTTCCATGCGCGAGGATGGGCAGCTTGTGATCCTCTCGTATGCTTAGACCATTAGTCCGTTTCTCTTGTGGGTTCACTTTTTTTTTTTTTGGTGGTACGATATCAGTAATAGACAACTAACGATTGGTATAGCCTCCAGAACTGCGTAAAAGACAGAGGGAATTGCCCCTCCGGAGACTTGTGGGTTCTCTACCCGTTTCTTATATAATCCCAGCTGGTTTTCTTGTCAGTGTTATATGTACGTAGAACATACACATACATAAATTTGTCTTCACAAGATATGTCGGCCAACCTCACAAATCGGACAGGCTTGCTACTTAGGCCGCATGCATCGGAGGGCATTGAGGAGTACCTTAAGTATGCGAAGCCGCATTTTCTCTATTCCATAGATCCAATCCTTTGTTCAAGGTGACCCTACCACTGGTGGAAAGCTGCATCGCATCTACCCAAACCGATTACCTATCATTCAGGCTAGCACTCGTGGATATATATATTAATTTAGTATAATAATTGTATATTAATAAATAACGAGCTTCCAAAATTACACAGTAGATGTCCTTCGGATCCGCAATCAAATGTGACGTATACCCACGTAGGTCTAGAAGTTGTTGAAAATCGCTCCGCAGGTGCAGGGTCCACCGGGTGGACATATACACTCACTAGTGTGAATCAGAACGCGCATTCCCGGGAAATTCAAAGAAAGACCTACACCCACGGCCGCTGGTACCCATTTTGTTGCGGTGCATACGCATGCGGGTAGTTCGCGTTATAGGGGGCAGCCGGGCCGGGAGATTGGTAGGTTCCCCATTGACCTGGATCGACCCCCCTGCTTGAAGGCGGATTCGGGGGAGTAGGGTAATTTATGGGTGTCGATGCTCCGGGTATATGGGGCGATGCATAAGAGTGGGGGATTTGAGAGTAGCTTCCGGGCGCGTACGGATATGTTTGACTGCCTCCGCCTGAATATGGTCGATTTGATCCCGGTTGAGGTGCTGCGTAGTTGGCCCCACGCGGATATGTCGAACTGCCTCCGGGGGGTCCGGGGGGCGCCGGGGCCGAGGGCCAGTGCCCGCTGCTGCTACGGCTGGGATTCCCGGATTGTGAAGAGGGAGCTGGGTCCTGAGGTGTCGAAGATTCGAGTCTCGCGGCCGGCGCGTATTCGCATTGAAGCCCTTTCTTCGCGCAGCGTGTGCAAGGCTTGCTCCAGTCGTTTTCCGATGTCGGTACACACTACCAAGAAACCACGTTCGCACGCGTGAGTGGACTGAGTGCTCAGATCACGAATGGCATTACTCACCTTGATCTTGCGTTGTCTGCAGGTCATGCATGCGACGTATGCTCTCCGATGCTTCGTCCAATCCGAATAAGAGCTGGATGGCGTGGATGAGGAAGACATGAACGGAACGGTCCGGATATAATGTGAGATACGCTCTCACCGAGGGCTTTATACGGATTGGACGTCCTATAAAGGGCGGCCACTGCATTCGTTATACCGCCCCCCTCAAATTAAACGCTCTTGGGATATTCAGCGCTTAGAAGGGCGAGGTGAATGTTTGAGCTCATACCAATTTTCGTGGATCTCACGCATCGCCTGAGCAATTCAAGCGATGTTGCGTACCTCGAGTGATTATTTCGACACCTTTTGGGGATTTGCTTCTCTGTCTCTTCTGCGTCACTACCCCGGCGGAATTGGTGGCTATCCATGCACCACTCTGCCTACCGGCCATGCGTTAGTTCACTGCACAACTAAACAGAAGCCGTATGGTACGCATGTCGGCGACGGTACCACTCCGTCTCTCCGTCGAAGCACCATGGCCAGTAGGACGAAACCTGAACGCCGTTGTTGGGGTTACCTGCCAATACATACACCGCCCCATGTCAGCTTATAACTGGCGCACATTAATGTAAGGCACGGACTTTAAAAAAAAACTCGTATTTGGCCCTCGATTTCCGGAACGCCACACAGGAACTTGAACATCCAGAGTCCTGAGCAACAGTCACGATTAGGGAATTGCAAAAAACGAACCAGGTTCTAGGTGTTTGGATGAAAGGGTCGCACGTCCCAACTGTGCCCAGGTTTTCTGTTCAAATGAAGGGAAGACCACTTCCTTCGGAGTCAAGAATGATCCGGACTCAGGGCGTGTCAGCTTTCTAAGGCCGAAATGTCATTACAGACCAAACGAATTGTATGCACTGCATCGTTGCACCGTTAGAGATATTTCCTCCAAGTTTATCCGAGTAACTGCGGAGGACTTACTACGTCCAGTACTTCCGCCGTCGGTCTGTCCCGAAACCCCAAGGACTGCATTTCAGGGGAGATACATTCCAAGAGGATTGCATTCGGGCGAGAAATATTTAGCACGATCCATAGAAACCACTCAAATATACTCGGGCAGATCGCTCCAGCCGCACATGAGGTGGTAAATCAGCCATGGTTTGCAGTTTTGATGTTTGATGTTTCACAGAAGTTACTAGAACCACCGAGGCGGTCATCGCGCAGTCTGCACAGCTACAGGCAGTGTCGTAACCGAGAGTGGAGACGACGAGGGACATGGTATCCCGGTGTTTACAGACGATGTCGCAGAGCATCGTCATGGAGAACCTGTCTTGGTTTCTCCATTCCCGCATGGAGTGTAGTGAACGGCGCGCCGAGAGCTCATCTGGTACAAGTCACTGTACGTCGAGTATAATCGGCCAGACTAGAGATAAATAAAGTGTCTCTATGGCATGTAACCCGGACGACCGTGGCAGAACGGAGGAAAGGGAAGGACGGTTCGGAGCAGTGACGGATCAAGCACAGCCCTTCCGGAACAACTTTCAAACTTGCGCGTTTTCTCCTTTGGATATTCTGGGTGGACCCACCGCTCGCCGCAGTCCGCAGTCCATTATATTTCACAGACACCGCACAGAATTTTCGTCCTAGGCCTGGTTCGGATGGAGATCTATTCTCCACGGAGTTCCGAATCGAAGTCTGGTCATTACTGTAAATAAGTTGTCTGTAAGCAATTCCCAATATTCCTGATTGAACACAACACTTCTGTGAAACACCGCCGTAATACGTGTGTCCCGCCAGCAGCTCCTGGATTTTGGGCTGTGGTCATAATATGAGAGCGATACCAAGTCAGGATAGCCCCCAGACGCAGGAGGTAGATGACTGATAAATTGTGATTCGAGATCTCCAGTGCGAGTAGTCCCGAGCCAATTGTATTCAATTTAGCCTCTCATCAGTTTCTCAAGTAGCTTTGAGTGTATCTAAAACTCAATGGGCATTTACATCGTTGTAACTTTAGCTCCGACCTCCGACTATTTGGCACTGTCGGTCCATTTGTTCTGAACTGTCCAGTTCCTTCCCGGCGAGAAAACACAGAACGGAATGTTGCCCAACTGATGTCGTTTTGAAAGGTATATCATGATCCGCTCTGAAGACCGTCCGGGAACGGAGGTGCTGCAGTGCGCCACCATTCTTCACGGAACGGGATTTCAACCCGTCCGGCATTCTCGTGCATCTCTCCCGTTTCCGACGAATCGAGGCCCATGGCCGAATAAAGACGGGTCTTTCTAAAGATGCAATAACACACAACTCACTTTTCCCCACAAAGACACCCCCATGGCCGCACTCCAAACTTCTGACTTTCTCTCTCTGACTGAATTCATTCACAAGGCAGAAACAGAGGTGCTCACCGGAGACGACGCACTCTTTGAGTCTGCGCTCGCGAAATACTGGGCTCCTCAAGTACAGGAAGAGTGTGTACTCCTCCAGTGTCTCATATCACAAATATTGACAGGATATCCCCGCGAAGGGATGTGGCTACAAGCGCGCACCTCACCCGTGACGCATTCAGCCAATTTCTTATCACGATGCGAAGGGCAATCAGCGACCGCACCGCTGTCAGTGAGACGTATGTCATCGCGACGCCGAGGGATCCAACAGAAAAGACAGGTGCCGTAGGATACACGCACGTATTGACAGGTGTTCAGGGCGGAGTGAAGGTCACTGCCACCATCGTCGCCGTTATGCGTATCAACTGGGTGGAGAACAAGGTCGAAGCGGAGGGAGGGCATCGGGAGATTGTTACTGAATCTTTCGTCGTGAATATTTCCTAGAAAGCGACCCTATTGACGAGGTTGGATTGGAACTTCTAGGAGCGATGAATGAATAAGGAAGGCATAGACTGAAGTTGTACTCAAAACCGCGATGCGGAACAATACCCCCACTAAATACTGCGGGGTCGACGGAATCGTGTCGTGCTAATCTCCTCGTCACCCACGAATGCCAGGGGGATAGGGAAGGTGTGAGGAGGAATACCATTACCCACAGCCGATTCTGAGGGCGATTCTTGAGCCGGAGCAGATGTCACGCCAGGTCCAGGACAAGATGCGTGTGAGGGACCCTCTCCGATGTTTGCGCCAGGCACGGAATCGCCACCAATCCCCGAAAGGCAGTCAAGATCGTACTGAAGCGCCTCGAAGGCGTCAGACTGTTGGGTAGGCAAATGGTCGATTGAAAGCAGCCTCTCTAGCACTTCCCTGTATTACGAAAGTTCGTAAATCAATGGTGCGAGAAAATGAGGCTACACATACACGTAGAATGCGGAGGATGGCCAGCTATCGGTGCATTCATCGTCACCGACTACGCACAGACACTTAAGAAATGCACACATACTGCTTTTGCTGAGCCTTCAACACGTCAATCGCCATATGGATGTGCGCGAGATGCTGTGCTGCGTCTGGCGGATTCAGATCAGCGCCCCATCTGTCGAGGAGAAGGACCATGGCAGCGGTGAATAAGGGTCTCTAAGTGGCCATTGAAGTCAGTGAATGCTTAATAATCGACAAATAAAACCACCATACCTGGCTGGAGAACAGTGGAGTGTCGGGGTGCTGACGCCGGTGCGTGTCTGCAATTAAAATGCACTCGCGAGCAGCAGTATTGCATATTTGTTGTGCGGGGAGGCCCTGAAGATGCGCGTCGGAAGGACGATAAGCTACGAGGGCCACATAAACACACCGTCTGGGTCGTTGGGCGCATTGCGGGCAAGTAAGGCCGGTGGAGCATAATGCGCGTGTAATAGTAGAAGCAGTGCAGTGCCGCCGACTGACAACCGAACACGGTGTCGACGCGGTCGGGGTTCCAAGCCACTGAATGAATTCAAACGATGAAGTGAGAGTTAGACATGAGCTGCGTCTCTACGCAAAAATGGACGTACGATGGGCGGGGATGTCGCTCAGCCACTTTCCAAGTGTCCTGTCGAGCTCGACGACAGCGCGCGGCAGGTCTTTCATGAACACCCTGGCTTGATAAATGGTGGTGCTGTGCTGGAGGGTACACACATCAGATGATGCATAGGCTGTGGAAGGAAATGGGACACACAACCGTGCGGATTATGAAGTTGAAAAACCGGTACAAAATTAGGAGAGTCGAAAAGAAAGTGGTGGTGGAGGGTGCCTCTAAAGGCTGGCGGCCGGGCCCAGCTTCCTCCCAATACTCGTCGTCGCACTCCGTTGGCAGGCTGATGTCGATCCTGGGTAGAATATGAGTTGCGATCGCCGTCTGAAGAGTGAATGCAAGACAGACTCAGGAGGATCGAAGTAGCATGCACGACCTAATAGAGCGCTCTGTTCGCTATCTAAAAAGAGAAGGGTCCTGCTTAGAGTCGTGAGTGGTCTGGTTCGAAAGGTAACGCAACGACTCGCCAAAAGGCCCGTTTTTCGAGCTCTTTGTGAATTTTAATAGAAGACCCCCGGATCGGCTCCCGATGCGCGCCGATATCGTGTACCATCCTCATCGCGAAGCCGATAATGGACCAGCAGTTCCGAGCGGTGGATGTCCAGCTAAGGAACTCGGCCGCGAGCTGCGATACGAATAAGAAAAGTCGATTGGAGGACAACAAATAGTGGACGGACGCAGTAAGCTTGAAGGTCGTATAATGTGGCTTGCTGGCGTAGGGTGTGGCCGCAGAGTGTAACTTGATTGTACCATTCCCACCCCCGGCCCTCCCGGGATATATGAGACGCATCCGACCCCGGCCCGTAGAGCGAACCGACCGCACAGACAAGTAGCACCGTCGCTGCGAAGCCGCTGTGGTGCAGGTGCAGGCCTTCGTTTATACATTGGAGGAATGTTGGACGATGGAGCAGTGGGATGAACATGTTGACGTTGGAGAAGTAGAGAGATACAAGCAACGCTAGCAGATTATTGTCTGGGAAAGTATGATGCACAAAACTCGGGTGATCTTCCGACTGCGTGAGATATTATATCGTGATTATATTGTCATACAGGGGCGAACGTACCAGTTTCAATGCCCAGGATTTGGCATCTCGATAAAATGAATGAGACTGCCTCGGCTGGCCGCCAGACTTCGCGGAAACTGCGGCCCTGACCAGCATAGCAGCGCTGGATTTCCCTTGGAACCCAGGATCGGCAGGAGGGCTATCGAGAGACAATGCCCGGAAACTTTCCGCGATGTCGGTGAATTCAGTGTCATCGGGGTGTGGAGGCGAGATGGGTTGTGTGAGGCGATTAATGAGGGGAATCATGGATGGTTCCGGAGCCGTTTGTCGGAGCTTTGTCTCCGCGGCTTCCAATCGTTCCAGCAGATTCTCAATGTAATCATCTTCATCTTCATCCGAATTCTGAGTGGAATCCTGGTTTCGGACCTGCCAGCAAGAGTGAGAAGGTGAGGGGGAAGAAACGCCGGGAAGGATACCGGAGCTGCTTCCACGTAGGTGCATACAAAGTTATGGGCCAAACAGCGGCCACATCTCTCGCCCCCGTCACCTTCGCATGGCGTTAGAGGTTCTCGTTGAAAAAACAAAAAAATTGCTGACAGCGTCCTGTGTGGTGGTGAGCCGCAGTTTGACAATTTGAGTCGTAACGTACGCTTCCTTCGCCTGCACATGTCGCATGCCCGTCCTTTTCTCTTTGTTAGGGCGGGAATTTGTCCCCCGCTTTGCACACTAGTCGACATGGTCGTTCAGGTCAGACAGATACACTGCTGACTTATCCTAGACTCAGGTTTTGAAGTGACGCGTCTAGATCACGGAGGAGGTGACGTGGTTTCCGTGATGCGAGTGCTTCTTTATTGTTATTGTTTTCTGAGAGCGCTACGTGAGCGCGTTTCTTCGTCAAGGGTAATCGCCTGTGTATCGGCAAAAGTTCCGAGTTCAGACGGAGAAGACAAGACCGATGAGCTCCGATAGTAATCAGGGTTGTTGGTGGTCCCGGTTAGGGGTAAGTTCAATTAATTAGATCACAATCACTGACAGTGCTAGCGGGAGTCGGATTTTCTCGGCGCCCAAACAAGGCCACAGATTTTCTTGTGCAACGCGGCGAGAAGAGCCTGAATACTCTTGAGTTCCAAGATATCAAAATCCGAACCTTCAATCTAGGTCAACTCAAGTCAAGCGGCTTAACATGATGCCCCGCCTTTTCGGTCACTCAGTTTCGTTTCGGATTGCACACAGCTTCAGCCCGAAAACCATCGGAGTTTCGGAATATGCTGCACCGCGACAGGCATTCCAGTCAGCGGACAATGATCGTCAAATACCATACAGTAGAACCTAGTAATAAGCATCTGGCAGAGTTTGACAATCGAGTTGCGTTCTAGCGCGTGGACAGTTGCATTTTTCGCAATGGATTTTTTCTGCGGCGGAGTGGTCAGCTGGGGGGATTTTGAAAACAGTTGGGAATTCACAATAACAACGGGCCGAGAGCCTAAGCATATGAGAGGATCCGAAGTTTGTCATCCCTACGGACGTAAAGAACCAGCCCGAGGCGATCATCGAAAGCCAATCGTGACTCTTGTATGTCTTTTTCCAGCGGTTCCGAAAGCATCGTTAGCGCATGCGTCGAGGGGGGAGCACCAGGGACGTAGCGGACGAGCACCAGCGGATCCGCCGTGTCGGCACAGGCAAACAGCGAATAAAGACCAGATGTGCCGATGACGACGTTAAATATGCGGCCCAGGGAAAAAGGATATGAGGTGACAGGCCCGAAGACGAGCTGCCCGGCCTCATGGCTCGCGGGCCAAAACTCGATCTCGGACTGGCTGATGGTGAGATGGACTATGTCCGCCATGGGATCTGCGGGCACTTTGAAGCGATGATACCCATGGAATATGGGTTGTACCAGAGGAGCTACGGTATTGGTATTGGTGAGGCGGTGTTGGGCCAGAGCCAGATGTGCCATGTCAACCGACGACCTCATGGTTCGGATGAATTAGGGGCCGCTTGAGGATGCTATGGTCGCCACGTTGGGTGAGATCGGGTCGACCCTTAAATGGTGAGGGCGCTGTGAATTTAAGTTTAGAGTGATCTACCAGTATAACATAGATACGTCGACTCGCCCTGGGCAATACGTTGTCCAGAATTCGTTCCTCGCCGGCGAACGAAACGGAAAGTAGATGATATCCGTAATCACGCGCGGCGACGACGCGGACTGTTCCGTGGTCTACCGTTACGTCTGAACGCCGCTTGAACTGCTGACGCGAATGGGAAAAAAATGTGTGGCTGAGGACTTGAGACATGGTCACGGCGGTTCGAACGCGATAGTCAATACATATCGCAATAACATGCCAGCAGGTCCTTTGCCATATCAGAAAGAGTTCAGCGATGAGGAAGAATACGGGTTGAGGACTGGACTCACGCCTTCGTCGCATACCCACCAAGCATCGCCTTGCCGTATTCCTCGAACGTCACCGATTCAATTGATACATCGGGAAGCGCTAGACGCGCAACACATTCCTCCGTAAAGATATCCCAACAAGCGACATGAGCACGACCGTGCACGATGACGAGCCCGGTGCCTGGAATAACGATGAGACCGGATCGTGCGGCGTCCACATACATCTCCCGTATGGATTCCACCATTGGATTTGGGGTTATCCAGTTTTTCATGAGTCTATTGGTGCGCCTTCCAGCCTCCTGTAGCTCTGGCAGCGAGAGAGTCGACAGGTCAGAGCAGAGAGGAACCGCGATAGGATGCATTTGCTCGCGGCGCACCCGTGTGAGGGCATAGATCCAGAAGGTTTTCTCTGACATGAGTTTCCGGAGGGTGTGGCAAGTCTGTCTCCTAGCATGAATACACAATCAGATATATTTGGAGAAGCACGAACCGAGAGCAGGGCAATCGCAGCGGCAAGATCGAGATGCAAGGAGACCTCGAGGATAACATCAATTGGGATATCCGTCAGTCGGGAGGCCATTTTCTTTTCCAAATCCAGCGGTGCTGGGGTAACCTGCAAAGAGAATGGCTGTGATTGTAAGTGTGCCACTGGGTCAAGCACTGGGTGAAAGAGCATGCACATTACACAAGCCGCACGAGCCGACGTCACGTGTAGTTTGGCCGTGATTGCGTTCAAAATCAGATTAACCCTCGACTTAACAGTCAGTTGCCAACGCGGAAGGGAATTTTACCTAGAGAAAGCATGCTCTTTGTGGCACTTATTAAAGGATGAATCTATGCATCCAGGCCTCTGCGTTCGCAACTTCGCATCGTAAATTCAAAGTTGATTCAGATCGATCAAATGAAATCCATCCCATTTCAAACACGAAAGAGGTTTCACCGTTTCAGAATGTGTCAAACGCCACATATATGCCAAGGCATTCGTAACGGGAATCAACGAAGTCGTTTCGTACATGTTGCACCTCGACAAAAGATTTGTCTTTACCTCGGACATTTTTTCATCGGCCCGGATTGCCAGCTGTTTGTTTATTCCACCATGTTAGATTTGATGATTGAGAGCCCACAAATTCCGACTTGTCATTGTATATCAATTACTGCGGAAAGAAGCGAGAAATTGACGCACGCTCGACGCTCCCAGCTTTTTCGAAGCCGGCGAAGCACATCGGATTGGACACGGAAAAGAACTGACCGTTGGCGTTGCCGTTCCAGCCACCGATAGGCTGAAAAAAAAAAATCCAGAGTTAACGTTCAGGAAGAGGAATAAGAGCGATGTAAATCAAAGAAACATACACCGACGATGCGCACAAGTCCGGAGACTGTGTCCGTAATCACGAGTGTGAGCGCGATGACGGTGCTGCACTGGTAATGAGGGTAGGTCCCAGCAAAACCGCAGATCTGGGAGATAATTTCGTGCTCTGTTCCAGCAAATTAGCACAGAAAGGAAGACTAAACGAGTAGCTATGTAGCTCACCGCCGAGTGCCACGCGCGTCAAATTGGCGGAGACGGCGGACCCGTGCTGGATGGTCTTGGTGGTGCCGTCGCTCATACGGTAGGTGGTTTTGATCGCGTCGATGCACCAGCCGCCGAAGATTTCCATCTCCTTAATCGGGCGCTGCGGGTCGATGAATATGCCGCCTTGGCTGGCCGGGAAGCCGCTCGCTTTGGCGTGGGTCAGCGGGCCTATAATAAACCTTATTATGAAAGGAGACACCGACCTTCTTCGCTGTCGTTGAAGCGTGTGCCCTGCGCACCACCAAAGTTGGAGGTCTGGATAAGGACGGGTTTCGCTTGGAACATGATGAGGAATGAGCCGCGATAAATTTCTGCCCTTGAAAGTAGCACATCCTCTTTGCTCTCTCACAGTACCTGTGGAAAGCCTCCTCAGGGCCGCAGAAACGCGTGGAGAGACCTTCGATAACGGCAGCGTGGGGCATTCGACTAATTATTCAGTTATTTCCGGCGCATGCTGAAGATAAGAAACATCCACATTGGAAAATTTTGGATGGAGCACTGACTTGAGACGGACTGACTAGGTGCGCACCAGGATCTTCAACCGTGGCTTCAGAATATCGTCGTTTCGTATCCTTCAAGCAGCACGTTTCCCCAGCAGAAAGCCGTAGTAAAGTTTTCAAGTCCGGCCCTTCAGTGGCTCTAAAGAAACGCACCGGAGAAACAGGGGCAGCATTGGTGGCAGAGCTAAAGATACCGCGCCTTCGATTCCTCCGCGCCGCACATGTCCCGCTAGCAATATTCCACGGTGCGAGCACTCTCCGGCTTGCCCTTGCTCCCTTTCACTTGAGTGAGGGCGATGGTGTCTTGCAGGTCAATCGTTTTGAGGTTGAAGCTACTATAGAGTTCCGAAATTTTTGATTTGAATGTTTCGGCCAATTGTCAGATGAATCGGTCCTGGGAAAGTTTTCGCCTTCTCCACTTCAAACTCCGCCATCTCCGCTGGGGACGGCGGTTCTCTGGCATCACCCGCCGAGCCGGCGCACCGTTCTATGCCGCGAGCGTCGCACAAACCTCCAATGAGCCTTTGTACAATTTGGTTGTATCACCGCTGACAACTCGACCTCCCCTCCCCACTCTATCCTCTCTTCCATGATCCAATTACTAATTCAACTAAACAAAAATAAATTATGCATGCATTTATCCCGTACACACATTCCCAATGGAGTCTAATGATGTAAGTAATGTATAATGTACATGTATCCTGAATCGTATCTCATATTGCGCACCGCATACCGCACAATAATCCCATCCCGAAATCCGCAGTCGTCGGCCAAGAAACCCCCCGAGTCGCCGCATGACACGCACCAGTACTCGTCATCCCCCTACGCCCACTCGACTGCTGCGCCCTCGCACTGCCGAAATTCCCATCCCATCTCGCAAGAGCGCAAGATCCCAATAACCCCGGCAGCACCCTCCCCAAAGCGCTACGCCGCTCACCCCCCGGGGCGCAGTCCTTAAAGCGGCGTGCAGTCACAGTCCTCAAAGATGTAGTCCTTGTGCGCGTACGGGATCTCGCACATCTGGTGCACCTCCGTCGCGACATCGAGGAACATGTGCACGGCGGCGAGGCGGAGGGGGGCATCGCCTACGGGGGGAAGAGGTTAGCGATGAGGGAAGGGGAAGAGGGGAAAATAGAGCGAAAGGCTAGGGAGAGACTGGCTGTGCAGACAGCCGTCGAAAAAAGGAGGAAGAAAACGGAGACAGAGGGAAAGGGAGCATAGAAATACAGCACGCACCCCATCGATTCCAATAAAACCGTTTCGGCTCGCTCGCCAGCTCCGCAAAGAACTCCAGCATCTCGGGCGTCCTAAACCGCGGCACCTTCACCAGGTCAAAGTTCGTCTCGTACGACGGGAAGTTCGCGCCCCGGCCGAAGTCCTCCTCCCGGCCGGGCCAGGCGCGATCCCCCGGCCACTCCCAGTTGTTCTTCGCGAGCTGGCGATCGACAGCGGGGTGCCGCCGTGCGTAGTTGTTAACGAAGGGGTGGAGGCCCTCGGTGACCCAGCCCATGTCGGGTGAAAAGTGCCGGAAGGCGTAGGATTTGTTAGATGTGTGCATGTACTCGAAGGGATCGAGGCATGTGGGGCCGAGGACGGACGAGTCATCGTCCAGGCGGAGGTAGTATGTGAGGTCCCGGATGCGTGGGTGGGAGAATATTTTGTAGGAGTAGAAGGCGCACATGTGATGGTACGCTGCGATGGATGGAGTAGATTCAATCAACATGTCGAAAGTACGAGATACGACGCACCGGGCCACTCTTGCGCCCAGACCGGGTCGTCCCCGGCTCCGGCAGCGGGGATCCCCTCCGGCAGCTCATGGTGAGTCTCAACGAATTCAAGACGCTGCACGAGCGTCTCCGCCGCCGCGTCATCCAGCCCATGCGTCTTCGCACCCGTGCGCGTGCGCGACAAAAAGCCCGCTTGAGTCTCCGCATCCGCGAAACCCCCCGCGTGCAGCAGCAGCACAGGCCACTGCTGGCGCCATGGGATGTATTTCTGCATCAGCGCGAGCGAGTCGAAGATCTCGTCTGCCGGGCGAGGGCCAGGCATCACGGAGAGCAGGTACACGAGCGCGGCTGTGTACGGTGGCGCCTCAGTCGCAAGGTGGGAGCTGCTGGAGGGACCATGAGGGTGGTATGGTGAGGTGGCATAGCCCGACGAGTGCGCGAGGTAGAGGACGAGGGCTGCACCGGCTGCTATTGCCAGGGCAGCGTATCGCCTGGGGAGAGCCATTGCCATGCCAGTTGAGGGACAAAGGGAGGGGAAGGAAACAACGCGGCCGAGGGCCTCGAGCCGCGTTTTGCAAAACAGACGCCGCACTAAATGCCAGTGTGGTAAATATAGGGAGAGTATCCGGTGTCATGATGGTCCGAACTTGTGATGATGGATGATCACTGCCGTCAGTCGCACCCACTCGCTTAAAGGGGTTGCAGATCTAGTTGTCCGTGGGCGTTCTTTTCGCGGCTGCAAGACCATGTCGGAGAGCAGGAAACTCTCCACGCGCAGGGATATTGGATCGGAGGTATTAAGGCACTAAATTTGACCCATCATTAGAACGTCGTGCATGCAGTCAGATCTTTACAACCGTAATTACGCCGCGACGACAGCTTTCCAGAAGAAAGAATGGGTTTTGAACACTGGAAACGTACTCTCTCTGGGGCAGAGATCATTTCGAGTACTTGGCCCTCCCGCGAGTCGAGGTTGATATTTTCTCGGTGGAAACTTCATTTAAATCTTACCGTTCAATATCTTACCGATGCGGTGATAAGACCCAACGTTTCGGGATGCTGACGTGACAGATGGATTTCAAAGGGAGGAACGACAGGTGTTCGAGGCCCTGGCGACGATGCCTTTTGAGCGGTTGAGCTATCTATATCTTTTCTGGGCACGAATTTAGGGATTTGAGAATTCAATTGCGAGGGAGAGGGTTTCGAACTGCTTGGGTTCTGCAAGCCGGGAGGGCAGCGGACTCCAAAGAGGTCAAAGTCACAGTCAAGATTGAGTCTACGTTACTTGGCCGTCGCCGGCGGTTCTGTCGTGCACAGATTTCCGATTGCGGTATGCAATCCCCAGGCCTGAATTCGGTGTCATGCCGTGCGGCTCATACATGTACATGGAGCAACGCTGACTTAAAAGGGGGATTACATCTGGTCGGTGGTTGAGCGGCTCATCCACCGAACTTGCTTTACGTGTGGATGGGTGCTGAATGAGTGGAAGCCTTGAGCGAAGATGGAGGTCAAGATCAAGGAATCGTTTGGAGCTGTTTGTTACTCCGGTTTTCTCCGAGTCGGAGGCCCAAGTGCAGTGCCTTGGGACACATGATCGCCCGATTTGGACATGGCTATGTCTCCATGTCTTTGCCTGACCATTTCCTTTCCTGCGCCTTTACCGCAGTCTCCCTCCCTATTCCCCCTCCCAAAGTACTCTGAATACTCTTCTCTATGCATACTAGCCACCTAGGCTCTTATTTACCACGAAAAATCGACCCCATTGGTGATTATAAAAAAAAAAACAGCAAATTACCACTATCAACGCTCACCCGGCCTCTGCGCGCACCTACGACCTACGCGTCCACGGGTGAATGCCCTCTGCACTCTGTATTGTTAAAGACTTCTTTTGTGGCGGTCACACAGTGGTATGTCTCTGATTTTTCGATAATTTCCTCCTTTTCCTCCTTCTATGCTCGTATCTGCTTGTAGGTGGCCCAAGCATGCCGTTTGGGGCGGCCACTTGTGCAGGGGCATACAGCGGCGCTGCACATGCGACTGCTGCTGTGGCAATGGTCATTGGTGGACGCAGGCGCTGTCGCGCCATCCTCCAATTCGGGTGCACAGCTGTCCTCGGAGGACTGCTGGCCCACCACTGGTGCTCGGGTCGCATCGGCGATGCAGACCTTGGCGCAGAGAATGCACGAGAGATGGGCTAATCCCGGCCCCGTGGATGGGGACATCCGCTCAGCGTTGCGGTGGCAGCAGCGCTGCTGGCGTGGCTTGTGGGGGCGGAGCAGAGCTTGAAGATGAGGTGGCGGGTGTGCAGGACTAGGGGTGAGGGTGTACCCAGTTATAACTCGTCCTGCAGCGAGCGCCCGGCGAAGGGGGGGGTGCTTGCAAGCGACGCGTTCTGTGGACGAGTTCATCGTCATTACCACCAACGTCAGCACGGCACCAGCGTGCACCAGCTGGGGTCGCATTCGCACTACATAATCACTGGCAGTACACGGGCCCGCAGCCGTGGTCGTCGCACTATTACCCAGTGCGGCGGCGGCGGCGGAATCAACAATTTACATGCATGCATACCGGCTGCATGCAGCGCCGGAGTGCATGCAAGCTTTGGCAGAGAGCTTGGCCACCACGGACACGGCCCTCCATGTCTGCTGGTGGTTACATTTGCGTTAGCCCTGGGTAGGTAATTACCAGAACTCGAATATATTGTTTTACCTCGGGATGTGTTCTATTTACTTCAGCATGAAGTTTACCATGAATGTGGACGAGGAAAAACTGAACCTCTTGTTCGAGGCGGCAGTCGGAGCAAAATTAGAGTTCGAATCCCTCATCGGAGCAAAATCACGACACTTCAGGGATTCGAACTCTGGATCATAGATACCACAAAATAAAACACAGAAGAAGAGATCCAAGTAAGCCACACAGAACATGTTTAAGGCGGCCCTACTCGTCTATCTGTCCACTTTGCCGTGAATATTTGAAAAAAAAAGTTTTCAAATAATTCCCAGGACATAGCACCTGGGCCGAGTCGGAACAATCACATACCATAACCGTCTTTTTCAACCACCCAAACACAAATATCCTGCGCTAAGCACACGCTAACACTTGGGGCTCCGTCAACAAATTCACTGCGTTCAGCAGGTTCTTAGCCAAAGCCTTGGCTAGCTTATGCGAGACAAGGCTATGTATGGGCCCGGGAAGGCTGGCTAGCCAAGGGTGTGTAGCCATATCTAACCAAGACTAGCTGAACCTGTGGGTAGGTTTTGCGAGGTGATGGCCAGCCTCCCTGGCCACAATTTGGGTAGCCATGGGTAGTTCTTGAGAGTACGTTACAACCAAGATCATGAGTGCAGTAATTGGTATCAGAGGTGGAGGAGATGTTGATCCGGCTAGTATCGCCATGTTCAACTCAATTATAGTATCCCTCTGTGCAAGCTGTAAGAACTTGGCAATCCAATCATGAGAATAGTCTAACGTAAATGTTGGCAACCTGCAGTATCTCCAGATCTCTCGCTGATACCATCGTCCCTCAATAAGTGAACGCGGATCAGGCCCATCTGTGCGGGATGATGTGCCATCGCTAATTGTTGATGATGCGTCTCTCTCGCAATCCAAAGCGATTCGGCGCGGTGAAACAAGGTGAAACATAACTACTACTAACTACTAGTATCACACTTCACTTTGCAGTGCAAAATCCAGAAATGCAAAATACCGCTCGCTTGTGCTCAATTCCTAGCCCTTTGCCTTCGGAGGTGGCCCAAACGAGACCGACATAGGTTCACTAATATTATACCGTCAAAAAATAATCAAAATCGGTCACGAATTGAACGCTATGGATATGCGGAACGGAATGGGCAATTGATTGACATCTCAGTAATCAAAATACATTCGCACTTCGTGTCCGAAGTCTACGCCAGTGGCCCAGTCCCGGCCGAATGAGATGAATTTTTTGCGTATTCCAATATAGTATGCATGCGTCGGTTTCATCCGGGAAACCTCCGAAGGCAAACGGCCAAAAATTGAGCCCAAGCGAGCAACGTTTTCCACTTCTAGAACATTTTGCACTGCCAAAAGCAGCGGCGTTCAAAGGACTCCCGTAACTCACATTAACGGCATTGTCGTGATGCCATCAACCGAGCCTCAAAAGCAAACCTGATCCTTGAAGATATCTTGCTACTTCTTCTTCTCCCTCATGTCCTCAACTCAAACAGAATCCAAAGGGACTGCCCTCGTTACCGGAGCGGCGCAGGGTATCGGTCGGGCCATTGCGCTCCAGCTGGCAGCGGATGGATTCGACGTGGCTCTCAACGACATCGCGTCCAAGCTCGCGCTGCTTGACGCAGTGAAGGCGGAGGTTATCGCGGTGGGACGACGCGCAGCAGTCGTTTTCGCGGACGTCTCTGTTGACGGCGAGGTGAAAGACATGGTCGCGCGCACCGTGGAGACTTTTGGCGGGTTGGACGTCGTCAGTTCCACAGTTCTTTGCTCTCTTGCCGGAACTCACGCTGACTGACTTTTCTTGCGTGCCAGATGGTCGCCAATGCGGGTATCTGCAAGGCCCGTGGGTCTCTGCTTGACGGTGCGCAGCGCAAATGAATTACCCACCATCTTTCAACGCCGTTTACGAAACCGCATGCTGCACCAGTTACTCCGGATGAATGGGACCACACCTTCGCGGTTAACGTCCGCGGCGTGTTTCTGTGCTATCAACACGCAGCGAGGCAGATGATCCTGCAGGGTCGCGGGGGTCGCATCATCGGCGCGTGCTCCGGCGCCGGCAAACAAGGTGCTTTTTTCTCGTTGCGCTGGCACCCTTTGGACCGTTTACTTATCCTGCACACAAGGGTACGGAATGCTCCCGGATTATTCGTCGTCAAAATTCGCCGTGCGGGGATTGACGCAGGCTGCGGGTACGTACACGCATTCCCTTGCATACCTGCTCTCCAACGCAAATTCAATTCCATTCATGCAGCTGTGGAATTCGGCAAACACGGAATAACAGTCAACGCATACGCACCAGGTATGCTTTTTTCGTAATTTAAATGATTATTCCCCTGGCGCGCAACGTTCAACTTTGACCCTGACAACATCAATGCACAGGCTCAGTTGTGACCCCCATGAGTCAGTCTGGCGTTCATTACCGTCCTCGTGTGGAACCTCGCTTATCTAGCGGTGATATTCAGCCGAACAGTTCGCTCCGCTCGCAGGCATGTCCCAGGAAGCGTTCTTCGCTATCGTAAGTACTGCACCTATTTTTTTTTCTTGCGCAATTTCCCTGACGGAGATCCTACGTCTACTTCCACTCCGCATGTTCACACAGCAAGCCAAGGAAGCAGCGACAGGCCTTAACCCAACCCCGGAGGACATCGCGCGCGTCGTGTCCTTCCTGGCGGCCCCGTCCTCGGGGTTCATCACAGGTGCGTTTTATCTCATCCCATCATCTCATCTCAATCTCGCCGCGCATCATACTTCCGTGGCCTTCAATTTATTTGTTTTTTGCACGCGCTGACGGATGGACAGGGCAATCGGTGAGTCATTTCTCCGTAGGAAGGATATCCGATTGACGACCGATAGGTCTCTGCGGATGGGGGGCGGTATTTCGACTGAATGCTGGTCACTGCCGGCTTCTTCTGTGCGGAAAGATGATAGATATGGTCGGGTGCGATAAAATCCAATAGAAACATGCATTTTTCGTTCATCTCTCGGTATCGAAGAAGCAGTTAGATTCCTCAAATGGCCTTGTGCGTCCACATACACACGCATGCCACCTCCGAGCTCTGCTTAACCCGTCAGTCAGCTCGCCGCTTGGATTTATTTCCACATAAGCTGCCTGCAACGTAGCACTACGTTGACTTCAGGGAAGATGCATGTCGTCTCCTTCAACTTGGAACGAACGCCGCAACCGCACTGCGTACCCGACGGAGGCGGACCTTGCCGTTCAATGCCGACTTCGGGCGTCCTTGTGCCGCACAGTCCCGCAGAGTGCCGTGACTATCGGCATGGGTCGCCAGCGGTCGGCCCAATTGCGGCTTCTTTCTTAGTTGTCCTGAGGCGATTCTAAACGGACTTCAAACATGTTCTATGGTCATTTCAACGTATTCAAGCGCCTGACAGAGAAGGTTCCCCCCGGGAGGCCGGGTGGAGATAAAGAATAATTGCGCAAGCACCCAGTTTCTGCTCTTTCGTCACCCGATTTTCTTGAGACTTGAGGCTGGTTCTTCCGTCTATTGTGTTGAATAGACTTTTTCGGCCTGCGGGGAACCAAATGTGTGATTTTCGATCACAAAGTGGAGAGGGTGAGATATACGCACCCGGCCATGGAAGTGCTGCCGAGGCGCTTCTGAGAGGTGGGTGAGGTGTTCCACGCGCTGAGAATCTTCACTTCCGGGGTTCGCGGGGCCTGAGTCATTCTTTTTGATTATATGTTGTGTTACACTTTTCTAATACTTGGTTTCAAGAAAGAAAGCCCTGGTCTTTCGCGCCAGCGAGTCCAGCGCATGCCATCACGGTAGACCCACGACCCTCCCTTGATGACTAGCTGGAGTTAAGCATATATCTGCACTCGCTCCACGGTATCACACCCAATTCTCGTCATATAGTTCCAATAGAATACTTCTATATATGAATCCTCTCACGTCGCGTACACTTTCTCCCCCATGCTCCTGGACCTCATCCGCGCTTCCTGCGCAATTTATAAGTTGAGGTGAGAGCGAGACCCGGTACTCTGCATTGCTGATACTTCCATCCTCTGCATCCTCCGCCATTGCAATGGATTGTGTCCGCGTCGTTTGTGTGCTTACCATCCCCGCGCAGACGGTGAAGAACTTTGAGGCTCCGCTCGGCGCCTTCAACGACGCTTTCGTGCAACTTCCCATCGTCCAGAATAACGCACTCAAGTACGAGATTTTGAGTGCCACTCGTCCCAATTCGGGCTCCGCTTTGCACCTCATCGAACTGACGTCCGAGTGTTGACCCGCGATCTCGTAGACGCTGGCAAACGGCCTTCGACGAGACGCTCCGATGGCTTACTGAAATCTACACAGAATGTAATGGCTATTGTCGAGGCTGAGGTGCTGTAGTGATCTTTATTGTCCGGTTTCCTTTAGAGGATGGAGAAGTTCAACAGATGCGCCGCGTCCCACACCTACTTCGTTCAACACGCCTCTCGCGATCGAGTGTTCTTTCATTCATTCACGCACAGATCGTCCACGACCTAGGATACACACCGGTGCCAAAGGAACCGGGTCACTCACGGCTTCCACCATCACGCTGGTGTTCTCCGGGTAGGTTGTAAACAAGATCGATAAGTAATCCAGGCCCTGGTCTAGTCCCTTATCAACAGACATTACAACAACATTTTACTGATACCGAATCGGGTTGGCGTTGGTCAGAGGAACAAGTCTCTGTGGATTTGAGTGTTTCTGGGTGTTTCTGAAAGAAGGGCGGCAGCCATCCCCATGTTATTGAAACGGGTTGCCGTACCCGAAGATGATATGCATGTACTGATTGAGAGGGATGACGAAGATGTAAGCCTCGACCCAGTCGACGGCATGGTCCTTGAATCTACCCTTGATAACCTGGTGCGGCAGACCCATGAATATTTGCGCGGGGGAACTGGGTCTGGGTACATTGTTTTCGGTGTGTCGATTGGGCAGTTCCAAACTTAAAAGATAGCACAGCCCACCGCAGCCGGATGCCGAGATCAGAATTCGGGCGCACAAAGCACCACTCCTTGTACCACGACCACGATGCATCCGGACCTGCAGCTGGAGAAGCTCTCTCGACTTCCGATGGCCTGGCGGGCAAGTCCTGTGCCAAGTGTCCACCGCGCGTAGAGTCTGACCTCCCTTCAGAGCATCGCGATCTCGGCTTCCCGTGGCAGCGGCCCAGCACTTCATAAGCTCTTTGGCTTGATCCAGACAATCCCGAAATCCCAGTCACTACGTCTGCTCCCCGCATTTTATCCCCAGTTCGATCCTGCCAAAATCCCTGATGCTGATGGCACAATATCTGACGACGACCGTGGCGCCATCGGGAACGCCTTTGTCTCTCTAAAAGCGATGCTTATACTGGTAATCGGGCGGGGAATTCCTGAAGATTTGGCCGTAGAACTCTGGCCGCGTATCTGGGGGTGGATCGAGTTCTTCTGGATCTATCCCGACCTTCTTCTGGCAGTCTTACCCCGTGACGTAGAGCCTTGGACTCCTTCTTTCTGGGGTGGCGCAGTATGCGTATGTTTTTCCCACCTTCCTCAAGTTGCGGCTATCATCAATTCAATCCCTGGCGTTTGGATGCTCCTTACAGAACATTGGGGGCAACTTCTGCGATTGCTTAACTGCGATTCAGAGGTTGACTCGTTCATACAGGTGTGCGAGACTGTTGAGCGTCTTAACCGAGGGGTTTTCCACGGCGACAATTTTCACTGTATAGTGGACGGTGCTGGTGGAACTCTCGATGACCTCACAACTCTCATCGCAGAACATACGGGATCAATCGCCCGATTTTTGCATCGCCCCATTCCAGATCCAGTGGCGCTCAGATTGTTGATATCTGGGCTGGAGTTCATGATGCGTGCCAGGGAACGCGATGCAAATATCATTAGTGCACTCGTTAACCATGGAATCGTTGAGGATGTTGTGAGCGTATACCGTAAAATTGCGGATCTCACAGTTCCTCCGGCACCGGAGCAAAAAGCATTTTTCCTGGTGCTGCGGACTATCCTTGACTCCCCGCCCGGGTATCCATCGATCACAGCGGCCCTCAAGACCGGACTTCTGCACGTTATCTTGATTGCTGGACAAAGAGCGGATGTGGATGACACAGATTTAAAACACCTCTTGCGCACCTCCATCCCAAACGCAATGGTCTATTACTCCGTGTTATCCCGGTTGCAAATATCGCTTGTGGACACCGAGTTGGACCACTCAACGCATGACCTGCTCCCCCGTGTGCGCGCCGAGTATAACCGATTTCTCAAATTGGCGTCGGATCGGATAACTCTCAAGAATTGGTACGACTCTCAGGAATACATTTCACGCCAGGCATGCGACAACATGGATGTGCGTCCCATATTATTCCGACCTCCAAACTTGCTGAGATCATGTTTATAGTGTTGCAGAATTTCTAGCCGACACGATTTCCGGCGCTGTGGTCGGTGCGAGCAGGCATATTACTGTTCTCGAGATTGCCAGGCAGCGGATTGGAAAACACCGGGCGGCCATCGGATGCGCTGTGTCAATCTCCGATCTGCGCCCTCGCTCTACGTATCTCCTGGAGGAGCGCTAAAAGCCTCTCTAGGAATTCCCGTGCAGCTCAGCAAAAGAGATGCCTCCTTTCTCCGCGCACTCGTGGACCATGATTACGCAAACCTGCGCCACAGCATCCGGATGCAACAAATTCTCCACGACACCCCGCCACCGCAATCAATATTTTTAAGTTTTGTCGAGCATAAAAGCGAGGGGCGCGGTTCACTGGGCATCAACGGACGTCCCTACGAGTTGGACTGGAAGCAGGTATCCGCCGCTGCTGGCGCCAAGGCAGGCGATTGCTATGCGCGTGCGGAACGCGGCCGTGGCCTCTTCGAGACACACTTTGTCCTCGTTGCAGAAGGTGGCTCCGTTCGCGCGCATATCATGCCTATGCGCTCGACTCACAGCGCTGTGTCGGACGGAGTGAAGCGGATGAGGCGCCAAATTCCGGCGGGAATTGATATCCAGCTACTCACAGAGCGCTTCCCGCACGTGACCGAGGAGTTGGAAAGTCTGCTCAAAATGGAGGTGGTGGAGATCCATTAGTTGGAAACACAAATCGTATTTAGGCGTCGAATGTACATGTTTAGCACTTTTTCTCTCTCACGAAATTATCAAGACCGTCTCTCAGCACAGCTGTTCAATATGCCAAGTTTACTTTCTTGAGGAGCCATTTTCGACTCAGCTGTTTGGTTGCCCGAGCATCTCCTTTGAAGAGAAGAGAAACTGGCGGGCGTGGTGCGAGCGGTCAATACAATGCACCGTTCCTTTTTTGGCCAACATCGCGCCCATCCTCGCGCCAATTATTTCGGTAAATAAGTAGTACTTCTTTACCCTCAATCCATGGCTTCAGGCACTGCACGATTTTTGTTTGTTGTTCGCCTGAACCAGAGTTTCGCGTCTAGATCCTACTAACTGGCTCTCGAAGGTTTCTCTCGCGTGCGACCGAACCGGATGGCATTTGTTCTCGAACCACCGAACGGCATTCACTGCGTTCAGGCGGCCTCGCGGCAGGCCCCGTCGGAGCTACGTCGCCATACGACGGAGGTGTGCCGAGGGCCTCGGAGTAATATACCCGCCGCTGGAAAGTTCGCTGGCGGCCGCCGGTGGACACCACTGGCTAGTGGCAACCGATGGCAGATCCTGTTTGCCATCGGTTACGTGGGATCAAACAGCGGGTGCCGCCAATCAACATCGGCTTTCACCGGTCCGCCATGCACGAGCAGCCACTGAATCCCGCCGTCCTTCACCGTACACCGTTGGATCCTGCCGGAAGTCAACCAATGAGTATCAAATGCCTTTGCATGTCATTCAACAAGGATCCCCGATGGCTCCCAGTGGTTCTCACTGGTCCTTGGTGTCCCGAGCCACCAGTCAATTCCGTCGTAAACCGTCGGAAACCACTGGATTCCGCTGGTCATGTTTCATGAACATATGCACCAAGTGATAGGCGTGATAAGCTATGATCGTTGCGTTCCCCAAAGATTTTTAAAGCCACTAGCAACGCGGTACCTCGGTGATTTATCTTCCTCCCACCTCCATGTCCTCCCCAATGGAACTCTCAGACCGCCCCCTCCACACAAAGAAAATTGCCGAGCTCAAGAGCATCGCTGTGGCCATGGGACTCGACGCGGACCTCAAGAAGGAGGCACTTTTGCACTCTATCCAGCGCCATATCAAGAACACTCCGGACATCGCAGACGACCACCGTTTCCTCCCACTGTTTGCGCACCGCTCTGCACCGAAGGCCATGGGTAAAACCAGCGCTTGGAAGACGGCAGAGGACGCAATCGAATCGTCCAAGGTTCAGGGTCTCGAGGCTGCGACAGGGTGAGTCTTTCAAATGGGTGCTAACTGAAGTTGATGTCCCGCTGCAGTGCCAATAAGACTCTCCTCGCGGAAAAGATCACAATCGACCCACCTGCTCAGTTTGCGAAGCTTTCTCTCCACAAGAACGACAAAGCCGCCCAGGCTGTGATAAAATCCGAGTCTCGCGACGGTAAGCACAGGTATATTTATTTACCTGCGCTCTCGCCAACTGAATAACTTTTCAGACGATTCCGAGACTAGTAGCGAGGACGAGGGACCATCAGCCACGAAGTCCCCGAGCCCCGAGCCCGAAAACAAGGCGGAAACGGTAGTGAAGCAGGAAATCTCCGGTGAGTACTTCGATTTCAACCTCCTGCCTCGCAATTCAACCGTAAACAGTTGTTCAGGTCAATTTCTTCGACGAAAAAGATCACGCTGCCGCTCCGCGCCAAGTTTTTATTGACGATGTTCCTGTCGTCGTTTCGTGCGCCCCCGACGGGACCCAAAAGTACACTGCGCTTTTGTCGGAGCTTATCCCTGCAGCTATCAAGAACGACTCTCCCATTAAGGGTGAGCCATTCAATTACTCTATTTCGCATTAATGAACCTTTTAGAGCGTGGTGGGCGCATTTACCGCCCGAACATCCGCGATGATCCCACCCATCATCATATTGGTAAAATCGACTCTCTGCTTTCGGGCACCTCCAGCGCCTTGAAGCCTAAGCAAATGAACGAGTATGCCTTGCGTACAGCCGGTGACGGTTCATTGATCTGTGATGTATTCTGGGATCAAACTGCCCCTGTTGGTAGCGTAGCGGTAGACGGGAAAGAAGTTGGCTCTGAGGGTCCTCAGGTGTGTACAATCGCGATATTCTAATCTTTCTCTCAATTCTCCCGCACCTGCAGGCGGAATATCGCGAAGGAGCTGCAGATACCAAAGTACGTTCACTCGCATGTTTTGTTCTTTCATTTACGTCCATTTATATCTCATTGCCAGCTGGAACAGCCCGAACACCTCCTCGCGGCTGCGGACAGCGCGAGATCCGAGGGTCCCAGGGTGCGCTCATTTTTTCTCTTGTTCTTACTCGAATTCATTACGTGACAACAGGCCGAGCGGCTTCAATTCACGGGGTCGGGGACGGATGTCCCTGTCGAAATTGCTGCTGATCGTGCAAAGCATAATCCGATGCACAAGAACGCCACCCCCGAGCTACAGGACAATTTTCGTCGTTTCCTTCATAAAGAAGTGAGTCGCGTGGTCCCGGGGCTTCCCGAATACGGGGAGGATTGGGCGCGTTGTGTCCTCGCCGGTCAGATGTTGGACCGCTTCTTGAAGCAGAAGAAAGCCTTCGTGTTTCTTGCCGGATGGAGTCGTACGCAAGGTGGTTACGTCGTCCCAAAAGGTAAATTCAATCATTCAAACACTTCCGGCATTACTTGACGGCGGCGTAGATTTCGGGGAATATTCTGGGATCAAGTTCACGAAGGACATAGCGTACAAAGCCCTCAACATCAAGAGCTCGAACACCACCGAGATCACTCAGTGGTTCTCCTCGACGACCCTGTCGAACGCGCCAAAGGCCAAGGCTTGGGTCGACAGCGAGGGTAAGACGAACGACGATAAGTTCCGTGATATGAAGACCGTACGCTTCAAGGAGTACATCTCCAAGAACCGCAAGCCTGCCGAGAGCTCCCGCCGCGTGAGACGCCGCAGCTCTTCTCCTTCTCACGGCGATGGTCCGGCGCGCAAGCACAGGAAGAAGGGCGCAGAGAACTCGGATTCTGATAGACTGGATGATTAGTACGACGAGCGTAGAACCCACATGTTATTGATGGTTGTGTTTGGTCTGGTTCCAAAAATCTATCCTCGTTGTTCTTGCATCTTTTGGCTCCCTTTTCGTTGTCTTCTTTGGTCTTCTGAGCTCTCAACGTTCGTTACATCAGAAATCCGTGACGCGCATGACGTGACCGTCGCTCTCTTTCTCTCTTTCCGTCGCACCCAGCGCCGGAACGTCGCCCCGATGACACCCACTGTGAGGGATCTCATCCTCATACTCCAGATATTCTTTCCTGGTGAACTGTCCCTGCACAAAGCCTTATATCTCCTGGGGGTCATCATCTCGCTTTATCCTTTGCTTCGTCTGCACTTGAATCAGCGGCGCCAACCCCGACAACCTGGCCGAACTGCTTGGTTGAAAAGCATCTCTGCTCTTCTTCTCGGAGCGTTTGCCCAGGAGGATACCCATCCCCCGACCTGGGCATCTGGAATCGATCGCAGCGCGGAATATGCGGCGTATATATCCCAGGATTTGTCTGCCCTGTACACTATGCTCGGGCTCAATCCAGACGACCTGGGAGCACCATCCCCAGCCTCTCCCTTTCCATCAACTCGTCCCCTTCTCTGTACAACACGCCTGTCTTGCGTATTTTGTCCAGTGGCAGACCTTAACATCATTCCCACCTTACGGCGTCGCGAAAAGCCCCAGAATGTGTGGGTCCTCGATGAAGGTTTCCACTGGGTTCAGGCAGACTTGCTTATTGCTCACTGCGCTTCCTGCCATTCGGAATACTATCCAGATGCTATCACGTACAGAGGTGCGGACGGTCGCCGCCGACAGCGACTCGAAAGCACCCCCCAATACCTTCGAGTCTCAAAGCACGGTATTTGGGCACACCGAAGGATCGTGCTCTTCCAAGAGAACGCTCTGGACCGGTTTCAGGCCGGGTGGTCCAACTTTGCGGACTGGCTGAATGCCTCGACTCGTTCAGAGAAGAAACTCACATACCGACAGTCACAGCGCCTCTTCATTGAGCATTTTTCCCGCCGACTTCTCTGTTTCCATCAGAAGAACGACAATTTCTCTTGCTCAGCACATCCTAGTACGCGGATGCTTTCGGAGGAAGTGCGGGCTGCTATTGGAGTTAACGGTGGTTGCTTGCCAGCCGCGATGACACATGGATGTGCCGACTGCACACATGTCAAGCGCTACCATTGTGATCTGGTCAACGAAGGGGTTATTCTCGAGCCTAATATTGACGTTGCGGGGATGCCACCAGCCTCAAACGATGCAGAGGTTCGCATCATATTAATCATTTAATGTGCTCACACACAGCTTACACTCCTATCGTTCCAGGCAGGTGATGCACTTGAGGATCCCGCGGTCGCACAATTGCCCCCGCTACAGCGGCAGGAAGCTCCCACTGACGGTGAGCCGCGAGGATACATCCGGCTTGCAGTGATGGATGGAAAGACGATTAAACATCGGGTGCGCTGAACAAGTACGACAACACAATTTTTTCTAACTTGAGCGATGGCTATAGAAATGCGCATTGGATATGTGTGAAGGCCCCTTGCTCAACTATAAGAATGGTCGCTTTTGCGAAGTGCATAACAACTTGCGGGACATTTGTGGCATCATCCCTTGCGGCCTACCTGTTCGCCATCCGGGCGCCTTGACCTGCGACACTCAATCACATATTGACTGGCACCGTCAATACGAGAATCGCTTTTCTCGCTTGTCTTTTGCGGGCGTTCGCCGTGTGATACGTCGTCAGCAGGAACTTGCCGACGAGAATGCCGCCAATGGACCTATTCTTCATGTGGAGCTCAACTCCCTCGGAGACACCCCTGGGAATCAGGTTGTTCACACATTCAAAGCGAAGACAACTTACTGCTTACAGACTGTACAATGGGCGTGCGGATTCCCCATCGGCTGGGGTAAATGCTACCGCTCCGAGAGCCCATCCCAAGTCGTCCAGATTCTCGACAACATTTGGGTGGATTATCCTCAATCGAAACCCAGCTTTGTTGCCTACGACGACGCCTGCAGCCTTCTACGCCATATCGTCACCCAGAACCCGCACAGTCCTTGGCTTGCGACCACCAAATTTATTGTGGATGCCTGGCACTATATCGGCCATCGTGCAACCGACGTTCTCTGTCGACTTTGGTGCAATCCTGCACCAGTTGATGGTTCACAGCCCGATCTCATCATCGTGGAGGAAGACGCCAATGGTGACAAGCATCAGACGCGTGCATTCAACACCGAAACTGCTGAACAGCTAAACTCGTGGCTTACCGGCTTCGAATCTCAGTTGCGCCAGATGTCTGATGTGAACTATGACTTCTTCATTCATGTTTTGATGATGATATACAGCGAGAAAGTGGAAAAGAAGGTGGAGAGCAAGGATTTGGGACTTTCAGATGAATTCTGGGTGGCAGCCATTGGTGCTTAATTCTACTCTTTGTATCTTTCAATCGCAAATTTGTCTGTGATTTTGACCGGTTCAAGTTCAGTTGTGTTTCCCGCCACCATGCTCCGGTTTTAATTTCCAAATAAAAACCTGGGTGGCTCTCTGAACTAACTAGTACTGATGGAGAGCTGTAATTGAAGAGGCAGGTCTCCAGAAACGAACTTGGGAACCAGCTTCAGCACAATTCAAGAAATAGAAATTCGGCTACATTAACAGGTCTCAAGGGGTTTGAAACTCACCATCCTCGTCGTAAGCCCCCCGAATGAAGCCGATGACAAGCTCCAAGTTCTAATTGGGTTTCGACGGCAGACGCTGGATCAAATCAATGACCTCTGTCCAGTGGGTTCCACTGGCTGAAGAACAAAATAATCAGCCATTGTATCCCAGTGAAAACCACCGGGAGCCGTCGGAAATCACTGGCAATCCTGTGAGGGAAGAGCCATTGTGATCCGATGGCTTCCAGTGGATATCACTGGGCAGGGATATCTGCGCCAGTGAAGTTGTAGTCTACGGGCACCAGAAATATCCACTGGGAGCCATCGGAAACCACTGGCAGTCCTGTGAGGGAAGAGCCATTGTGATCCGATGGCTTCCAGTGGATATCACTGGGCAGGGATATTTGAGCGGCGTGCGCCAGTAATAAACAGTGGCGATACACCCACCGGCACTGGTACCCGGCATCAGCCACTGCCGACCACTGCCGATCACCCGAGTTGACAGCTCCGCGTGTATTACTGGGGCCTCGGCAGAGTCTGCCGCCATCACTCGGCACAGCTCCGTCGTACGGCGATGTAGCTCGGCAGGGCCTATGCCGCCGAGTTGTCTGAACACAGTGATTATTGTCTTAACAGCAAAGCTTTTGAAACAGCCTTCGACTTCGGGCCAGGCCGCGATGCGACGCACAGTCCATCCAATCTCATTCGCGGTCTATCGACACGACCCTCACCGGCGCCGCCTCCGACACCGAGTTCGACGCGAAAATCGAGGAATGCCTCTGGCAGGCGACGCTCCTCTCCGCCACGGGAAGGCCGAACCGCCCGCCGCGCATGGATTTCTTCCTCATGCACGTCCTCACCTCGGCGCTGTGTCTCCCGAGTGTGCTGAAAATGCTCTCGGACCCGGAGAAGAAGGCGCAGTTCCTGCAAGCCTACGTGCGCTCGGCGGCGCTGTGGGTGCTCGTCCGCGGCCGCCCGCGCATCGACATCCCGCTGCTGATGTCGTACACCGATTCCCCCAGCCCCCGGCGCATGGGCCGCCCGGGGGCGGTGCGGCGAACCCATGGCTCGCGATTGTTCAGAACACGCTGGACCACAAGGACACGCACGTCATCAAGACGGTGCGCGCACTGTATTATTGTGTGCAACGGTACGGTTTGACGGTGCCTGGTGAAGCGATCGGGGTGCGCGATAAAATGGGTCGTGAGACCCACGTCGGTGCCGGGAAGATGGTCGGTTCAATTTTCGTGCGTGCGGCGGGGGTCAACTAATTTATTAGCTTATCTTAAGTTCAGCTGGTCGAGACCGCATATGACTTAAGTTTCCCATATATCTTAAGTTATTTTGACCATAGGGGAAATCAGGGCAGTAACCTATGCAGCATACGTATGGCGGCTTGGATCTTAAGTTCTTACCACCTCGATCTTAAGTCCCCAGGAACCAGTGATATCAGTGATGGCGATTAATCCTCGTTGCTAATAGCAAACTTTAGTGGCTTAATCCCAATTGCTAATAGCAAATGCTTAAGGTGATTACTATTAGCAATGAGGATTAAGCTAGGCTTATCTATCCAATACAGTCGAACTCGGGCGGGGGATTAATGATTCGGAAGGATTATCTAGGATTGTACTCCACGGGGATTATAGGGATAATCCACAGCGGGGACTATTAGGGCATAAGATTATGTCGGATTACAAAATGGCAGGATTATCAAATGGGCAAGAGAATTGATGAGGGGGAAGATTATTCAGGGCGGGGATGAATTATTCTCGGTGAAAGATATCTACTGAGAAGGATTAGCGGCAAGCAGGAATAATACTAACAGGACTGATAGCGAACCAAGCTTTGGCTACGGAGCCGAGAAAAACTTCGACGCTTCACGAATCGAACGATCATCGAAGCGTACGACCAAAAAAAGTTGAAAAGTAGACAAAAATTCGAGCTCTCTGGCCTAAGTATGGCCATCTCTGCCACCGAGATCAAAGCTTTGGCAATGGGTGGCAAATATAGGGTTGACCTTGGTAGAATGAAAGTGTGCTCTACCTCAGCAGATTGCCCAAACAGGAGGCCGACCCCAATAACAAGCTTGAATTGTCCGCCATTGAGGGTCTGCGTGTTAGAAGCCTGGAACAACTTGGTTAGCTCGTGACCGCGACCTGGGTAGAGAGGCCACCGACTCACCCTTGACCGTGACCTCAAGGCTTCTGGCCTCTGAAGAGCCGGAGCAAAGAACGAGGGGGCTTCATGCTAAGTGGCAAGACTACCAGGTCATGGTGGTGGAAAGGAAGGAAGAACCATTGAACAAAGAGACAAAGTCGGTGCTTTGTCGCCATCACGTGATTCTCAAGATGTACCATCATCATGCTTCATGACTTGCTCACGACGCGTCCAATGCGCACAAACAACATAACAACAATCTGAAACCACAGGATAGTGAGCTGCCAAATGGTGGGTCTCATCAATCAAGGATTCCACTATTGCTCGTGCATTCGCCGGCATCCAGCCCACCAAAAACGCACCTAAGGTACCACCCTAAAAGTCACGTGAAGGACCTGTTAGGTGGGTTTTAGTGTATTGCGGAAACCCACCTAAGAGGTACCCCTCTGCAGAGGGAGGTCACATCTTCTATTACGTGCACGATTCACGTGCCAGTGCACGTCCCCTCTGCGCTGCGCTCCCGGCTACCCTTTAGATTACGGAGGCCTCGTTCAACATGTTCAAATGAAATCAGCAAAATTCTGAACGTACTTTGCACATGTATATATCATTATTGGATGTAGTATAGACCTAGAAAAACCTTTTATCTTAAGACAGTCACTCAACGAAAATGGAAAAGGCTGAAGCCTGCATTCAGCAACATCTTGCATGCAAAAGAAATTGGAGGCCTCCGATGTCCCACTGTATGGTTCGACAACCTTCAGGACATTATGCACTGGAAGAATTACTAGTTGTCCTTCGCGCCCACCGCCTCCACCGCTCCAGTAGCACAGCCATATCCACTTGTTGTTCTACAGAGGGGAGGCCTCCGCAAATCAATTCAAAGAATCCGAAAAACATTCATTGACCATATGCATGTGAAGCCGAAGCCACGCGGTATCACCAAATTACATTAGAGATTGTCTAAAGTATCAAACAGAATAAGAATGTGCGGATGAAAAATCAAATGAAGGCCACCGCTTGCTCCGTCGTTTAGCCTGCGGATGGGGAACCACGTC
This sequence comes from Mycena galericulata, assembly GCA_029289565.1. Classification (NCBI taxonomy): domain Eukaryota; kingdom Fungi; phylum Basidiomycota; class Agaricomycetes; order Agaricales; family Mycenaceae; genus Mycena; species Mycena galericulata. Next base: position 237,117 of record JARKIA010000129.1, on the reverse strand, counting down.
GGTTTCTGGGTGAGAGATTATGTAAAACCATTTCATTGGTGGTTCAGATGGTGAGACTGGCATACCGGAAGAACGTTGCAGGCTGGAATGGAGGCCGCCATGGACTCGAACCACAGCCAGATATACTGACACAAGAGGGAGATGTACTGTTTAAAACAGAACATGTCTGCCGCCATCGAAAGAAGAGATCCGAGAGATTATCAATAAGGTTGGAGGCTTGACGGAGGCCTCTGTATCTGAAAAGGAAAAGTCAAACCACAAAAGAGGATTGCGCCATATGGGCAGTCAAGCAAGAGATTACACTGTTGTTTCAAAGGAATAGCAAAGAGTGTCATAATCGAGAGTATGACGGCCGAAAGATTTCCGACAGGGAGGCCTCCGTTCCGGGAAACTGAGGATCAGATAAACTGCAAAGAAATTAACTATGTACTGAGAAAGTAGACAGTCAACCGAAACATGTTAAGGACTGATGTGACACACCTGGCGCAGACCTTGATTTCCAAAACGAGGCCAAGACGCGCAGAGGTCAAAAGGGATATCTCCTGATCGCAAGATTCGATGTGAATAGGGCTAGAATGGTTGGAGCACAGCAGGGGGGCGAAGATGTTGGTCGGTTCATTTTCATTCCGAGGAGGATACTAATGTCATAGTATGTACGGAGCCTCCGGAGACACACCTCCATTATTACCCGAGTGGCCAAGCCGGCAACACCGGCCTCATCCACGAAGGGGGAAGTAGTCCTTCTGCCTTCCGACACGGACTCGAAACGTGAGGCATATTGACAGTGGCCGTTCGAAACAAATCCTCCGATTCGAGGAGTGCCAGTTCTTGGAGTGCGAAGACGTGGGCAGAAAGGGCAGGGAGGGCGGGGATAGAGCTTGGGGCTCGAAGGCGACCTCATTTGGTGGTATTTCGGAAAAATGGGGCTCGTGCAATTCGAGCACGCACGATTTTAGCGTAAATAGGGGTCAAATTTAGTGCACTGCTACAGGCCGAAACAGGGTCAGATCACACACCAGGTTGTCCAGGCGTACTCTATACTTCTATGGACATCATATGAAGCCGGGATTTCGTTTGTGAGAGGCTTGATACGAAGGGCCTTGAAGTCGGCGGTCGTTAAGTATAAGTTGTAATGAAACCTTGTGTGCCATTCGGGTCAAATGTTGCACCGGATAATATAGAGCTTCTAAAAATTGGCTATAAAATCAAGCGGCACCCGGCAATGGTAGAGACCAATTTGTATGTTTTCTCGACGCCCCAACTCTAAGTATTGATTGAGATACAGAAAAAACAAATTGGACCTACGTTTATTCGGCTTCTGATTGGTTGATGATGTTACGTATATAGAAGCGGAAGCTCCGGCTGAAGAAGGTGAGGAGGCCGAGGCCTACGCGCAAGGGAACAGAGGCGACGGGGAGGGGCGGTGGTCGCGGTGGTTGTCTTCAAAGTGCACGAAGATCATGATGGCAGTTCGATTCGGGACTCGGAGGTCCTGTGCCGCAGATCCGGAGTATCTCCGCTTGAGTTCCCACGCCGTTTGTCCTTGACTCCTTGAATTTTCACCCCCGCTTCCTGCTGAGCATTCAAGCTACGAGTTCCAACATCTGATCTGGTGGTACCTCTGTTCCCTCCTCCAGCGAGGAAATTCCCCTCCATCCTCAAAAATGCGTGTTCACGGATAATTTCTGTGCATTTTTACATGAAACGGTAAGCTCTTTGTCAAGCTGTGCATTCAGGCCGCATGCTCCCTTCCCCGGAGGCCTCCGTAAAGATGGTGCATGGCGCTCTATTTTCTACTCCATTTTGGTGCCTCGTTTTGTTCCTCTATTATTCTCAGATTTATTCACGGTGCCTCCCTTGTGTTGTCTCTTATTTTCTGGGCATCATATAGTTGCGGACATGGAGGCCTCTGTCAAGCCTCTCCCACCTTACTGTTAATTTCTCTGAGTCTCTTTTTTCGATGACAGAATATATGTTCTATTTGAAATGGCACGTCTCACTCTTCTGTTTCTTGTCAATTGGCCTGTGTATGGTGGCCTCCACCTCGGCCTGGGGCATTCTCCAGGTAAGCCAGTCTCATCCTCTGAACCACCAATGAAACTTTATTACACAGTATAATCTCTCACCCAGCACACGACATGATTCCTGATGCACAGGCTAAACGATGGAGCAAGCGGTGGCCTCCTTTTCATCTGCACATTTTTATTCTATTTGATGCTTCAGACAATCTCTAATGTATACTTGATGATACCGCACAGCTTAAGTTTCACATGGCCAACCAATGGATGTTTTTTGGATCCTTTGAACAGATTTGCGGAGGCCTCCCGTCGTAGAACAACGAGAGTGATTATATGGCTGCGCTACTGGAGCGGTGGAGGTAGTGGGCATGAAGGACGAGAGACATTTCTAGTAAGTCTCCCGATGCATAATCGTTCATATCCCCGAGGTCGCCGAACTATACAGTGCGAAATCGGAGGCCTCCAATTTCTTTAGGGGTGCAAGATATTGCTGAATGCAGGCTTCAGCCTTTTCCATTTTCGTTGAGTGACTGTCTTAAGATAAGAGGTTTTTCTAGGTCTATACTACATCCAATAATGATATATACATGTGCAAAGTATGTTCAAAATTTTGCTGATTTCATTTGAACATGTTGAAAGAGGCCTCCGTAATCTAAAGGGTAGCCGGGAGCGCAGCGCAGAGGCGACGTGCACTGGCACGTGAATCGTGCACGTAATAGAAGATGCGACCTCCCTCCGCAGAGGGGTACCTCTTAGGTGGGTTTCCGCAATACACTAAAACCCACCTAACAGGTCCTTCACGTGACTTTTAGGGTGGTACCTTAGGTGCAAAAACGCCCCGCGCAGTGCCCTCGCGTAGAATATTTTGTTTGTCAGAAAAGCATTAACTCCCACCCACCGTAAAAGATTCTTGGGCCATGAAAACTGAGTTGAGAGAGAAATAAGGAACCCTGAACTGAGCGTATATGAATGTCAACCAGTACGAGTGAGTGGTGTGGTGTCACTGCTGCTGACAGGCTATGGTATGTGCTTCACTTAGCGGTATGAAGCAAACAGATCCTCACGGATTGACTAGGAACTCCGGATATCTGTGTTTGGTGTACACACAGAAGGAATACGGATCCAAGCCAATACTTCCTTCATGCAAAATCTAAACCTTACCATATTACTCCGACCCGCCCCTCCCTTCTCAATATTCAATATTTGGGTGTTCCCTCTTTGCTTCAGTGGAATCTATATGACAGTATTTATTGGGGCATAATAACTGCATGTTGTACTGTCTGGATTGTGGAATGTATACCAAACCGTAATTACCACCTGAACCATGGGTGCTGTAACCATGGTATGTGGTGCCGAAAGTTGCTCATTTACCCCCTGCGTTGTTCATAGCCCATCACGTTAGTACGTTTATACGTTTACGTTCATTTCAGATGTGTGCCGTGGTTTATTTCTTCACCTGCCAAACTCAACCCAGGAATCTGCCGAGAGCCGGATCCTTCAACCGCAATTTCTGAATCCCACCCACTGATTATTGGTCAACGCTTTTTATCTCGCGATTTCCGCAGGGATATTTATGTGGGAGATCAAAAGATCTGTATGCTCCCTGTCTTCTCAAAACTTGCCTTTGTTGGACCTCATTATTGCCCTGTAATGGCTAAACCGCATACGAACACGAACATTTCAAGGCAATCATCTTCAGCTTATATGTGGGCAATTCAGAGAGAGAATTACATTATTCAGATGACTCTCAGCGGAAGGTGAGGTACAACACCGCGAGGCGCGGAGAGAGGGTGAGGGTTTCGAGTGGGGTGAGGCGGTGGAAGTCCGAGGATGGGTCCGAGTATGAGGCGACGACGCGGAGGGGGCGCAGCGCGGGGAAGGTTGCGGAGATCTCACCGGCGATTTTATCGACGGGGAATGCTATGCGGAGCTCCAGGGACGCGAGGTCCGAGCTTGGGGCAGAGGATCCGATGGTTTGCAAGGGGACGAGTAGCTCGCGGTAGGTCCCACGCGTGGTTGTCGCCCAGTCCGTAGAGTTTGAGGTGATTCACGGACGCACGCGCGTGGCAGCACACTGCGGCTTGTGACGCGGGTCCGTGGAAGGACGAGAACCGTGTCGGCGAACGCTCAGAGAAGGCGGGAGAAGAATGTACCCGCCGCCCGTGTTCATACTTGTGCAGGGGATGGATATGGAGGATGCGGACTGACGGAAAGGATGACAGGATAGACACGAGGCCCTACCCATCAGGCGAGTCTTCCAGGCCATGCAGGTGCAAGTGTAGAGTCTCCGCACTCGAGAACCGCATGTACCATGCCTATCACGATGCCTACCACAAACGATGCGGTTGACTTGGGTGTTTCCACGTCGAGCACTCGGAATGCGTGGAAAGTTAGGAATAATAGCAGCGATTGTCGTAGGGATAGTGCGGCGTATGTTCATTGTGGAGAGTGAATGCGGAGAGATTGATTGAGCTAGGTTGGCCGTCAGACCAAATCTGTCATGCAGGAAACCAACGACAGCGACAGGAAAGTATTAAGTGCCGGGCTAGCCTAGCATATCGAAGAAATCGTGGAGGAGGTCATAGCACGTTTTACAAATTGAGATTCCTGAGGTTCGGAAACCGCTGCAGAGAGTCGCAAATTGCAGCGATGCAGTCTGCAGAATTATGGCGGCCACTGAGCACAGTATATTCCTGCACTATGGGTGCAATATCAAGAGAGGTTAAGAATTCGATCCTGGGACCCAGCCGAAGTTGGGCTGGGAGAAGAGAGGAGTCGGCGTTCCGGTCCGCACTTGCGATCATGATAACAACACACACCAACAATCCCTCTTACCTACCAGTATGGCGCCCTGGAGCGTTCGAGATCGTGGAGCAGCTGGAGCTTGTTTGACAGCCACTTTTCTCCGCCTACATCTCATGCGACCTTCGGCTTCCTGCTACGTAGCACGCTTTCAATTTGGTAAGCCGGCCACAGGAAAATCCGAGGAAAATTCAAAGAAAATTCGCCACTCTGCCACTTGGATCCACGTATGTAGATCTGAAATCACAGATTGCCTCAGGCCGTAGGATGTCCCCGCGCCGCTGTGCGGAAAACGGTGCCAAATGGGAAACCCTCCTGCGCAAGGGGGAAGATTCCGAGTCCATTCCGCGGCGCAGGGTAACCACATACAAACATACTACACACAGGTTGAGCGGCACCGCGGCTTCGAACGATGAGGGGCAGCGCTTGCAAAAGATTGCTTGGCTGACACGTTATTTTGCTGATCTAACCCTATCCTCAAGTCCGCAAGATATCGCATCGCGGATGAGCGCGAACGCGAAGACACACTGCGCATGGGGCATAGCTAAAATCGGACGCAAACCGTTGCTGGTATAAAATCGCTGTGGATAATTGGTAGGCCTCCTGAAAAATATGAACCTCCTCTCGCTCGTCGTCGTCCTTTGCCTTGGAATTTCCGCCTCGGCAGCGGACAACTCAACAATCCTCTCCCCCACAATTGACACATTTATCAACGACCTCCTTACTGAATGGAACTCACCCGCCGGCGTCGCCGTTGCCGTCGTTCGCATGGACGGCGAGGGCGGCTGGTCGGTGGAGACCAAGGGGTACGGTATTGCTAATGCAAACGGCACGAAAGTCACTCCGGATACCATCTTTTCCATCGGATCCAATTCGAAGGTTGGTATCTTTTGATTTAATTGCTGAGGCTTGAGGAACGCTGATATCGTTCAGCTTTTCGACGCCATCGCTACTGGCCTCTTGATCTCAAACCAGAGTCTCAGTCCCCAGATCTCCTGGGACACGAAGCTCGCGTCGGTAATCCCTGACTGGAAGCTCATGGACCCTGTCGCGTCGGCCGAAAGCACAATTACCGACCTCATGGGCCACCGCACGGGGATGCCGGCGCACGATTACAGCTATTTCACCTTTAATGATACGCTCCCTGCGTTGGTGGGTGTCACTGTTATTCCCCGTCAAGACAGCAGTCCTGAATCGAGAACAACAGACGCAACGGATGAGATACCTGAAGCCCTCCATCGGCTTCCGCGAGACCTGGCAGTACAACAACATGATGTACGCCGTGCTCTCGTACCTCCCTACCACGCTCCTGCCGCACAAACCGCCGTTCGCGGACTACGCCACGGAAAACATCATCAAGCCTCTCGGGCTCAATTCCACCACGTATTCGTTTGCGGCGGCAAATGCGACCGGCCGACTGGCGGAAGGGTTCTCGCGTGAGGGGGTGAACGCCAGCGATCCGCTGGGCCCGGGGATCCCGCGCGCCCTGCCGTATTGGCTTCCAACAACACCCCAGGATGATCAGAGTGCGTTTTCATAGTATTGACCTTGTACAGCAATTGTAAGGGATTTCCCTTCCCTCAGCGCTTGCGGGAGTCGGCGGCATGCTCACCACAGCTGTCGACGCGGTACGCCAACTGCTTCTCTGCTTCAAAACAGATACCTGGCTCATTGAACAACTACCCTACAGGCTCGCTGGCTGCAGACGTTGCTTTTGAACGGCCAGCACCCTGTTACGAATGTCACGATCATCCCCGCTTCGGTGATTGAAATGGCAGCAACGGGTGTTTCAATCGCGACAGGGTATATGTGCGTACTCTGCTTCAAGTTCGAATCACCTCTCACATTTTTCCAAGACCCTACCCCGAGCTCTCTCCCGTCGTATATGGCGGAGGGCAGATCCAATACGCCTATCGAGGACACGGTACGTGTTCTCGCGTTCCTTCAGGCATTTAAGATACTCAACGCTATCTTACAAACTCTACAGAGATCGTCGAGGTGCGTGCAGAGCGCAGTTCATTTTCCCAGCATCCATTAACCGAGCCAACGTAATTTCTCCAGCATAATGGTGCTTCCCCGGGTAAGCCCATCACACCCTCGACACTGAGACAAACTGAGCTCAACTGGACGGTCATTAGGCTTTTTCGCTCACGTAACGCGATTCCCTAACGATGGTGTCGGCATCGCCGTTTTCACCAACGAGGATGTGGGTGTGTTCACGAACTACATCATCAAGTACCGCCTTATCGATGAGATCTTCGGCATGGACCCGGTGGACTGGGATTCCAGGTGCGCAACGGTCCTGTGCATTCGTTGCATTGTATTCGCCTAAACATCCAACTACTTTTACCATGCAGATACAAGGCCGAGGCAGAACAAGCCGCACTCGCTGTTGCAGCAATCACAAGCACACCCGCACCAGCCAACGGGTCCCTTCCCTTCTCGCTCCCTGCGGCGCAAGGAAGTTACCGAAACCTCGGGTACGGCCCCGACATCACGCTCTGCGCACCCTCCGCCACGTCTGCCAACTGCACATCGCTGTTCGCACGCCTCAACAGCACGTTCCCTGCCGAACTCGCGCAGGCCGACTTTGTCTGGGAATGGGACCGGCGCACTGCGACCTACGTGTCTCTCACGCACTTCGACGGCGCCGTGTTCAACGTCTCCGGATGGGTCCCGATGGTGCGCATTTACATTCACAAAATTCCTGCTATTTTTCTCATAGATTCAAATGCGCATTTTCAGCCCACTGGCAACGCGTCTTCCCCGTTCTGGGCATACGACTCGGGATTGGAAGGAAATGTCGCCGAATTCGCTGTCACGGGAGGCAGGGTCACTGGATTCGGGATCAGGGGTGGAATTTGGGTGGCGGGGGCTACTGTGGGCGAACCACAGGGTTCAACCGTCGAGGAGAGGTCGGAAGTCTGGTTTGATGCTCTCCATTGGTGAATGCCGAAGCCTAGATATTAAGTACATATCAACTTCTTCACGGACCATAGACATAGAGATGCCCGCCCTCTTCTATTGCCTCGTTCCCCCTTCTGCTCTGTGGTGATTTGCGGAATCAAGGAATACAGATGCGATATAGCTATGTCGGAAAAATCCTGTTCAGCTTTGAACGGCATTTAACCCCTTCCATGCCGTTGCATGGTTGCATGCCTTATGTGGCTTGCAACGCACAGGTCGGAATCAAGCAACCACTCCTAAGCCACGTCCATGCTTCTAACACGTTCGAAGCCAACTCTCAGAAAAACCACAAAATTTATATTCCCCCTCCTTCTTCACGAAGGGGGGCTCTTTTCATAGTCTGTTTTCTAGTCAGATCAGAGACTATGTAATTGATGACTCGTAGTAGTTTATTAGTTAAGGAATTGTTAGTTATTAGTCAATAAATACCTTGGTCGGCGTCCCGGTCCAGGGTGGAGCTCTGCTGAAGCTTTTCACACGGGCTCCACAGCAGTCAGATTTCGAGAAGACTGCGTGAAAAAAATACAACCTAGCATAAGCATGTATCAAGTGAAACCATTCCTCTGAGGCACCGAGAATTGACCTACTTTTTTTTTACTGACTGTCAAAAATTTATGCGTACCTTGGAACAGCTTAGGACAGGTTGTAACTCAGACCAAGCCTTCGAACAGCTTGAGACTGGTTCCAAGTCCCTCCGCCAAACCTTGCAAGCACTCCGAAAGGCCCCCGGACACTACCTATAATACCTGTCCATGATAGAGTAAATCAGGGGCCCAAAATGGCCCTTCCTACATCCGCAATATAGAGTAAATCAGCTCTCAGAGCAGCTTTGTCCGTCCTACATAGAGTAAAACATAGAAGCTCGGAAAAAAAAATTGAACCACTATAGGGCTGCGGCACAATTTAGTGTTGTGGAAGGCTGTCGCTTGAATGAAGCACCGCCCAATCAGACCCAGGTGTACACGGGGGTGCAAAAAAAAGCCTGTGGCATGCTGGGGGAAAAGAAAACGGGTTCTGGGGCGCAAAAATTGGTGTTTGACCCCGAAAACTTCGTCCGAAATAGAGTAAAACAGCGGCCCAGAACCAGATTTCATAGAGTAAATCAGCGAAATTTTCTGGCAAAAAGTGGACAGGTATTATAGGTAGTGTCCGGGGGCCTACTCCGAAGCCAAGATCACATGCTGTACCATGCCGTTGCAAGCTGAATGCCTTTTTTCCGACATAATTTTCCATGTCCTCTCACTCTTTGGATTTCGAGCCAACCAGTGATTAGAGCCCTATTGAACACGCACCCGCCCGTGCAGGTCAATCATCCTGCAACCTGATTCGAACGCCAATTTTACCGAGGTTAGGTGTTCTTCGTACATGGGTGATCGCTGCCGCGAGGATGAGGAAACTTACAAACCTACTCAACTCATTACCATACTGACACAACTCAACACACTAGTTCGAGGCCAAAAGAGCGAAAGTGGCTGATTACCCAGTGATCGATTGTATAACATGAAAATAAATGCAAAGATCGTAAAGTACAGTTATGCCCCGAACGTGATGTCAGATACCGTCCCCTTACTGGGGTTGCTGCCTTGGACCGTCAGTGCACGACCGGTCTTGCCAGAGTCATCCATCCATGACTGCACGGAAACACTGGATTGAAGCTCAATGGCCTGTTCAGAGTCCCCTGCACCGAATACTATGGCAGACTCATGCCGTTTTTTGTTGTGGGAGCCTTGCGAAGAACTGAAGTGCGTGTCGCTGTTCGGGAGGAGGTGATGGGTGCCGAGAACCAGATGCTGGATGGTTGGTGGTACAACTGGGTGAGTAGAATTGCGCAGTGAAACGAGGCCACCGAGACACGTACCGATCAATACAATGGCAAGTGGCAAAGTCGATGCTGCACCTGTTTGGAGCACCCCTAGAAACTCCATCACGACCCTGAGGTTTTCTTGCAATCACCGTTCTTTGTGTTGCAATGATAAATGCATCATTCACACTGCGGACTGCGTGATTCAATCTGAGGCATGTAGCAGCCTTCCGAAGGCAGGCACACTTATATTGATCCTTGTCCATGGAAGGATGCTTCCAAATTGGCATTTCTAGTTTTATGTCTTTACCAATCGCTAACGCCGTGAACCTGAGATTGTATTTTCGTGCAGTCAAGATCATGCGCTTAACTTCCTCCGGAAGTGGGGTTCGGTGTGAGATTGGAATGTGGATATCTTGTAAAAATACATTCAAGACCTGACCAGGTCTGACATTAAGGTAACTGTTCTCAAGGAACTTCCTCAGTATATAATCAAGGAAGTAGCACCAACGTGCTCGTTCTGGACCCTGCACTAAGTATGCCGTCAAGTTCCAGAGGTCTATGGCTTCATTTCGCGCTGGAATATCCAGAATCTGTTTACCACTATCATTAACATCGCGAATCATTGTATCGTGAGCTACTCTTGCTCTTTTACCATCCCAAAGAAAGACATGTTCCATCCGGACAAGAGTTTCCTCAATTTTTTTGGGCATCCCCTGCACTCGGGTTAAGTATTGTGTTCAGCCGCCAATAACCATGTTTATGATGTGACGTTTGCCTTCTAGGCCTTCGACCCTTGGGAAACAGCAAAGTTAGCAATACGAAAGCGGGAGAGGTGCGGAGTGATCCAATCACTGATTAGTGTTTTCCGGGTCGGGCCGGGCCTGAAAGCCCGGGGCTTGGGCCGGGCTTGGGCGGGCTTGGGTCGGAGAAAATCTCAGGCCCGACCCAACCATCGGGCTTGAGGCCGGGTCGGGTCGGGCTCGGGCCTAGGCCGGGGGCTTAGCAATAAATAATTATATAAATATATTAAATAGCAGATTTTGGCAGGAATTTGCTCACGGGACTACCAAGTAGCAGAAGGATGAATGTGGGATGCAACCTGTTGTTATCTGTTGGAATTTGGCCTTGAAGTGAGAGGAACAACGCTGGAAGCCTATTTGGGAACGTGAGAAAGTCACTTTTGGTCAGCCAACTATCACGGAAATCCAACCTGCGGTTTTCTGTGTACCAATGGAATCACTCTACAGATAGTTTTATCAACTATCATTAAAATTTTTGGTGTAGGGTCTGACTATGGGAGACTAGGAAAAGCCCGGGCCTGAGCAAATCTCAGGCCCGACCTTAGGCCCGGTTGAAAACCGGGTCGGGCCTGAAAGCCCCGGGCTTGGGCCGGGCTCGGGCCTAAGCCCGAGCCTGGCAAATCACTATCACTGATGGTAACAGGTATCCTATCAGCTTCCCCGCATCACGTTTTCTTCTCGTGAAACAGCATGCTTTTGGCAGCGGAGGTAGTATCAAGCTGCCTGGACATCATTACATGTCCAAGCTATCTTGAAGATGGTAGAGTTGCGGTAGAGTACTGGTCTTCCAAAATTTCCTTTTTGGGAATAGCAAAAAAAAATCGATCGATCTCATTAGATTCGAAATCAGCTGTAAGCTGTTCCAAGGTACACACATATTTTCAAGGGTCAGAAAAAAAAAATAGATCCATTCTCGGTGCCACAGAGGTATGATTTCACTTGATACATGCTTATGCTGGGTTGTATTTTTTCACCCCATCTTGTTCTCGAAATCTAACTGCTGTGGGGCCCATGTGAGTGCCTTCAGCAGAGCTCCACCCGGGACACCGACCAAGGTACATAAATTCACAGGTATTAGTATGTAAGTTGAGAGACCTAGTTTGCAGTCATCCCATTCTCTCGGACCTCTTTCCCCCCCCCCCTTTATTTACCCTTTTCCCTCCTCCCCTCCCTTTCTTGCCCTGAGCCTGTCCCATTGAAGAAATTGATGGAGGTATCACACCCTATTTTATGCTAAGTATTTGCTATAAAATTCGTGCTCTCATCGTCCCGCAGCCGCAAGATCACGAATTGCAGATAACATTTGTCATCAAATCGGAGCATGGTTCGACAGTCGAGGAACAGGAGTCATGGGACGAGACACGGAGAGTACAGTTTCCGAGTTAATGCCTCGAACTCTCATCGGTGATCAAGAGTTGTTTGCCGACGGGTGTACTGGACGTGTGGTCTGAGATCCATAGCTGCTCTAAAACGGGCAGAGTAGTCAAGGATTCAAGAAGTTCCCCCTCCGTGATGGCAACATCGTCCAGGAACAGCTCCTTTAAATGAGTGCGAAATGAGGAGCGGTGTGAGAAGGAAAGAAACTGTGTATGCGGCCAAGGTAGAGTGCGTTGCGGATATTCGACCGACTCGAAACCCAACTTTGTGAGCGACGGTAACGTGACGGCGTTCAAAACATTCTCCAGTATCCGTCGAACATCCGGGAAGGGGAACTCCCCAGCAAACTCAATACCGAGAGTAGAGACATCTGATGCAGCCCACTGAAGCTTCAAAATCTCCTCAGTATCTGCGAGACCACCTCCGATTTGGTGTGGCATGTTAAGACTGCTTAGGCCCTTCTCCGGCCGGCAAGGTCTGGACCTTGCTCAGCATTAACCTTTCCTCATGCCCCGACCCTTGCCATTGCCATATGCATGCCCAATACTCCCCATTACTGCTTTTCAGCAACTTCAAGCATCAGCATTGCAAAGTAAATGGCTCACCACATTTGCGGCTTTTTTGGGCCTGGCTCGGCTCTGCCATGGCATGTTTCAACTGCTGGGGCTGAAGGCTATTCTTAACTCGGTGCATTCTCTACTCGGGCTTGGAATGTGGTTCAGCGAGGTGAGCCAACAGCCTCTGGATCGGCTGCAGCAGGCTCCAACCACTAGGGCTCGTCTCGCCGCTCAGCTCCGCGTGTTCTCGACCTGAGCATGACCTTGGGCATGTGATTTCGAACTTTCTTTGATGTTCGTTATCGACCACTTTTTATTATTGTAAAGATGCCTTACAAATGGCTTACATGTAGGTCTGATACAGTAGCCATGACCGGCTCAACCTGGCATGAGTTCGAATCTGACATGAGCGGCTTTTTTTGACATTTACATATCTGCAAGAAAGAGCAAGTCTAAGATTGAATCCACTGTCTTGAGGTGATAAATAAATTTGTAGGCCCTCAATGGACCCTCTAACATCCCAGATATGTGAGAGAAAAAGCCGAAGGAGGTTTGTGCAAAAAAAATTCTCGTTGTAGTGGAGGGAATTGCCCGACGTGAGGTTCAAGGACCGGGTCTGTGGTCCGGGATTTTTAGAGTAGATTTTTGGAATGAGATGTTGAGGTTGTTCCCAAGCCGTAGAGTGCGAAAATGGGAAGATGAGAGAGTACGAAAGTGTGAATATGTGAGGAAAAGAGGGTGACGTCGTGAGGCGTGATTTCGGGGTACTGGTGGCTAAACAGCCCATTGGTGACTTTCTGAGAGGAGGGATCGAGGTGCTCCGATGCTACCTCTGGGCACTTGCCCTGCACTGGCCACGAATATGGTGGTTCGAGCGTAAGAATGGATTGTTGGTCCGTATTTACGAACAAATAAGTGATGTAAGCTAAATAGGGGTCAATGGGAAGAGTGCAAGGAAAATCTAAATAAAAGGTAATTTCCACATGCCGGCCATCCAGCTCTGCCACATTGTGTCAGATTCGAACTCACGCCAGGTTGAGCCGGTTACGGCTACCGTATCAGACCTACATGTAAGCCATTTGTAAGGCATCAATCCTAATGCCGAATCCATTCCTTTCCCAATCTGCATGCCAGAGTAACTGTTAGACTTAAAATATTTAATTCCTTGGCTGCTAATTTACTACAAGTGTCAATTATATAGTCTCTGTCTAGACAACAGACTACTATAAAGACAGAGAGTCACCCCCTTTCATGGAGAAGGATGGGGATATACAAATTTTGTGATTGTTCTGGCTTAGACAGCGTTAGAAGCATGGACGTGGCTTGGGAGTGGGTGCGTGGTTCCAACCTGTGCGTTGCAAGCCACCTAAGGCATGCGACCATGCAACAGCATGGAAGGGGTTAAATGCCATTCAAAGCCGAACAGGATTTTTCTGACATTCAACATGGGGTTGGTCACAAAAGCTGATGTCTTGCATAATGCCTTTGCTTTTCTTCTGCTCTCAGGCACCCTCTGACATCTGACGTACTCACATCGTGACTTCATCGATTTTGGGCCACTTTTATTTAATCCTTCCATGGGAAACTGCTGATTCCCCTCACTCTATCATTCACAACAGCAGCAGTACCATGTTTTGGCTGTCCAAATTTGATCACAACATCAGACCGTGCAGATGAATGTCAAAGTAAGACTTCACGCAGCTTGGGTATGGACATCGTCCCACCATTCCCCTTCATCTGAATTCAACTTACCACCATTCCACTCTTGTAGTATCCAGCACACACATATTCATCCATTTGTTCATTTATTTTATGGTGTCTCAGTCTATCCCAGCCATTTTGCACGGTGCAGCTGTATTCTGTCCACGGGTCAGCATAGACACCGAATTTAACCCAGGAGTGGGTTATCCGCAAATTTTGCACAACTTTTATGTGTTGCTACGCTCTGTTTTCATTTCTTGGGCATTCATGTCGATGCGACTCAACTAACAGGTGTACAGGTCAACTTGTCATGCTCTTGAAACAGCGATTTGGTTTTTCACATTTATTGATAAATCTTCTAGCAGTATTCACATCTTTTTTTCGCTCGGAAGAGGCATACACAACAGGTGCGAGTCGGCACTGCTTTGATTGCGCTAGGGCCCTGTAAATAATCCGTGTTTGCAAACCGGTTTGTAAACCGCTGTTTATAAACCGGTTTTTAAAGGGTCGAGGCCAAATGGCTGGTTTTTAATTATATAATCAAAGACCGGTCCGCCGGCAATCAAGCGCCGGAGCAAAAAAAAACACCTCGTTCTGAGTCTCTCACACTTCCCTTGGCTCCGGGTTCACTTCCTACGACTAGGAACTCAAGCATCTATTCCACTTGCTGTCAGTTTGAAACTTTTCCGTGACGGAATTGATATAAAACTTCCATTTTTCAAGGATTTGTTGCCATAAAAACCTGTTGAGGGAGCCTGTACCATCCAGAGTCTTTGAGAGTGGTCGGACGGAGTTGGGACCGAGGTGCAGAAGATTCAGAGAGCATGATTTGGATGTAAATTACAATTCTAGGCCCCCGTTTATAAACTGGTTTATAAACGCCCTGTTTACAAACCGGTATTTAAAACGTGTTTTTAATTCCCCAGGAATTACTTACAGGCCTAGATTGCGCCCCGTTTGGGCACAGTACTGACCTCTTCTGGGTGGAGTAAAAAGTGTCCAGCCCATTGAAATATATTTCAGCGGCGCACCAGAAACGTGTCTCCTTTGATTCCTTTTGAGTCTATTTATTGTTGATTTATTGTTCCCCCGCTTTAATCACGTGAGCACGTGACGGTGGCAAGTCGCTCTTTGTTTGTCAATGTCCTTTTTTTTTTTTTTTTTTTTTGGAGCGTTTGGAATAACGAAACAAAGTCTGCAGAAGCATTCTAGGTTTGTCCGCTTGTGTTGCTGGTTTTGGGCCAGTCATGCCGGTGGGTTTTGTCCAGGAGGAAATGCTGTTACGCACAATGTTTTAACCAGTGTGGGACTCTGGCCTGAAAATTTTATCCAATACCATTCATTGGCCACATACCCACTAAAACCCCCTCTGTGAGTGTCCAATCGTCCGGCAATGAGTCCTCATCCATAAGTAACCCACTCCAAGTGTTAAGCACTAATTGTTTCTTCAACGCGAGTGGGCCAAATTTAACTTTATCCGTGAGAATACGGTCGCGTCGTAGAGCTAAGTTCACCGATTTTAACCATTGACTGTGGATGTTAGCCTCGGTGAGTTTCGTGTCTGGATTTTTTATGACTCGGTTCACGCGAAGGTTCCAGATAAGATGCCACGCCACTGATACTAGTATTGTAAACAGTCTCCCTTTTTCGGGTCTAATGGCACCATTCACTCCTTTAAATCTGACAAGGTTACAACCTAAGATCAAACCCCAGTTCAGTGTTGGCCAGGAAGAATATTTCTTCGACCACAGTTGTCTCGTGAGAGACCATATAATTTTTTGCTCGGGAGAATAACATTCCAAAGCGATGTGCTCTAAACTTTCGGTCACATTACAGATATTACATGTGCCATTTCTCTCCAAAGTGTCCATATGGCACCAATAATCACCCACTCTAAAGGTGTTGTGAATGCATTTCCACAAAAACTCCCGGGAGCGTCGTTGTATAGTCGATGATCTAATTGATGTCCAAATCATTGCATCGGATGGTGTGTACCCACAAATTTCCTCGACAGAGCAACGAATACGATCCAGATTCACAAAAGTCGATTTTCGGTGTGGTGTTGGACGTAGTGAGCGTATAATTTTAGTGAAAATTCTTTGTGACCCCCGCAATAGCAGCATTCCGGGACACTCAAACATGAGGTCGATTTCTGTGTCAATTTCAACCTTCTGGATCGGGGCATTGTTAGGGAACGTAGCAAGGTTCACTTTCACTTTCTTGAATCGTGTTCGGGCTACTCTCTCGTTCAACATGGCTACCGTGGCCTTCAAGAGCCGGAAATTAGGATGTAGTAAGTCATTTTCATATTTGGTTCTTTCCTTCACCAATGTTCGTAGTAGGAAGTCAGAGGATGCACAAATCAGGAGTGGAGTATGTCGTTCAGTATTCTGAAGTATCAATAGAAGTCCTCCCAAAAGTGCAGATGAAAATGTCAATGGGATGTCTCGTCTATCAAAAGTCATGGATAAACTCATACTTTCCTGTGCAGTGTCAGTCACTCGCGTGAACACAAGATTAATCTCAGGCTCAAACTCGCCGGCATGTAAAATTTGTGGATGTAAGAAGTAAGTGATCATACTCGGCACTTCTTCATGTATGCCATATCTCCTCGCAGCGGTCTTGTTCAGCGATTCGTCCGAGGCAAAGATGCGGAATCCGGTTGCAAGGTTTGACAGCGTAAAATCTGGGTCGAAGACCACGGCGTGATCTGTCTCTATTGGCATTTCATTCAGTTCCAGCTCGTCATTTGTCAGGGCGAGGTCTTCACAGAGGTCAACATTTGTCAGAGTTGGGTTCCATTTTTGTGTAATGCTGTCTATCAACATCTTGGCAGTTTCGATGCATTCCCCTGGATGTTCACAGCCCAATTCTGTTCGATCTCGGACACACAATGGGCATCCACAGTTCTTTCGGCTGATTCCTGAGGGATTTAATGTGTGAGGTTTTCTCAATGTTGTGGTTTTCCGGTTTGCAATTGTAAGAGTGTCGTTGACTGTTCTGACTTTATGGTTGAGTCTGAGACAATTTACAGAATCACGTCGATTGGCTCGTTTATACAGTGTCACGTTTACCGCTGGATGTTTCCAAACCGGCATTTTTAATTTAACCTCATTGCTTATTGACAATCCCGTGAATTTCAGGTCATATTTTCGGGCCGTCAGAATCATCTGTTTAATTTCATCTGGCAATGGAGTTTTGTTGGATATGGGGATATGGATGTCTTGCAAGAACACATTCACGATTTGTCCTGGTCGGACATTGAGGTAGCTCTTCTCTAAAAATCTATTCAGAATGTAATCCATAAAATAGCACCAAGTAGCCCGTTCATCTCCTTGTGCCAGGTACGATTGTAGGTTCCATAAATCAATTGCCTCGTTCCTCGCTGGGATATCGAGAATCTGCTTTCCACCGTCGGCAATATCTAGAATCATTGTCTCATGTGCAATTCTCGCTTTTTTTCCCTCCCAAAGGAAGACATGTTCAGCCTTTATTAATGTGTCTTCAATGTCTCTCGGCATGCCTTGGACTCTGGTCAGATATTGGGTTCGACCTCCAATGACCATGTTGATTATGTGCCGTTTCCCCTCGAGACTGGGTGATGTTACTTTCCACCTCTCAAGATCACTAGTAATTTTTTCAAGCACACTGGGCCACGGCGAAATATATGGCACATTGTTTCCGATCCATGCCCCCAGCATGCGGCAAGTTTGACCATCTGGAATTATTCTTATTGTTTCCGCAATTGTCCCGATTCGGGTCTGATTGTTGATCCGTCTCTCCTGTAGCACCTTTGCCCGATATGCGGGGCGGCCAAAGGGTAGGAGGACTGTTTTGTGTTCGTTAAATCTTGCCGTTGATGCTGCACACCATAGGCCCAAAATTTCCCAGAGTCTTTCTAGGGAGTTGATACATGATAAATATATTGTAGTATCGTCGGCAAAGAGTGAGATGACCAGCTCTTCATTTTTTCCAGGCACTTGAATTCCCTTGAGCTCGGAATCTCTTATCAAACAAGCAAGGGGCTCAATAGCTAGGTTGAATAATAGGCATGAGAGGGGATCTCCCTGTCTAACCCCACGGATAACTGTGAAGGGTTCGCTCATCTCTCCGTTAATCATTACGACGGTCTCGGCGTTTGTGTATAGAGCTTTGATTGTATTGCAAAACTTTTGGGGAAACCCCATGTGTTGAAGGACCCTTAGAAGGTATGCATGGTTTATTCGGTCGTATGCTTTCTCCTGATCTAAAGCAACTATGAGTCCATCCTCTTCTGCCGCCTCAGCATAGTTCAGAAGAAATTTTGCGAGTTTTACTTGGTCCTCAATTTTTCTCCCCTTCATGAAACCTGCTTGGTTGGGATGCACAAGAGACGGGGTAACATTCATGAGTGTTAAAGAGTAAGTCTTCGTCATTAACTTGTAGTCGCAGTTTAGTAGGGTGACTGGACGATAATTACTGATCAATGATTTATCTCCCTTCTTGAAAGTAGGACATAGCCATCCAGCGTTGAATTTACACGCTACAACCATACCATATTTTTCGATGTCAACGTATAGCTTGGTCAGAAAAGCTATTACATCGAAAAGATTCTCGTTGGTACCTTTGCTCTTCCGGAATAATATGTCCAACATCTTGTAAAATTCATATGGAATCCCATCGAGTCCCGGGGCCTTTCCATTGTTGGAGAGTTTCAGTGCACGTCCAACATTGTCGGGTGTCATTTCCTTGTTCATTTCATTGAATTGGCTTTCTGACAGTCGGACCGTACATTTCTCTAGAGTAATTTCGGTTGCCATTATCCTCCCGTATTCATCTGGCCGGTCATTATATTGGATTGAGTTGTGGTAGTCCCTCGCCATCTTTGCCATATTTTTTGGCCGAGTTTCGTACCGAGGTATAGGTTCATTTAATTCAGGATCTATCTTGAACTCATTTATGGATTCTTTTGGATGGTAGCCCTTTGCGGAGTGTGTCCATGATGTTGTTTGTAATGTTTCGCCCTCGACATCATAATGAGCTTCAGTCGTAGCTTTCTTTCTTTCGGCTTCGTCTTCCAAGCAGTTGCGGATGTTTTTTTCCAGCATGTATATTGCTTCAGACTTGTCTTCCAGAGGCATGTCATCATCGTGTAGGACAATGTCCAATTGAGCCTTCCAGGATCGTATTTGACGAGTTGATTCGTTTGTGATGAATCGCGAACAATACTTTCCGTAACTTGTGACGTCCAATTTGAATTGTGCCCATAGAGTTTGAATATTGTGAGTTGTTTTACGCTCAGAGCACTCTAATTCGTCGAGGTCCTTCAGTAGTTTCACTGCTAGGGCCTGTACTTGCTTCATAAATTTCGAAGATTTCAACAGATATAGTGGCAAGCTCCATCTTCCCTCCCCAGGTTGCTCTTCTGGGCGGCATGTCAGTTGTACTGTCACCAGTCGGTGGTCACTTTTTACTGGGCAATGCTTGATTGTCCAGTCTCTGTATGAATCATAGTCTTGGCTATCCACATTGATTCGGTCGAGTCTCGAATAAGAGTCGTGTAATTCATGAGTTTGAGGATTTTTTCGGTGTTGAACACAGGTATAGTCTCGAGTGTCTGGGAATGTTGCGCGCCAACCATCACGTAAACGAAGGAGGTGCTTAAGTCGTTTATAACTTTCTGGAACTGAGTCTGTGATTCCTGAAATCCGATCCATTAGGTCCTCGACAAAATTCCAGTCTCCTAATGTAATGTTGGGCAAGGGTATTCGAGGATTGTTGAGCCAAATTTTCCAAAGCTCCCTCCACATCATGTCTCTCTCATCGGGTCGATTTGGAGCATATATGTTCAAAATATTCAGTGTTGAGCCCTTATGCCATGGAATCACAATCATTGAAGCGCGTCCGGGGATCAAATCATATTCCACAATGTTATCGGTGTCCAGAAATTTCTTGTTGACAACAAAGGCAACCCCAGCGGTGGAGCAGGGTTTTTCTGGGTGAGCAGAGTAAAAGAGTTTGAACCAGCGATTGAAGATGTTGTTGAATTGTGTCGCTGATTCTGGATCAAAGTGTGTCTCCTGCATTGCTAGGACCCCGAGATTATTGGAGTCAATTGTTTGTTTGAGAAACTGAAACTTGTGGTTTCGATTGTGCATGGACAGGTTGGTGTCCCGGCCTGCAATATTGAGTGAACCGATGGTCAAATTTGACCGTGTGAATTTGCCCGAACTTCGTACTCGTGGTGGTTTATTCATTTGACGGATCTTCAGATTCATCCGTTCCCAGTCATGGTTATCATCTAAATCTGGTGTCAACTGTCCTGCTCCACTTCCTTGTTGGTTATCAGTGTCCGTGTTGTTCATTACATTGACTGGCATATCATTACTATTCGAACCCGGATCTCGTCCATCATGTCTCCTCTGCATTTCCACCTGCTGGGAAGTACCTTCGACAATATTCCGTTGAGGCTCCAGCTCAATGTCTTCCATAGCATTGGGTCCGCTCCCGGAAAGCGTTGGGCTAGAGCGGAAATATTGTGTGGGATACTACCCTGTTGCTCTTCGCTTTGCCCTGTAATAGCCAGAGCAACAAGACTGTCACAGGAGGGGCCGCACATTTCATAGCCAGGGATAGGCCCCTGGGTCCCCTGACTCCTGCTGATTTCATATTCTGAACTCACAGCCGGCAGGCACTGGTGAGAGGGAGATACCAACTCCCCGAAACCCTCCCGTGCGCCAGGAGGGTCCATGGTATTAAAACTGTCTTCTTGTGGGTGTGTATTCATGTTTGGGTGCGTTTTAAGGACCGCCGTCGCAAAGAAATCATATCAAACTAGCGAATGAAATTTCACCGGCATCTCAATGATGTGGCCGTGCTTACCCTCGCTAGCGGGGTTAACTGCCGCCACCGTTAACAAAGTTCCTGATTTCTCACACATTTCAGGCTCCCTAGTGATAAAGGGGAAGAATAATTGTCATTTGAATTCAGCCTTAATAGTAGGTCTTCGTGAAAATTCTGGCCGCAAAAGCCTCCGATTTAATAAGGAAAGGTTTTCTCGGATCAAAGCTGATGCACTGAACTTAGATGAGCACTCCGACAGTACATTTTCGGCACTGGGACAATATAGTGCTGCTCTGGAAAAAAAATGACGACGCTGGCGCTTCAAGTTCAAGTCAAGGAATGTAGTCACGTGATTTCGGACCGGTTGCGGAGCAATGAGTCATAAAGCGATGGTCTCGTGGTGCGGGCGGTGATCATAGCCCGACGACGGCGACGGCGAGGAAAGGGAGTGGAGGGAAGGTGAAGGGAGGAAGTCAAGGACACACCATTCACCATTAGTTCCACCGTAGTGGATTAGACCACCGTTATTGTGCATGTATATGTCGTTTTCGACATTAGCTCGATGGCTAGTATTTATAGGGCTCGTAGGCTCCTTTCCGCAACCTGTGCGGTGTAGCTCGTAGGCTACGCGGGTGTGGGGGTCACCCTTGGGCTGCAAACCCTGGCTGTGGACCCTCCTTGGTCCGAAAACCACTACCCGCCCCGTTTAGCCCGACGCCGCCAGCAAGCGAGCGTGGGAAAGGTGGAGATGGTGGTGGTATCGGATCAAGGAGCCCCCCGTTTGTCAATGTCCTGTCCTCTCTTTCTTCTTACCATCATCTACCTTTGCCACTCCGGGATAGAGAGCTGACTTTGCATCGCTCCTGTTCACCATCGCCAAGCACGGATTACAGGCTGACTGCACATCGCACTAGTAAACTCTTCGGCGATATCTCCAAGCTCGGTGGCAGGTGCGCCAGACACGCACTCTGATTGACATCTGATTGACCTCTTGTTAGATCTGCGATTATCACCCCAATGCTACGTAGATCCTCTGAATGCATCTGTCATGCCTTCATTCTCAGTGCATTCTGTTCATTGCCATACTTAATCCTCTTCAGACAATAATCCTCATCATCCATTATCGTACTTAATCCCACCTTGTAGCGAAATTTCGAAGCCGCATAGCCACTTTGATAGCCGACGGGCTGGTCGATAACGCCGCCGGTTCGTAAGAATAATCCCCAGTGTGTTGTATGACCCCATAATCCAACTAGCTTTTTAATCCTCAATAATCCTATAGTATCATAATCCTCGCAATCAATAATCCTAGATAATCCTAAGGTCTCATAATCCTCCTTGTCAATAATCCTAAATAATCCTTGCGAGTCGCTAATCCCCACCCGAGGTTGACGATAATCCTGCTGTATTGAATAGATAATCCTAGCTTAATCCTCATTGCTAATAGTAATCACCTTAAGCATTTGCTATTAGCAGTTAGGATTAAGCCACTAAAGTTTGCTATTAGCAACGAGTATTAATCTTTGGCGGTGCAACTGTTGCAGGAACTTAAGTTCGAACTGCACTTGAGTTCAGTAGTAAGTCGCATTTAAATATACAATCAGTAAAGAGAATTACTTAAGTTCTGCATCGAACTCAAGTGGAGGAACAGTACTCAAGTTTCACTTTCGCAACTTAAGTTCCACCGGACTTGAGTTCTGTAGAATAAAGTCCAGTCCCAGGTCTTGAGTTCTGGGACTCTGGAAGAATCCTTTAAGGGCAAGTGGTATAAATATTGAGGGAAGACAAGGAAATTAGCACAGAAACTAACCTCTGGTGAGGATAAACAATCCTGGGACCTGTTGGGTCACATAGTCAGTTCCTGATAGTGTTTTGTGAACATGAACAGGGTGGCATACTAGGATTTTTTTCCATAATGCCACTAGTCAGGCCGGGTCAGCACAACTGAGCATGTAGAAAGTTCAAATTAATTTGAGTTGGTTCGGATTTGTGTGGGTGAACTGTCAAGCAGAAGAGGTTGTGCTTGCCAGTGAAAAGCTCATGGAAGTTCGAGCTAAGTCAATGTTGGTGTAGTGGCACATTTGGCCGGGTCACTGATGTGGTGATGCCACTGTCCCGGCACGTGCGACTCATTCTCTTTCTTTCCACCCCCATGCCACCACCCTCAATGCTCAATTCTCAAGCAACTCACCATGGCTCCTTGTGCCTGTTCCCCTTTGCTACTGAGCTCTGGTCATCCACATTGATCAATGGTTGGCAGGACATGGTCTTCAGGATGATGGATGAGATGGTGAGTACCACGGATTCCTCAACATATTTATTGTTTATTCACTACTGTCTACAGCTTAGGGTACGCATAGAGCAGTAGCAGCTGTCACCTTGGGTCATACAATCTGATCTTTAAATGTCTTCTCAGGTGCGGAAACCATGTTGGCGGCGTAGTTGTGCTGGTCGTCGTTGCACAGCCACCAAGCGCGCACTTCGGCGGGACTTCAGTTCGGGCCGGACTTACTTAAGATCTGTTGTGACTTAAGTTTTCAGATGTAACTTGAGTGTCTCCGGATGAAACTTAAGTGTCTCCTGGAACTTAAGTTTGAGCACGGGCAGTTACCAGCTGCCACTTCTGAGAGCAAAATGTAACTTGAGTGTCATGTGGAACTTAAGTTTGAGTGTGGAACTCAAGTTCGAGCGTGGAACTTGAGTTTGAGCAAGGGTAGCCGGAGGTGTACTAGGCCACCGTGGCAGGTGTACTGCAGGTGGGCAGGAACTTAAGATATATATGCGAACTTAAGTCATATACGGTCTCGACCAGCATAACTTAAGTTAAGCTAGTCTTATTTCACCGGGGGTGGTGAGCGAAACGCTCGGATGGGTCGCGTACGGGGGGAAGACTGGTCAGTAGGACCACAGTCCTACTGCCTTGGGGTGGGACGACTAAGAGACCGACCGGGTCGTGAGCCCGAACTAATGGTTTTTGCGTGTATGAGTACCAAATTCTCAAGTTAAACTTTTCCATCTAGTATTTCAACTTACTGTACATTGCACGTGAAATGTGTGCGACAGGTCTTAGAAAGCAAGGTGTGCGCATACGAGGCATGCACGTAGTAATACAAATAATACAGTGAGCTCAGGGGCCTTGTCCCATGCCCGGGCCCTCCATCCATGCAGGAGGAGGAGTATAAAAGCTTTTTTCGTCAAAAATTATGTACATTAAGAGTGGAACATTCAACATTCTGCTTCTACATTCCAACAAGTACATGTGCAGTTATTTGGGGTACAGGGAGTGGTTTATTTATAAAAGCTTTTTTCACTGAATATTGTGTGGTTCGTGGAGCAGTGTTCAAACACCGTACTTTCGTTTTTGTGCTCCGTACATCTGGCTTGCCGAGGCTAGCCGAGATCGGCCAACATTCTCACAGTTCAGCCTATCAGAAAATCGCGATTTTTTGATGCCAGACGAGCTGAAAGCCATCTGAATAATGATGAGTATTGCTTGCTCTGAATTACCTACATGTCAGCTGAAAATTTCCTTCGAATGGTCATGCGGTTTAGCCATTACAGCGCAATAATCAGGACCGATAAAGTCAAGTTTTTGAGAAGAAAGGGACATTAATGTTGTGGCCACACTTTGTGTCTTAAGCATACAGATCTTTTGATCTCCTACAGAAATATCCTTGCAGACATCGAGACGCAAAAGCGTCGAGTCAGAGAATGCGGCAGAATGATCTGGCTTTCGGCAGAGTCCCGGCAACAGCTGGTTGAGTTTGGCAGGTGAGGAAATAAACCACGGCACACATCTGAAGTGAACGTGAACGTCCTAAAGGGATGGCCTATAAACAACGCCAGTGGTAAATGAGCACCTTTCGGCATCACATACCGCGGTTTTGACAGCACGCGTTTGTTGTACAGAGTACGAATTTGTGCACGATTATGGTTTAGATTGTACGGTTTGGGATACATTCTACGATCCAGACAGTACGATACAACATGCATTTATTATTCCGTGATAAATACTGTCATATTTATTGTACATTTGATCAGAGAATTAACAACTTTATTGTACATTGTACATTGCACTTTGAACTCACAGCCTTAGTTGAGAAAGCACTCGGTTTTCTACACCCTACTTACAACAGTGTGCAGTCCATACAGATGTTTCAACTTCTTGAAGATGAAATTGTACAATTCATGGTGCCTGGTTTGTATAACACAACAACACTGCACCCTAATGGGATTCTATCAATCCCAACCTGACCAGTTGGCTTGTCCGATCAAAACCAAGTGAACCGTGAGAATTGCTATCAATCCCACGTGGGAACAGCCATCAATACCAAGCCAGGGAAGCCTGTCAATTCCAGCCCCAAACCAACTGCTGTCATCCTCCTGGCCACACCCGTCGGGTGTTTTCCCAGTTGGGCTTGAGCCCGAGCCTGACCCGAGGCCAGCCTGAGTGGGGCCCAGGGCCTTGATCTTTTTCCAAGCTCGTGACCCAAGCTTGGGTGGGGATTCCCACCATCGCTATCTTGACTGTGAAGGGGGACGTCCCGTCCCGTCTAGGTGCTCGCTTGATGAAACCAAGTCTTCCATGTTGATTTTGAGTCAAAAAATGAATGAGAATGAAAAAAAAAGAAAAACCCAAAAGAAAATTATGCTCTGGCACTAAAAATGCATAAGACTGACCATGGTCCCCGATAATTGTCCACTGAATTTGTTGAACAGGGTAGAATGACCACGTGATATTATCTGATGTCGTGCGTCGCTTATAAACTGACCTCCGTCATGTCAATTATCAAATGAAAGCTGATGGAGGGCATACCGGAGGACTCCTGAACTAATTGAACTCTCAGAATCCCAAGTTGACTCTTGGATCCCAATAGAAAAAGACAGCAGCCACAATGGCAGCCCACACCCATTGTGGCATGCAAATATAAGCCCCATGCCCATTGACGGGACAGTGGGTATCCCGTGTTGCTTAGGCCTGGGACCTCTTTGATAAAATTGTCAGTTCAAATTTTGCATTTGAGGTTAGGAGATCTAGAAGGGAGAAGTTTCTGGGAGCCCAAAATTGACTGTCTTTCGTTCTCTTTCTCCAGGTGATCCGGAAGATTTTCTCCTCGATGGAGTTCGAGATACAAGTTTGAAAACTGATCTGAAGGTCAAAATGACTCCCATGTTATTTAGAGTACATGATCTATTAAATGGGACATTTACGAGCCAATCAAAAGACTCAGATCAAGTGAGAAAAAAATCCAACCCAGCCTGAACTGACCAGGACCAAAGCCCAAGTTATAGCCAGGCTTGGGATATTTACCAGCCATGGCAACCAAGCCCACTGTTGTTGAACCTGACCTAAGCCTGCTCTAATTAGGGCCAGTCAAAGGGTCACCATCGCTGATTCCTGCTTGATTCTATCTGCATGTTGAGAACTGTCAGCACAGCACAGAATTCTATTATCTGAGAAATAGCCATGATTCTGCGTCAATTCTGAAAATTCTGATTCAGAGACAAGAATTAGAAGAGAATCTCCCTCAACGTGGTTAGAATTGACTCTCAAATCCAGATATGATTCAAGCTGGTCCAAGCCGCATTTAATTCTCATTTGATTCCGGATTTAGAACAGGGCCAAAAATGACTTCAGCCGCCTGGAGTAGCCAGCCCGTTGGAATTTTAATGTTTAACTTCCCCAAATGCAATCAGTAAATGGGACCCTTTCACTTGGGGAATCTTCCATTGAATGGTAAGGCTAGAGACTCGGGTTCAGAGTAAGCCTTTGAATTGGTTCTGCCTAACTTCTGTGACTTCCCTTCATGGGGATGACTGTGGTGCACTTCTATTTTCTGTGAGAGATGTGTTTGGGGCTTTCATTTAAAAATGTGTAGTCTCTTTCCCTTAGTAGGGGATCCCTGGAAAATTTTCTCAACTCACACTTCAGCTTAGGTTTTGATGGGCCTCTGTTACATCAGTTCGCTTCAAAATCCTTCATAGTCAATAGAGGAAGGCAAAGCGGTTATCGTTATGCAGCTAGACTTCTTACCAGTCTGCCTATGATCATCTTAGTCCAGGCACCGTATTGTAGGCAGACTAGTATAACTTGGAACAATCGTTACGACATCCCTTAGCTATATTTCAGTCTCTTTAGAAATCTAATAAATGCTCTTCAGCGGCAGGATATCTGCTTTGGATAACTATGTAACAAAAATATCCATGACCTGATCTGGCCCACTCAAAATTCCAAACACCGGGCAGAGTCTGCCTACAGCAAAATGCTTGCATTACAGTAAGATATGCTGTGGCAGACCGCTAACAAGTCTACAGCAATGAATTCTCGAGTGAACCAATGCTGGCAAGACAGGGTGCAGAATTGAATCAGGCATCCAGTATACGAACACTGTCTGTAGTCTGTGGCCCATACTGATTTCCCCTGAAGCAAGTAGTCTCAGTCCAAGAATTGTTCATATCATAAATAGTCTGGTTTCCAACAAAGTCAATTAAAATATTGTATCTATAAACAATTACAGAAACGAGAGAGGGGGATGCTCTAAACCATTCAGAAAATGGTGCTTTTTAAGTGAGGCCGAAACTCGTGGGAATCCAGTTGGGTTGGGATTTGGACCTTGGGATTGGGATTGATGTGGGTTTGGGATGATTGACATTTGGGATTGATGATCAATCTGAACAGATAAATTAATTGGGCCACTGAGTAAAATACTGGCCAGTTGAGTGTTCAATAATGTTCACTCCTACTATCAAGTATGTAAATGAACCAAAAGTGCCTAAAGTACCTTCTCTTTGTACATTTTGACTGTCCCTGTACCTCAAATGGAAGTAGATGTTCAATTGTAAATGTTGATGTACAATGTGAGACGTGCACAAATGTAAGTACATAATTTTTGACGATAAATACCGTCATAGAGGAGGAGGAAGAGGAGATAGTATTACTGCAGAGGTCCGTCCCTATAAGGAACAAGCAGGTACTGTACCTATGTACAACACGTCCTATTGTACACTACAGTCATCTTCGTCCCAGTCGCTGTGATAGTTAATCTACTCCATGATTGGTAGCAAAAGAACATCTCACGAAAAGGACGAGAAGACGGGTAGCTCTACTGACCCGGAATCCTGAAAATCATGGGGAAGAAGCAAGGAGTTTCGTCGAACACATTGAGCACGTTGAAGGTGTACATTGCGTACAACTGTATCGCCTTCCTCGACGCCAAGAGCTTAATCATAAACTCAGAGTTTGATATGGCTCCGTACTCCGAGCGAACCCGAGGATCGCGCCTAGTAAGATCACCCAGGAAACGAGCTCGGAGATCGACGAGGCGGACAGAAGCGGCACAATCGAAAAGAGCGTGCGCCTCGTCCTGAACAGCTCCGCGGCAGAATCTGCACAAGCGGTATTCACGTGGCAGGATCGTCGGATGTTCGGATCATAATACGATTTGTCCGTGCATCAGGAAAAATAAATTAGAGCCTGAGCCACCATGGCATCGAAACTTGCTTTTCTGCTACCTTGTTGCACGAATCCGTGATCGTTCGTTCGCATTTTCCGGACAAACCCCGGCTGTCTCTCAATTCTAATTGACTATCCGCAGGGTTAGCATGCGACAGCTGGATATTGGCTGGATACAAGCGCTTTCATATTTGTATTATCTGCGTTGGCTATTCTAACCCCGAATTAGTCCCAGGGTAACTTGCGGTACAGAAGACTCCGACAATAATATCAGTTGAATCGTATATGACACAAGTGCGTGTTTTTCTGGTTATTGAGTTTATGCTTACACATCTCTATCCGTGTAGACTCCTCTTCTCTCGCATATCTGCGCTGACCCTTTGCAGCTCGATTTCTGATATTTTGGGCTCTATTCCGCCACAAATTTCTGGATAACCTTCTCGTCATCGACCCGATCTTCGGACGATTATCGTTGGACTTCTCGATCCCCGCGCCAACATCACGTCTCTCTGGACGCGAACGATGTTGCCATCGTTACCGGATTATCACCGACATCTGGATTTTTCTATGGGCGATATACGGTGCAAAAATTAGCCAAAATTTACAGGGTTTTCAACAACAACTTACATCTGGATGGTTGATCTTGGGTGATAACTTGTAAAAAGCTCGCATCCTCAATATTGATGCAACCCTTTCAAACGGCTTACAACTTTGTAAATGGTTCGCATGTCCGTAAATTCGGAGTGATCGCCGAGACGTTCGGATCAAATCAAGACCAACTCGCCGGGATCAATTTCAACTCTGTCGGTCACCTCGCAGTTCTGGCTCCCCGCAGGCTCCTCGGATGTGGTATTTCAAACTCGGAACAATTAAAAAGATAGTCTCGTTTCCAGACGTTATAGGGCAGTCGCTCGCTGTGCTCGCGGGCAGGAGGAGAAGGTATATCCAACCGGAGATACCGGATCCACGGAAATTGTTCCGAGGCAGAATTTGATGAAAATTTGATTGGGGAACACTGCCCTATAACGTCTGGTGCAGTTTGGTTGGTAGGGGTGCGATCGTGTCACACTTTGACTCTCCGGTACTTTTCTTTTTAATTCTCATCCTCTGTTGCTCCGATGGCCATGAAACTTTGAATATATCATATGGACGACTCCTGAAGGCTCTGGGCATACCATGGGAAATTTAATATGATTTATTTGAGGCGCAGTGACTTGAGCAATATGGGAGGCCTTCATGCATTCTTTGACCCCAGTAGATGTCAAGACTTTGAGAGAACATCCCCAGATGCATTACATTCACCCATAAACTGCTCTGCATTATGTTTTAGGTCTCTAGGAGACCTGTGGAGTACACTGGACTGAAGTACTTTTTAATCTTACTCTCAAATATGGATCCATAACGCGTCTTTCGGCCTCAAAGTGATTGGGATACTTTCAGAAATCAGATTGGTTGTTTTACACTGCCAAGATCACGTATTCATGCTTCATGTCGATAGATTCATCCCTTTTACCCCATTTTATTGGGGAAATACATGATTCTTCATAGATATTCGGTGTCTTGGCTCACCTTGAAGCCTCAGAAGCATTGAGTATATCCCAACCAGTCTATTACACCTGACCTTTCTCATATCACAAGTACTGTGTGCCCTAAAAGTC
This sequence comes from Mycena galericulata, assembly GCA_029289565.1. NCBI lineage: Eukaryota > Fungi > Basidiomycota > Agaricomycetes > Agaricales > Mycenaceae > Mycena > Mycena galericulata. The sequence continues at coordinate 207,158 of JARKIA010000129.1, read as the reverse complement.
GCGACGCGTCTGGAGTACGAGTTGTGACGTCCGTGACTTCCATCACGGATCGCATCCTTTACGATCAAACTGCACCAGATGTTAGGGCGGTGATCTCGCGGTTGTTTTGGCATCATTTTCTGCCTCAAATTTGAAACTCCGCTGATCCCCCCGCACCGCCCTAACATCTGGAGCCGAGATTATTAAAAAGAGTGCATGTAACACAGTAGAACTTGGATATGGAAACTCAAGACCAGAATGACTGCAATTCGACTTTACGAACCAAGGATTTTGCTTTAGGAGTTCGGTGAGTCATATTCAAGCTCAAAAATTGAGTTTGATAATCCTTAGAGTTAGATTTTTCAAGTTTTCCCAGGATCCCTCCTCTTTGAGGTGCGAAAACAACACAATATCCTTTTTCGGATCCCGGCGGAGGGTTCGGATCACTGTTCTGATCAATATCATCACTCGCGCTATCCTCGAGGCAAAAAAAATCAAAGGCACTCCAAGCATTCAACTGGAGCTGAGAGCTTTGTGAACCTCTACAAAGGATGTAACTAAGTTAAAAGATGTCCCCATTTTTAGATGCAACCAGAAACCCTGTTTCCATTTCAAAGATGTATCCACAAAACCTGTCTCCACTCACAAGATGTCCTCTAAAAATTTGTGCACAGTATATGTGCCACACATGTCGAGCCTTTCAGGACTTGAACGCCAACCCCGGTCTCGATCAGTTCCAAATCTCGAGGCTCGGAGGTGCGTACCCTAGTACTGAGAACTATGTTAACGAGCCTCTGCGGCTGTTTCCGCCTGTTAGGCGCATCACGCAGCATCTTCGCCGAGGAAGTTTACTTGGCTCTTTCCTTCCGCGCTGCCTCGGGGCCCGAATTTCGAGCATTATTGACACGGAAGTCGCCGATATCGAAAGCGCTCAGCGTTCGGCATTCTGGGGATCCCATCCCGCACGATTTCTGCGCGAGCCGGACCTCGCGAATAATCTTCAGGCCTTCGGCTGCGGACTTTTAAAATGTAAAGCCGCGCACGGAGCGCCAATGGCGGCTGGGGGTCATTTTGAACGCCGTCGATGGAGTGCGCCACGATTTCGTCCGGGGTAGCCAAATAGGCCGGCGGAAGGGCTGGGAGGGCTGGTTGTTACATACGAATGTACGCATGTACCAGCTGTATACTTTTTCCTCTATTTGATCGGAACCCCGCTCGCAGAATGGACTGGAAAGCGCTTAGGATACTCGAAGCAACGGGAGATTGTTACTGAAACTTTCGTCGTCGATATTTCCTAGAAGGCGCCCCTGTGGACGAGGTCTTATTTGTATTTCTGGGCGTGATGAGCCAATAAGAAGGGTCTGAAGTTACATTCAAAACCGTCATACGTAGTAAGATCCTGCTAGATACTGCGGGGTCGACGGAATCGTGTCGCGCCAATCTCCTCGTCCCCCACGAATGCCAGTGGGATAGCGAAGGTGTGAGGGGGAATACCATTACCCACATCCGATTCTGGAGGCGATTTTTGAGCCTGAGTAGATGTCACGCCAGGTCCAGGACAAGATGCGTGTGAGGGACCCTCTCCGATGCTTTCACTGGGCACGGAATCGCCACTATTCCCTGAAAAGCAGTCAAGATCGTACTGAAGCGCCTCGAAGGCGTCAGATTGCGCGGTCGGAAAATGGTCGATTGAAAGCAGCCTCTCCAACACTTCTCTGGATTACGAAAGTTCGCAAATCAATGGTGCGAGAAAATGAGGCGAAACGTACACGTAGAATGCGGAGGATTGCCAGCTATCGGTGCATACATGGTCAGCAAGTACATACGGACGCTTAATCAGTGCAGACATACTGCTTTTGCTGAGCCTTCAGCACGTCAATCGCCGTATGGATGTGCATGAGATGCTGGGTTGCGCCTGTCGGAATCACAGAAGGGCCCCATCTATCGAGTAGTAAGACCATGGCAGCGATGAATATTGGTCTCTAAGGGGGCAATGGAAGTCTATGAATGCATGAAAATAAAATTACAAATAAAATTACCATACCTGGCTGAACAACAGTGGAGTATCGAGGTGCAGACCCCGGTGCGTGTCTGCAATTAAAATGCACTCGCGAGCAGCAGTATTGCATATATCTTGTGCGTGGAGACCCTGAAGATGCGCGTCGTGAGGACGATAAGATTCGAGGGCCACATAAACACACCGTCTGGGTCGCTGGGCGCATCGCGGGTAGGTAGGGCCGGTGAAGCATAATGCGCGTGTAATAGTAGAAACAGTGCAGTGCTGCCGACTGACGACCGAACACGGTGTCGACGCGGTCGGGGTTCCAAGCCACTGAATTGGGTCAAACGAGAAAGTGTAATTTAGACATGAGCTGCGTCTATGCAAAAAATGGACGTACGATGGGCGGGGATGTTGCTCAACCACTTGGCAAGTGTGCTGTCGAGCTCCGCGACGACGCCCGGCAGGTCTTCGATGTAGATTAAGACACGATAAGTGATGGGGCTGTACTGGAGGATACATCAGATGCCACGATAGGCCCGGGAAGGAAACGCGACATACGACCATGCGGATTATGAAGTTGAAAATCCGGTACAAATCTATGAGAGTCGTAAAGAAGGTAATGGTGGAGGGCGCCGTTGAAGGCTGGCAGCCGGGCCTAGTTTCCTCCCAATACTCGTCGTCACACTCCGTGGGCAGGCTGATGTCAAACCTGGGTAGTACATGAGTTACCGAGATCACCGGTTGAAGAGTGGATGCACATACTCTGGAGGGTTGAAGTAGGGTATGCGACCTAAATGGGCGCTCATTTCGCAATCTAAAAAGAGGAGGGTCCTGCTTGGAGTCGTGAGTGGCATGGATCGAAAAGAGATGCAACGACTCGCCAACAGGCCCGTTTTTCGAGCTCCTTTTCGCTCGTCCTAGAAGACATCCGGATCGTCTCCCGATGAGCGCCGATATCGTGTGCCACCCGCATCCCAAAGCCGATAATGGACCAGCAGTTACGAGGAGTGGATGCCCAGCTTAGGAACTCGGCCGCGAGCTGCGATACGGATCAGAAAAGTCGATTGAAGAATAACAGATAGTGGACGGACGCAGTAAGCTTGAAGGTCGTATAATGTAGGTTGCTGGCGCAGGGCATGGCCGGAGAGTGTAACTTGATTATACCATTCCCGCCCCCGGCCCTCCTCGGATACATAAGACGCGTCCGTCCCTGGCCCGTAGAGCGAACCAACGGCGCAGACCAGGAGCACCGTCGCCGCGAATCCGCTGTGGTGCATGTGCAGCCCTTCGTTTATACATTGGACGAATGTTGGACGATGGAGGAGTGGGATGAACATGTTGACGTTGGAGAAGTAGAGAGATACAAGCGACGCCATCAGATTATTCTCTGGGAAAGTATAATGTACAACACTCGGGTGGTCTTCCCACTGAGTGAGATATGATGTCGTGATTATATTGTCGTACAGGAGGGGGGGACGTACCGGTTTCAGTGCCCAGGGCTTGGTGTCTCGATAAAAGGAATGAGACTGCCTCGGCTGGTCGGATTTCACGGAAACTGCGGCCCTGACCAGCATAGCAGCGCTGGATTTCCCCTGGAACCCAGGATCGGGAGGAGGTCCTTCGAGAGACAGCGCACGGAAACTTTCCGCGATGTCGGTGAATTCAGAGTCATCAGGATGAGGAGGCAAGAAGGGTTTCATGAGGCGATGAATGTGCTCAATCACCGCTGGTTCTTGTGCCAACGTTTGTTGGAGTGTCGTCTCCGCGACTTCCAGCTGCCCCAGTAGATTTTCAATATAATCCCCTCCATCTGAATCTGAATTCTGGGTGGAACCATGGAAAGAGACGGCCCGAGCCTGCAAGGATGAGTGAGAAAGATCAGGGGTCTGCGTAGAAACGATAGAAAGGCTACAGCAGCAGGTTGCAAGTATGTGCATGCGAAATTATGGGTGACACAGCGGCCACATCGGTCGCCACCGTCACCTATAAACGGCGTTAGGGGTTCTCATTGAAAAAATATATACTACTGACAGCGTCCTGGGTGGTCGTGAGCCGTTGTTTGACAATTTAAGCCGTAACGTACGCTTCCTTCGCCTGCACATGTCGCATGGCCGTCCTTTTCTCTTCGCCAGGGAAGGTATTTGCCCCTCGCTGTCGACGTCAGTCGACATGGTGGTTTAGGTCAGAGCGCTACACAGCCCGGCCTCGGGACCAAATCACGGAGGACGTTGTTTCCGAGATGCAGTGCGGCGCGCGCTTCTTCGTCGAGCAGAATCGACTGTGTATTGGCAACGGTTAAAGTTCAGAGGTCGAGAAAGCAAAACCGATAAGCGCAGGATAGTAGTGCTGTGGCCCCCGATACGCGCTCGTGGTGGGTTGAGCAAAGAAGTCACAGTCACATCAACGAACGCTCGTTACATTGACCCCGTTCTATATGGGGATCCAATGGTCTACTGTACCTCAAAGCCCAGATAACAAGTTTTTTTTTAAAAAGCACAAGTTCAACCCAACCCCCCAAGTTGAAGGACTGATCATATCTGCCGCACAATATCATTATCCTCCGCGTTTGACGTCTGCGCTTCCATGTCCAGCTCCTCCGCTGCCCCCCGGCGCTCCGCTTCACTTAGCCCACTCTGCTCCTGCTCCGGTTCCACAAATGATAGCTTCCTCGTCGCCGTATCAGAGTCACTATTGCTCCTCACATTCTGTTCCACGCGCGACGTGTTTTTCTCCGCCCCCTCCGTCGTCCGGTGCTTCGCCTGCTCCAACTCCGACACGTGCACCCGGGGCGCGCTGCTGTTCATCGAGAACCGTTTCATCCTGTACGAGCCGGTAGAGTGTCTGGATTTGCTTTGGGGTCGGAGTGCACACATGGCCCGGAGGAATCCCTGGTGACATGGTGCGCGGTCAGATGGGGGAGGGTTATTGGGGATGGTCTACCGGATCTGTGGCGGCAAGGAGCGTGTATAGAATGGGGCGCATGGCAAATACGCAGAGATCTGGGTGAGAGGATTGTGTCAGGGTGTTTGAAAGGAGTGGATAAACGCACCGACGAGCGCGAGTCGCCATTGCTGTTCGCAGGAAGGATCAGATGTGCCCCTCTCAGATGAGAAATGAAAGTGCACATACCAGTTCGGTGGGGATGGGATTTTTGGTCAACCAGATGTCCAGGATAGAGCCGGTGACGCTCAGGCAGCATGAGAGGAGGGGGTAGAGACCTAACACCATAGTGAATAGCCCATATATTATAAAGGCTTGATACAAACCGATTCGAAGAATGATAGTCCGGTACATTACTATCGGCGGCCTGGACGACAAGATCAAGGCGGAGGAGGAGTGATCTGACGACACCCTTTGGTGGAGCCTGTGGACCTGCGCATCTATCAGTCGAACAACACCCGGATCCCAAATAAAATACGACTCGCCCGATACATGTACTCTAGAATCATGAAAAATGACACTACCTCGCCTGTGGACATGAGCAGGATCCAGATGGACTGCGACGAGAGGAGCCAGCGAAACTGCACATCGGGGCGCGGGTCACTGAACCAGCAGGTACTGTTGAACCTGTAGTACCCGAACTGGCCAGCGGCGTATGGCGTAATATTTAGAATGGCAACGACGGCGACGGAGCCAATGTAGTAGAACTTTTCCATCGAGTTGCCGTTGAGGTGGTGCACTAGGACCAGTCTGTGTGGGTGCATTCAGCATTGTTGAGGCAGTGGAAATACGACATATACGAACTGTAGATTGAGTGCAGTGCAGAAGAACATGCATGCTGAGAACATCAAGATGCTCTATAGACGGTGTCGGCGGCTGGTGGGTGGAGAGGAGGTTCATGTACGCACCAACCCGAAGAACGCCGTGAAACTGCACCCCGCACTTGGGCCCGAGAAGGTCGGGATGTCGCTCGCGGCGAAAATGAGGCTAGAAACGATGAGACATGTGAACAAGAGCACTTGGATTTCTCACTTTGCTATCAACGCGCACACGAGTAGTCGGAAGCTGACGCGGTTAAGGTGATGCCGCGAGATGGGGTTCCAGGCGGCGTACGCGATCGCAAGCAACAACGATGCTGGGAGCACGACACCCGTAATGCTAAATGTCAGGACGACATCCCTAGAAAGGAGGGTGAGATTCATGCTCGCACGATATAGCAGAGTCGCTACTGCATGTGCGCGTCGAGCGCGTTGGGGACATGCAACTTGCGGTTCGACATGGTAGCTAGGAAAGAGAGGCACAGGCCCTAATATATACCATACGTCGTATTGCTGCAGAAAATGACACTTGTAGGTAATTATCAACGTTGCAGATTGGTACCACGGTCCACATGGCGGAGGGCGAATTTCGATTTGAGGTAGCGAATCGCGTCAAAGCAGAAGCACCGATGTTGTAAGGCTACTGCGCATCCGGTGACACAGGCATGTTGACAGCTTCAGCCCTACGCCAAGTCGCTCGCTCTGAATGAACCAGGTTTCAACAACACACCGTGGGGAATTTGAGCGGAAAGCAAAACAAGAGAATCCCAATCCAGTGGAACACAAGGTGGGCCGAGTTGAAGTCACCACGTTCAACAGAAAATCCCCCTCTCCTCGCCGCATACACGCCCCGCCGTGCAGCTCATATTCGATGTCACTCTCGTCGGCAACCAGGGACGTTTACGGCATTTACCCTGGCCGCCACCCCGTCGGCCAGTAGGTTCGGAACAAGCCGCCTTCTCTCGTGACATGCACGTGCTTCGAAGGGCCGAGAATCGCCGGCTTGCCGGCGCGGAGACAGGCTTGCTCCGAACCTAGTTGGCCAGGATCTATTTTGAAGTCGGTGTTACGTTCACCGAACGTCTGAGTCATTGATCGGCGTTTCCACATACTTCAAGTTGGCGGGACAAAGTTAACAGTTAAAAGGATCTCCCACCAATCAACATACATGATCACAACATGATCAACCTATCTGTCCAAATTGGGTCGCCCAACATATTCACGAAAGGGTAGAATGCGTCGTCGCCACGGCGGCATATGCTTGGGATTAAACTTAAAGGGATTCTCAAAGTTATTTTGAACATGGAATCTGAGTGCAGCTGTTAAAAGCTGGCCGGCGCATCAATATTTATTTCCAGCGCAACTCACCTATTGCTGGCCCAAGTCTGGCAGCATTATTGAAATTGACGATGACAGCGATGTTTTGGAAGAGATTCCTCGTGAAGTACGCGTCAAAACTGAAAGCTTCCTCTGCATCAGTTTCAAACGCGAGTTGGTGATCGATCCATCAGGAAAATTCGAAATGCTATGAAGTGTGAGGGGACACTATCGTGGGGTCGGAACGCGTAGGTCATGTCCCAACCGCGATTCCGACTACAGCCTGCGAAAGTAAAAGTCCAAGGTCGTCCAGGACGCCCGGGCCGCTGACGCCAATAGCAATATTGGTGCCGCCAACCTCACAACACGCGCCTTCCTCTTCCATGTTGCCGCGATCATCGCCACGCTCATTCCTTTGTGCACCCCGGGAAAAAAATGCCTGATTCTTTACTGTAAGTAATAATCATTGCTTCGAGCTGAATATGTTTATGTACACTGAGTAAGGAGCGACTTGATTGATCGATTCAGAGTGCCTATGCAGGAATCAGGATGCATATCTATGGCACATATAGTGTATAATAATCAAAAATTACTTGAAATGACGCTACTTCAATCCTAAGGCAGACAAAATACACCGGCGGAAGCCAGGGATAAGGATAAAAGTACCCCAGTGGCAGTGTATCCGAGGGATCTAATCAGTTGAAATGCGGTCCAAGTGGTGGGATTTCCGTTGCTAATATCCACACCCCTGATAATTTTCAAAGATTTACGACACTATGTGGCGGCCCCAGTTCATTAGCGCAGTGAAAAACCCATTATGCCCATCTTTACAGTTGCTGTGCATGCATAGACTCGAACCCATCGCTACAGGGAAAACCAAGAAATTGGGTCCTTGATCTTCTAGGAATTGAGGCCGGCTCCGAGTCAAGCCTCGCAGAAAAGCTCATCGAGGAATCACCTGGGAATCACACCCATTTTCTTCATTCCGCCCAGGCAACGTTTGCCGCCATCCGGTGTTGTGTTCCAGAGTTCACGGGACCAGGGCCACACAGTTCAACTCGAGCTATGCCAGGAGGTGGCCTGAGCATAAAGCACTGATTATTGCGGGTGATAACAAATAGAATAGACAGCTCTCAACTTTTTTTCAACAGAACATGCAAAATTGAAGGCCTTTGCCAGTGTGGGATTATCGGTGCCACAAAGAGACCATGTGTTGTTTCATCGAGTTGGCAGGCAGATGGTTGCGTCAAAAGACAGGCTGCGTGCAAGTAATTTGCCTGCCCGTTGCGGATAAAAAAATTTGTAGCCTACCGCAATCGTACATTATGTAATTTTGTTGCAGTGTTTCTGCACATGCCTCGAATCAGTATGTACATATTTGCGATCACCTCAATTCGGCATCCCCTCTTTCTGAGCCATGACCATGCCTTCGGTCTTACCATTGATTCGGTTTAGCCCTCTCGTTACACAGTGTTCGCCCAAAGGGCTAAGGCCTTAAATTTTTAAGCCCTTAAAGAGGCCTTAATTAAGGCCTTATTTTTTTTTTTTGGCCAGGCCTTAAGCCCTTAAAGAGGGCTTAAAAAGTCTACAGACCGAGTTCGAAAAGCAGGCAACCGCGAGCTGTTTTGAACTGTGCCAAATTGCGTGAGAGAATAATCTTGAGGGCTTGAAATGCCCTTAAATTTAAGGCCTTAGCCCTTATTAAGGCCGTAAAAGTCCTGGGAACCCGATTTAAGGCCTTAAGGACGAACACTGACTCTCGTATACATCGTGGAAACGAGAACCACTGCACAAACACGGACAAAAAGGGCCGCCGGTCGACGTTTGTTTCTTCCCTCCATCTTCCCCCATGCCCCAGTAACAGTGTCCCTCCGATTCCAGTTCTCGCAGAATTCAAGCACAACAACCGCACACTGTTCTCTGTTCTCTTTTCTGCCAGTGGTCAGCCAGAAGCTAAGACGTCGCAGTATGAAGGGATATCCAGGTCGCCTTGCAGCTCCACTCCCCCCGTCTAGACTGAAATCAAGCCCCTCCATTGTTGACTTGACCGGGATAACAATGAGGGCCGAGTCTGTTCTCAACTCGCAAAACGTCTCGCGCTCCACAAACTTTTTCAAAACCCCTATTTGAGTCTGGAGGGTTAACTTGCAAGATCAATCAAGCCATTCAAGCTGTTAAAGACATACGATCCAGCCGGAGTTTCTGTACTATGGCTACGCGGGCTGGACGTCTATGAGGGGGCGTGCATTATGCATTATGGAACGAGAGCAGAGAGAAAGGAGGAGGAAGAGAAGAGAAGAGAATCGCAGGGCGGTCTTGCTAACCATAAGAGAAGAGAGAAAGAGAAAACAGGTGTAGATTCATTCGTTCATTAGATATCGAGGGTAGGGCGTAGAGATGCGGGAAATGTATACAGCGCGCGAAAAATCCGATCCGATCCGGACGAGGGCAGGGCGGGGTGGTGACGCAGATAAGGTGAGGAGGAGAGCGCGATCAGAGCCCCTCCATCTGTGCGATGAGCTCGCGGTATTTCAGGAACTAGATTATATATAGAAGTCCACCAAATCAAAAATTTAGGGCAATCGGGGGTGAACTACTGATGTCCCAGCTGTCCTGCCCAGAAATGTCCCAAAATATGCTTACCTGAGACCCCACACACCGAGTAAAAAATGTGAGGACACAGAAAACTGCGTATTTCAATTGCAAATCGATTGGGCCTCCTCCGCAGGTAAACAGATAAAAACTGAGGGCACTAGGAGTGTTCTCATCAAAACAATCAAAAACAGAAAAACATTGTCCGCGCCCTAAGTTCCGCAAAGAGCTGTAAATAATATGAGTGTCAGTGTATGGACAATTGCTTTTCCCATTTGAAGGGCTTCACATCTACTCAAGGAACTTGCCCGCAATCGTCAGCAGTGTTTCTGCTTCCTTCAACCACGCTTAGGCATAAATAATCAAAAACCAAAGGAGCAAGAGAAAAAAAAAGGAGAAAACACTACCCTAATGTATTCAGACTATATTGAAAAATAAAACATTCTTGTGCTCATGTCATTGACAATAAACCACGCACACAGTATTTACGAGTCATGAACCTGTCCAATTTCGGTCTCTTTGCCTTCTTCAGCCTCTTCTTCCTCTTCACAATTCAGCACCATTCTCAAAAAGCACTTGGACAATATTTTTATAGCCATAGGCGTAGGCAGCATGCACTTTTCAGGGGTCCACCACGCATATTTACTGGGCACCATGCCCAATAAGAAACCGAACAATGGTTTCATGTCCACGACATGATGCAGCTTGTAAGGCATTACCATACAGCCCCATGTTCAACAAGCAGCTGGACAATGCTTTCTTTACGCATGCGAGATACCTCATGCAATATATTGCGATTGACGTCTAGATTAACATTGGCACCATGCTCAATGAGCAACTGGACAACTTCTTTATGGTCCGAAGATGCTGCTGCTTTCAATGCACTTGCATATCGTATATCCTGCACATTTACATCAGCACCATGCTCAATGAGCAGCTGAACAATGTCGAGGTGCCCTGAATTTGAGGCAGCCCACAATGCATAGCCTTTGAATCCTCCCACTGCATTCACATTGGCTCCATGTGCAATGAGCAACTGAGCAATGCTTTTGTGCCCACAATATGAAGCTACCTGAAGTGCAGTGCCATCCATTGACCATGCATTGACATCAGCACCATTCTTGATCAGCCATTCAACGAGGATGAGATCACCACTAGAGGAGGCTGCATTCAATGGAAATATATTTGGTCCAGGAGGCACATTTACACGGGCCCCATACTTGACTAGCAACTGAACCATCTGGAGGTGACCAAAATATGCAGCTGCAGTGATTTCTTTGTTCAAAGGTTGTGAGCATGGTGGAGCCATGAGCAGAAATTTTGCGATTTGTACAAGCTTTGCTGGTGCAGCAATCCAAAAAGGTTGTGAGCGTGCTTCAGCTGTGAGAAGAAATTCTGCAGTTTGTATGAGGTTTGCTCCCACAGCAATCCACAAGACAGATAGTGTTCGTGGTCTGACATATTCCGGATATTCCCATGGCTGCGAGCTCCATAGTCCCCGCCAGCCCGTGTTCTGAGAAACCCAAACCAGGAAATCGATCACCATGTCTTTTAATATCCCCTCAGGTTTACCTGTAGCATGTGCTAGACAATATTGGGAATATAGGAGGAGAGGGGGAAAGTATAAATCAGGAATATAACGACAGCCTTCATAAACAAATGCCCGGGTTGAATCGAATGCCATGTATGTGAGCAAGGACATCAGGAAAAAATCAGATGGATACGTACTGTCTGATAGCTCCGGTACCTGGGATACCCAGGTCGACAAGTCCCCATTATTAAACACGTGGTAGCTCTCTGCCAAGGTTTGATAGCTCCCAGTAGCTGCGCCGTCTGATCTCAGTAGCTGCCAGTAGCGCTCTGGATCAGGACAGCTATGGGGGTACGAGGACTATCGGGCCTCTCATATTCCAGCAATTGGGATACCTGCCCCTGCTGAATTATGCACGGTTGGGAAAATGACGGCAAAAAATACAATAAATATTCATTGGGAAAACAAATGTGCTACGGGGCGGCCGCTTCATCGCGTTCCGGCACCTCTGGGTCCTCAGCCTCGCTATCTGTCTCGCCAGTCCTTCCCTCAAGCTCCTCGCGCAATGCGGCCTCGACGTCAACATTGATGTTCGAGTCGCCTTTGGATACTGTCGCCAATCCAAGTGATTGGCTATACCAAAAAAGGTCAGACGGGCCACCATAATGAATAGAACAAACTTACGACGCGCGGACATACCACTTGTGGCGTAGGTTGCGGACTACCTCCGTATTGAACTCGGCCCACTTGTTGATATCCTTGAGATGATCGCCGTATGACTTACTCATAGCTTTCTCGGTGAATTGAGCAGCCACAAATTTACCGGTCGACCACTCTTGGGCACAATGTTCGAGCTACAGAAGTGAATGAGTAAAGGTTTGGGTAGATACAAAGGACACACCGCCAAGAACTCGAGTGCAACAGTTGGTAGGGGGTACGGATCGAAATGGCTCGCGAAGATTGAGCCCAATGATCGCTTGTCGGAGTGCATTTGGGAGTTGGAAAATCCGGGGATTTGGGAGGGCCGGCGGAGTGATCGGCGGACAATATGACGTAGTTAGCAATCAGGCGGAGCTTGATTTACTGATGTCTCAGGCGGCAGAGACACAGTGATAAACAAACCCGGTCACGACCCCTCTAGCCTCCAGCATGTCGCTCTTGGCGGCCTTTCGACAGGATGACAAGCTCAGAAGTATATCCTTAACACAAATAATTACCTTTACACGCATTCTGTCGGTTTTGAAGCAAGATATAACTCTCTGCCAACCCCTTCGCATCTTGACCACCGAGGCCCCCAATTTTATCCCGCCCAGTGTTTCCACCTTTGTTTCGGAGGCAACTGGGATTCCATTTGAATCTGTAGGCAAGTACTGGGACTTTTTGAAGGATGATGTGTGGTCTCTTCCTACCCCAGAGCTATCTGCTGAAGAAAGAGAGCTGTTTCGCAAGCATGGCTGGGAGGTTTGCTATCCCTGTCATACCAAGTCAAAGTAGACAAGTGTAAATCTTTGGATTTGACGGAGGTCAGCATGTGGACGCCGTGAGACAGTGCACTTGACATGGAAGGTAGAGGACCCAGGGACGTTGCTCCCTGTGCTGCGTCCTTGAATGGGCGGGCCGCCGTTGCTTGCCATCCAGTCGGAGTTCATCTGGGTCGTGATCTTGAGCGGCGGGGGCGCATTGGATGGCTTCGGGATGTTGGCAGCGGGAACACGCTTCCGCGGACGTAAACTAGTCGCACCAGGGGCGTTAGGAGCAAAAGCTCGACCAAGGGCCGGTGCAGGTAACAGCGAGGTCGGAAAACTGGGCGACAGGGAGAGCGAGCGGAGCGAGGGGAGGGTGCGGAGGAGGTACCTTGAAGGGACGAGGACAAGGGTGGAAGTAGGAGAGGGGGGGACGCTGCCTCGGCACGGGCCTGTTGAATGGAAAGCTCCATGGCAAGCTCCATGTCGGCCTCTTCCTGGTCCATATGTTCGATCGCAGACCATCCCACGGCGGCGTCAAGGTTCTGCTTTTCATGTGCAATCCGCCGGTCTTCGCCTGCACAATATTCCTCGATGGCCCGAAGAGGTGCTCGCGCAGCCTGGCCAACACTGTCGGTAAACGCATTGAACGCATCCCAGATGTCGTCGTTGCTGCCAGAGAGGGATGGGCGGAATGGTGGAGACGGCAGCGGTGGACTGAGCAGCGGATACAGCGACGGACGGAGCGGTAGACGATATAGATTGGAGGCCCTTCTTTTTCTCAAGTTCCAGCCGGTGCTTCTCGTGCACCCAAAGCGTGCACTTCGGACCTCTCTTGATGCAGTGCTTCCTGCACATGCGCCGCGAACATCCTGAATCGACGCGCTTCGATATGCAGTTGGTGTGGGCACATCTCACTGTCTCTAGCTCTCCGGATTGCAGTACGGCCGGTGCAGGAACCGCAGGGAGGCGAGTAGATGTGGATGAAGTGCTTGATACATTGTTGCTTGGCAGAGATGGCGCGGGCGTGGCAGACGGGGGAAAGCGGTACATATAGGGACGGCCAGTAGAGTTATCGCACTTGAAAAGAGGTTTCAGTAAAGGCGAGCAGCAGAACAAAATAACAGACCCGAATATAATTCGAGTTAGGGACTTTCCCGCCAACTGCATGCCGGACCTGAAGATGATTCCCGCACAGCGGGCAGCAATTATTGTGCTTGGAAACAAGGGAGGACATTGTTGAGGTTTCGCGAGGAGAAAGGAGACAGTGGGAGGAAGGAAAGGAGCGTGCGCGCTTTGACTGCATGTGTTTGCCAGCAGCTGTCAGATTGAAAGTCCGACAGATGTTGCCGACACTTGCCGCCGGTGATGATGCCGGACAAATTACCGGATTTTCCGACTCCCAAATTTTCTGGCTTGTCCGCGAAGATCACGACATGGCGAGAGTTGTCGAGAATTTTGTTGCCCGCATAGCCTTTGCGTTCATCGATGTCCTAGAAGGTGATTTAAGATGAGTAAGAGAAGAGAAGGATGATAGAACAATGGAATACCTTGTAACCGAAGGTAGCCGCATCAAGCAGCTTTGCCGAAAGGGTAATATTGCTTTGAATCGCCGCCGCGGTGCCCGTATGATTGAAGTTGTAGTGAGGCGCGAATAGTGTGCGGATTGCCGACACAATCTGTCCGCGGACGTGTGACCCGCGCTTTGTGATCTGATTATATGTGGCGTTAGGCGGTAAGAGCAGGAAGATAAGTACTCACCAATTTCGCCATGCGTTCCGTAAGCTTGTACCACTGGTCGGCCGAGCGGCACGCATTCTTGAAGGAACGTTTAGCCCATTGTGTCTGGAGACCGGCGTCGGGGAAGGCGTAGATGGTAAGAATCAGCATCGAGTACTCGGCCATCGCGCGGATAAGAAGAGCTTGTACGACAGACTCGTAATCGGCAGCCTTTGGCTTCGTACCCGCAGCAGCAACGTGGCCTTGCGCAAACTGAGGTTCCTTGCGCAGGCGCTTCGCAACTGGGGCTGGGGCCGGGGAAGACGAGGGCTGAGGGCGTTTCGAGCGCTGTGGGGTCGAGGCACGTGAGCGATGTGTCCAGTCGTCGAGGTGCTGATCATCCTCGTCACCGGTGCCTGCGTGACCACCTTCGTCGATGACCATGTCGCCCGGATCCATCGCAGTCGATGGTGTGGGTGGCGGCGAGGTCCCGAGGCTTGAGGAGTCTGGTGCTGTTAAAAATGCGCGCGAAGAGGTCTTAGGTACCGTCTTCCTCGAACCCTTGCGATGAATTGCTGTAGATTGCGGGGGAGCCGGGGGTAGGACACCCAGCGGCTTGATCTACAATTTATGTCTCTTCAATCAATCAGAGAGTCGCCAAGAAGAAAAACACGCACCGAGGAATGAAATTGGATCATGCCTGAATCATCTTCATTGTCCCTCTCCTCACTCTCGAGGTCGTCGTCGTCAGCCACAGTGGCTGGGTCTGAAGCATTGTCAGCTGCGGCCATCGAGAGGAAATCTGCGTACTTTTAGCCTTGCGTTTCACCTTCAAAAGCTCCTTTTGTAGGCGCAGTATCTTCGCCTCGGCAGCCTCAAGGTTCTCTTTCTCTGGTCAATAACAGAAGTGAGTGAGCCGTAGACTTGTAGTATATAAACATACCTTTGTGTGCCTGCTTCTCTGACGGCTTGCGCGAGGCAGTGCCACGCGTGCGCTCGGAGAGCTGGACGTTAGCGGAGAGATCATCTCGAGAGCGGCGGAGAGGTTTCGTTGGTGGGTTGGGGGGAGGAGCGTCCTCATCGGAGTCAGACATCATATCGTCCCTTGCCATGGTAGTAGGAGAGAGAGAGATGGGAGTCAACAAGAAAGAGTCGTTTATTTGGTTGATGCGAACACATGTTTCAGCAACGCACGGGGTCGCGACGGATAGACGGATGCGGCGAGCGGCGCCCGTGCATCGGAGATTTGTAAAAGGAAATGATAAGCTAAATTATCTCTTCGCCGCGATCTGCAGACAGACCTATGGATTTTCCTTGCCAGTACTGTCGAACCCGCTGCCCCACATCGCAAGGGCTTCGGACACATCTTGCGCTATCTGAAGCATGTCGCATCCAGCACCACCAGAAATTTTCTGGCGACTCGGACTCCGAGTCAGATAGTGCCGTTTTCGAGGAGCCCACCATGGATCATCTGTCTGATCCTGAGGATTCAATGCATGAAGACGATTACTTGGAGGGTTCGGACGAGGAAACCTACCATCCCTCTCGTGAAGAATCGCCTCCGGGCCAGGCCGATGCATTAGCACCGCCGGCGGGTACATCCGACTCGAGGAAGCGTCCGAGGGCAACCGTCGAGGAGGTAGAGGATGAGGACGCCCGTTGGTTCCAGCTGTTTCCTAAAGATCGCGCTGCGGGGGCTCTCCTCGAAAAATGTCAGACACAATTCGAAAAATTGAGGGAGGAAAAGACGGCAGCAGGGCGCGCACCATGGGAGCCATTTGAAAGCGAGGATGAATGGGAGCTTGCGCGCTGGCTGGTAACTTCGGGAACCAGTCAGACCAAGGTTGACGAATTCCTAAAGCTCAAAAAAGTGCGTACCACTTTCACGCTGCCAATATCCTCGGCTGAGCAGATATCTAGGTGAAAGAAGGAATTGATCCCTCCTTTCATAATAATCGCGCTCTTCTACAGCGAATAGATGCGCTGCCACAAGGGCCGACGTGGGAGTGCTATCCGTTTGAGTTGGTGGGAGACGAGCTTGGCGAGGATGGAAAATTGAGGACTGAGATCCTAGAGATATGGCACCGGGATCCTGTGGAATGTGTTAGAGAGTTGCTGGGGAATCCGGCGTTTACAACGCAAGCCTACGAGCCCTGCCGAATCTTCAAGAACCACAAGGACGATCAGCACAGTAATCGAGAATTCAACGAGATGTGGACAGCCGACTGGTGGTGGGAGGTTCAGGTCTGTGCGCATCCATCTTCGACACTATAGGTATATTTACTCACCTTGCAACAGGAACTCCTTCCTGTTGGGTCGACGATCGCTCCGATAATCCTGGCTTCGGATAAAACACAGCTGACCCGATTCAGCGGCGACAAGCAGGCGTGGCCGGTGTACATGACCATCGGCAATATCGACAAGGAGACACGTCGTAGGCCTTCTTCGCGGGCGACTGTCCTCGTGGGCTACATCCCAGTTTCCAAGCTCGAGATATTCACCAAGAAGACGCGGTCGGGGGCCTCCCACCAGATGTTCCATGACTGTATGCGAGTCATCCTTGAGCCGCTCAAGGCGGCGGCGGGTGAGGGTGTAAGGATGGATTGTGCCGATGGCTTCGTGAGAAGGATATTCCCGATCCTTGCGGCGTACATTGCCGACTACCCGGAGCAGTGCCTCGTGTCGTGCTGCATGGAGAATTCGTGTCCTGGCTGCCTCTGTTCTCCCAAAAACCGCGGCGATACAGATCGCTCGGATCCGCGGGATCCCGATCAAACTCTCAGGACGCTTTTGGAGCAATCGCGGGGCGAACGCCCTCGCGAATTTATGGACCAAAATCTTCGTCCAATCAATCCGTTCTGGGCCGATTTTCCGCACTGCAATATCTTCTCGTCTATGACACCCGATTTACTTCACGAGCTACATAACGGCGCCTTTGATCACATCGTCAAGTGGTCAACCGAGGCTACAGAGGGAGAAGCCGACGAAATTGACCAGCGTTTCCGTGCCATGACTCTACATCCTTCGCTCCGCCACTTTCGCAAAGGGATTTCACTCACTACCCAGTGGACTGGCACGGAGCGGAAAAACATGGAGAAGGTTCTCCTTGGTGTCCTCGCCAACGCGACCGATCCTGTGGTTCAACTCTGCGTGCGCGGGCTGATTGATTTCATTCACTATGCCCACTTCGAAACCCACTGCGATGAATCATTGGCTGAACTGGATGCCGCGTGGGCCGCCTTCCACGCCCACAAACATGTATTCGTTGAGCTAGAAATTCGCAAGCACTTCAACATCAACAAAATCCACAAACTTAAACATTACGTCGACTCTATCCGTTCTCGTGGCACCGCTGATGGTTTTAATACCGAAGGCACGGAACGCCTCCACATTGATCTTGCCAAGGTCAGCTACAATGCTAGTAACAAAAAGGGATACACACGCCAAATGACTGTCTGGCTGCGGCGTCAAGAGTCTGTGCACAAATTTGGTGCCTATCTCCAGTGGGTTATGCCGGGATATTACGCGTCGTTTGACGCTCCCCCGGTTGCTGATGAGGGAGGCGATCAAGCCCAACCCTCGGGCGACGAACAGCAGGATGACGACGAGGGTGAGCTCGAACCGATCGCCAACCCACAGCCCAGTCGCCCGAGCTTTACTGTTGCAAAAAAACCCGGCTTCCCCGGTCTATCAGCGTCATCCATTGCCGCGGATTTCCATGCACCCGACTTCCTCACTCATATCGCCCGCTTCCTTGATTCAAAATCGATCACTCCTCGCCTCATCCCCGGAGACAACTCCACTTTCCCTGTATACAAGCGCCTGTCTCTTTCCCTTCCTGCTATTCCCGAGGTTGGCTCCTCTGATGTCCAGGATAATGTCCGGGCAATCAAAGGTGAACCGCTGAAACTCACGTCAAAAGGTGTCATGCCGGCAAAACCTGGTCAATTCGATACTGTTCTGGTTCGTACTCATTCCCGAGGAGCCGACCAGGGTCCTACCGACGGTCAGTGATTATTCCCTTCCCGATTCTGTAATAACACCTTTTATTCTCAGGTCTTGGCGTTGCCCGTGTTCGGGTCATCTTCCGTCTTCCTTCAGACTTTGGAGATTATCACAGTGTTCGCCCTTAAGGCCTTAAATCAGGTTCCCAGGGCTCTTAAGGCCTTAATAAGGGCTAAGGCCTTAAATTTAAGGGCATTTTAAGCCCTTAAGAGTATTTTCTCACGCATTTTGGCGCAGGTCAAAAGTTCGTGGTTCGTCTTCTTCTCGGGCTCCTTTGAGCTTTAGCTGTAGACTACTTAAGCTCGTGGCAAGCTGCTCTGTCCATGTTGAAGCGAGTGGGCATACAGCCCCTGCCTTACAATCACAATACAATGCCAAGTCGGGTAAAAATCCACAGGCAGGTAATGAAACTCGAAAGGATAAGCTTTCTGAGGGCCTTAGCTGAGGGACACACCTAGGTAGCTGACGACAAGTTGAATTCAATTATATACTCGAAAGACAACTGATAGCCGATAATTTAAGCCCTCTTTAAGGGCTTAAGGCCTGGCCAAAAAATCCTTAAGGCCTTAATTAAGGCCTCTTTAAGGGCTTAAACATTTAAGGCCTTAGCCCTTTGGGCGAACACTGGATTATCAGGGACCTCTGGCCTACGTTGATTGGTACAAACCCCTCCGAGCTCCTGTTGAGGGCATCGGCATGCACCTGGTTTCACTTTCATCCCGAAATCTCCGTCAAAATTCTTCCATTATTCCCATCAGCGACATTGCGCGTTCTTGTCATCTCATTCCGGTATTTGGTAAAGTGGTCAACCCGACTTGGGCTGCCGAGACTGTCTTGGACCAGTGCAAGTCGTTCTATCTTAATCCTTACTTACGACATTATGATTTCTTTTTATTTCGGTATCTGGTTGCGGTGCACGCGAAGAAGAGGGCTGCAGAGGAGCATCGAGTTAGAATGCGGATGTACGGACGTGCGGGTCGGTAGTTATTAACTTATTATTTTGATTTGATTGATTGACAGTTCCGAGTCGGATGGAAAAAAAGGATAAACGAGGCCGCTGACTGGTAGATATAGCTCACTCTAAGAATCTTGTCCGCCCATCCATCACTTTGGTTTCTCCAAGAGAGCCAGCAATAGTTACGTGAAAGCAAAAACATTTAGGGGGATCCGAGTCGAACTCAACAGATCACGTCGTTCAGACATCTTAGCCGTACATTTGTTAGACTGAGTATAGAGGCAATAGATACTATGAGGTACACGGTCATGGCTCCTGGAACTATTAGTGCTACGAAGCCCCCACCCGGGAGCAACTGGGGCTACCAAGAGCTACCAGGCGCTGACCCATCAGCTACGGGAGCTACCGGTGTTTCAAACCCTAACCGTGATCGACATAGTAAAACCTTTTTTCCTGATGGAGCGTGTGATTTCTGTCTGTGCATGAGGAAATCTCTGAGATTGGATACCGTCTAGGTATTCCTGTGTTGTATAGTGGACAAGTCGTACCACAGAGAGTTGCTCATCTACAATGACTAGGCCCGCACAGACAGAGATGATGACCTCTATGTCCAAAATATTATCACTATCAAGTGACTTTGTACCAGGTTCAATGGCTAGAGCTGTCTGTAATTCAAGAGGTGTTAATGGCCTCTTAGCATTTGCGACCCAAGTTAGAGTTGAATGAGCCAGCTGTGTGTCTTCTTGTTTCTGTTCTTCAATTTGCTTCATTGCATTATCATAGCAGTCATTGAGAGTCTTTGGCAGGGCTTCCAAAGCTTGTTGAACTGCCTTTATAGTACTCTTTGTGCTCAGAGTTTCAAGGTGCAGTTTGGCAAGTAGGAACCTAGGCACAGATCCCTTAGTGGCTCATCCTGATAAATTAGGGACAGCTCACATTCCATCCACAGTGCTTGTGATCTTTGAGTGAATTTCTTCTCGTAATTCAGGTCGGGTTTGAACATGGTTCTTGAGGCGTGAAGACATTGTGATTTGGGCATCTACGAATGTCTGAATATCGTCTTGAGTTGCGCAGATCTCGAGAGTGGTGGAATTGAGAAGAGTGGAATGCGGAATGACATGAGGGCGAGATGTTATCATTAAGTTGACCATGGGACCAATTGTGGCGAGATACGTCATTAGGATCCGTCGTTGGGTTTCCGGATATTCATCCACCGCATCAATGACAATGTAAACCTTCGAAAACTCTGCAACAGTATGAGAGAGTATATTGAAAACCTCATCGGATGTGGGTCTGGTTTGTTTCTCGTGGCACCGCTGATATAACACCTTTGCAAAGGGGCCAACATCTCTACCAAGGATCAACTGTCTCCAGAGAGCAGATAGCAGCTTGGCTGGGGTTTGATCTTCCGCCGCCTTGTGGTTCAGATAAATGCAGGCTACCACAATATTTTCATTCTGGAATTTTGTAGTGAGATGATCGACAACCATTGATCTACACTCCAAATCATTAGCCGATGCACAATACTAGAGAGTGGGCGCACGCAAGGACGGTTTTTCCTGCACCAGCTGTAAATTGATTAGCCCTGAATGCGGAGGCAAGGTAACCAACATACGAATTCCGTGGCACCAAAGGGTTGTTCTCAACCCAGACTCCCATTGTTGAAAGCGTGGATCAGCAAGCAACCAGCCTCCGGTTCCTTCTTGCCGCTCTTGTGAAATATCGGCGTGTTGTAGGAAAAAATTGATTGGTGAGAGCCAGTCAATAATTTGGGTGCGGTCTGGCTCCGCAGCTGAAGAAGTTGAATAGTGGCCACAATCCTTTTGTATCACTACTCACAACTCATTTGTCCTTGTTGCTCAGGTGGCAAACCACTGTAGATATGACTACTGTTGGGGAAAAATTACAGTTGGGGAACGGAGGGCGTGAATCCACATACTGAATGTGCATGGTAAACTGTTGCACGTCGACAAAATTCACCCTGGGGCCTTCCCCAGTGCCTCCACTCCCACCCTGTGCGCCCCCGTTTCCACCGTTACCCCCTAGGCCGCCTGTGAGAAAAGTAAATACCCCATCATCTTGCCAATTTCGCCTTGTGCACGCACCAGAGATGTTAACTGGGCGGCGAGACATAATAGGCCTCGCAGCTAGAGACTTTGAGTGTACAGGGTAGATGGGTACAGACCGCAGTCGATGTGGAGGTGTGAGAACAAGGACTCGCTGGACACAGCCCCGTCAGGCCTAATTGTGGCGCAATTGCCTCACGCACTGACATCCGTGAGTATTCACGAGGTACTTCCCAAACTGGGAGGGGTGGGCGTGAGAACGTATGGCGGATCCAAATATCTGACGCCCCTTGAACATGATAGTATCGGAACCTACTGCAACCCATCTTCTGCGGGTCGTTATAAAGGCTTGTGATAGCTGTTGACGCCCCTTTCGTCCTTGTATCTTTAAATTTACAAAGTCGGGATTCCAAACAATATCGACGGGAAGGCAAACATACTACCGCCCATCAAAAGGACTTTTTTGAATTTAATGAGTGAGAGGACTTCTTCTTCACACCATAACATCAAAAGCAGTGATGGCCCTAAGGCCTTAAATATCGACCCCCAGAATTTCTAAGGCCATAGGGCTTAGGTTAAGGCCGTAGGCCTTAGATGCCCTCAGGCCTGAGGTACCAAAAAAGGAAATTTATTCCCAACTGTATCTACGAATTACCGCTTCCCCGTACCAGCCATCTAATCACCATATACCTCGTCGTCGTCAATTTCAATCGCTCCATCGTCAGGTGAGTCGTCCGCTTCATCGAGTCCGCCATGACCCGCATATACATCTCCTCCTGGTCCCGGGCACAACGCGAGATTCTGGACGTGGAAGTAAGCCCAGAGCGGTCCCTTGTTGTTGCCCAAGAACAGCGGCGAAAATATTTGATTAAATTATGTAAGTGACACGTGATGTCTAAGGTCGTAGGTGAGCAACTGGTCCTCAAGCTAAGCCTTACCCTCAGGCCTTAATTAAGGCCTAAGGCCTGAGGATCAATCTAAGGCCTTAGGCCTTAGGGCCATCACTGATCAAAAGGTTGGGTGAGCATCCCGGAGCGTTGCGGATATCTGGTCTGATTCCCGTCGGGTAGGTTCACAACCATGACCTGCTAGTCGAGTCTGCCACATTTTCTTGCTGCTCGTCCATCCAGCTTCTCCGTCTTCTACTTACGCACCAAAAAAACCCACCATTCGCGGCCCGTTATACAGGTTTGTGAAAGCTGATTTATTTGGATCTCTAAGAGCTTTTTAGGTCTGTGCGAATTCTAAATGGACAGGGCGTAAAGGAAGTCACATGGAGGCTGATCAGGAAATCATACTTTCTGGAGAAGGTAGTGTACAGGTCGCTTGCTGGCTGGATGTACATCAGACCATGTACGAGAGAAGAATGGCCAGAAATAGACATGCCTGCTTCCACGGGATATGAGCCAACCAGAGTGTGAGGGAACACAGCGCTAATACCCAGCGCTGATACCATTTGCCAAAATGGTTAACAGTACTATTGCCCAAGATAAAATGAGTACTGACGAAAAGAATGGGGGTGGGACTCGGCTATTCTCGCGTAGAATTTAAACTGGCATGGTAGAGGATAGAATCGAGAGTCAACACCCGATTCGATCGAGCGGGGACGCTCCGTGGACCGTGGGGAGAGGCAGACATGGGGATCCGCCAACAAGTCTTGCTTTGCTCGATACAGGGATGTAGATGCGGATGCGGATGCGGAATAAGTGAGAGAAGTCGAGCACGGTCATCGCGGCTGGTACGGGACTCTGGTGTCTATCTATCTCAAGGAAATGTAGAGTAGCGAAGGAACTGCCAATGAAAAGGAGCGAAATATATATAATTCTCGCGCTGGCGGGTTTTCGGCGCGGTGGGTTGGGTTGGGAATTTATGCAGTGTATATAACAAGGGGAGGAGAAAGGTGAAGATGAAAGGAGGAGGAGGAGGAGGAAGAAGATGATGAAGAAAAGCTCGAGACCTGACGCAAGTTCCTCCGCAAGACTTGGAGGACTCGGGGGAATCGAACCGAAAGAGTGCCATGCCGGAGCCTCTCGATGAAACGGGCGTTGCTATCGTCGTACGCGTGTCTTGATAAGAAGCGACCAGCGACGTGCATGCGTCGACTCGGAAGCGTCTGGGTGGATGAGACAAATAGAAATACATGTACGCACGCACGCTCAAGTTGGCCATGGGAGCGCCGAGGAGTCGCGGTTATGGCACATGTACTGTGCAAAAATTATCTGGCTGACATCTCCGTGGAAAGAGGGGTTTTTGGCTTACATCTTCGAAATGGATCCATGGTTTTGGGATGCATCTGTTCAAAATGGAGGCAACTTTGAGTAGGTTTACATACCCGTCGAAGTGGATACAACCTAGAATGCCGGTCCACAATTTCAAATTCCTGGATTTTTTTTAAGTGAAACACGGTCAAGGAGGACCCCTGACAATCACCCAAAATGCCTGTCCGCGAAAATTTTGAATTCGGATAAAAAATGCCTAAAATGGGCCAAATGCCGAGCCCGTTTCGGATAAAAAAGCGGGTCTGGGACGCCCAATGCCGGTCCAGAAATTCGGATAAAGTATAGGTTGGCCGCGGCCAGGCCGGGTCAGGTTCGGATAACTCTGAGATGGCTGGAGGCCGACGGTATATGTTGCTGTGTTCAAACTCCGCCGGGGTATCTAAGCGACCCGTCGGCTCTGCTGCGGCATGACTGTTCCGCCATTGTTCAAATTCAGTCACATCTCAGTAACTCAACTTTGATCATTTCTGCCTTGCAGTGAGCACACCAGAACAAGGTAAGGAAGTTCAGGCTTCAACATGGAGGACTTGCTTTTTTTTACGCGCTGGGAGCTCCAGGAGAAGAAAATTTGGGCTTTTTGCGATTTTTCGAGGCCTGTCCGAGAATTCGGATAAAAAATCGACCTTCCGAAGGCCTGGGTCAAATTCGGATAAGAATTTCCCGATTAGGGGTGCGGATAAAAAGCCAGAAATTTCGAGATTTTGTGGACAGGCATTTTGCGTGATTGTCAGGGGTCCTGGTCAAGGTCGGGCAAGTTTGATGATATTGATCGGAGCAGTGATCTGAAGACTCCGCCGGAATCCCCAAAAAGGATATTTTGTGTCTTTCGAGCCCCAGAGAGCAGGATACACTCTAGGATTCAGAAATGTCCTTTAAAAGTTAATTCCAGCCCCTTGTTTAAATATCAGAGGATTCATGAAGCATATGTGGATTTAGGCACGCTCCTCATCCGAAACATCAGACTGCAGCTTGTCTGTTTAGGATCGCTCCTATACAAGGCTATTTATCTTTTAGAGAACTTTTAATATTGTTCTCTGTCCACCAAAACCCAGCTGAGAGTCCTGAAGAGAAGTAGAAACACAAGACGGCCGTCAGAAGTTGATTGATCCCGGCCCGCCAAGTTCGATTGATGCGAAAGCTCCGGCAATCAATCGGAATTTAGCGAGATACGCGGCGCTCCATAAAGATGCGAGCCGTTCAAAGGAGTTGCATCCAAACAAAAGATGCGACCTTTCTCGGAGGTGTCACCCGAACTACCCATCTAGATGTAAGTTGCCCGCAAAAACCCTGTAAAACTTCGCTAATTTTTGCACAGTATATCGCCCATACGCGGTCTCGGTGGCGCACTGGCATGCGGGATTCACGATGGGCTGTACATTACATGTACGTCACTGTATATGGACGGCGGGGTTCAGCTACGACTTGTCGGAATGACTTTGAGTACACAGTACAGCGCCACGAGATAGACGGCGGTCCAGGCGACTCCTCGATTCCCGCGACTCGGAATACACTTTGGAACCAAGTCTACTCGACCTGGGTGAAGGAGGGGTTAATTAATTAAAGTAGAGCCGGTGCGGGGTAGCTGTCAGGGAGAGAAGATAAGAGGCAATAATATTGATAAATAAAAACGAGACGTCACTGCGCACCGGCACGGGGACTCGCGGCGGAGTTGGGGAGGATTGAGCGCCTAGCTACTGTGTGGAGAGATGAACTGAACTGCACAGTGCATATGCATACATAACACATAACACATAACATAACACGTACTTGTAATATGCGAGTGCGCACGGAGGGAGGGCGTCGTACAAAAGTTAAAACACACTGAAATAAATTAAATAAATCCCAGAGCCGAGATCTTGCGCACGGAACCGTGACGCAATCTACGTATTATAGGTGGTGTGGATACATTGATCATACTCACTCGTAGGTAGGCGGGTAGGTAGGCGGGTAGGTAGGCTGGCGAAGATACGTATAGACTGTAACAGTAGTATGGATTCATGGATTCATGGAGGGAAGACCGGGAGGCCTAGGGAAGGGGGGGGGACGGGGGGATCGAGAACTTGGATCCATACAGCTTGTGCGTTTGAGAACCCCACCCACAGCACACGTATACATACACGTATTCTTCAAGCGAGCAGTCCCGCCCACGTCGTTCGAAGGCTGGGACGAAGAACGAAAGCCCGGGATGGCGAGGGGACGGTCGACGGTCGGCGCGGGCATCAGGTAAACAGCCCTCAGATCAGATGGTGGGGGAATGAGAACGCGTACGAGAACGAGGGCACGCGGCACGTTCTCTCCTCTCCTCTCCTCTCAAAACACACATCAACGTAGATGGATGTAGACGTAGATGTAGACGTAGATGTAGACGTAGATGTAGACGTATGTAGGGGCCCGTTCGCGAGGGGATAGAGTACTTAATTGCGTACCTTCAAGCGCAGCGGAAACGACGCACGCCAAGCTGAGAGGCTGCGAGGTTTAGGCTTAGGCTTAGGATACGATTAAGATAGGATTAAGATAGGAGTAGAATTAGGATTAGAGGCTTGGAGGGCGTGCGTGCGTGCGTGGAATGGGATTGGGAGGGGGGATTCGGGGAATGGGGGGAGGGGAGGGAAGGGGAGGGGAGAGGAGAGGACACGGAGCACGGAGCACGGAGCATGAAGCGTGGAGGGGAATACTGAAGACGGAATACTGAAGATGGGGGGCAGGATGCGGAGGCGTCGCGGGTAGTGGTAAGGGGGCGTGCGGGGTGCGGGGTGCGGGGTGAGATGAGATGGGATGGGAGGGAGAAGGATGGGATGGGATGGGATGAGAGAGACGGGGATGATGAGACCGAGACGGAGACCGAGATGCAGTTTGGGCGGGGCGGGGCGGGGCAGGGCGGGATGCGCTGGGCCGTGGACGGGAGCTTACATACAGAAAGGAGAAGGAATCGAGGAGGGTGCGGTTATGCACCGAGAGCAGAGAGAAGGGACGGGGAGATAATCGCAGGGCGGATCTAACCATAAGAGAAAAGAGAAAACGGATGTAGATTCATTCATTCATTCATTAGGTATCGGGGTAGGGCGTAGGGCGTAGGGCGTAGAGATGTGGGTGTGAGAATGTATACAGCGCGCGAGGGAATCGTTTACAATCCGATCCGATCCGATCCGGGGGAGGGAGGGCGGGGCGGGGTGGTGACGCAGATAAGGTGGGAGAAGAGAGAGCAAAGACGGATGGGTGAGATGAGGAGGGAAGAGGGGGGAGGGGAAGAGAGCGATCAGAGCCCCTCCATCTGCGCGACGAGCTCGTCGAGCTCGGCCTTGGCGGTGCGGTACTTTGCTTCCGTCGCCTGTGGGGAGGTGCGTGGGTGAGCGAAAGAGATGGAGGGTGGATGAAGTAAAAGTAGACGAGACGGACCTCGTACTTCTGCTCCCACTGATCGCGCTCCTTCTCCGCGACGTGCAGGTTCCGCTCGCTCTCCTCCGTGCGCACGTCCATTTCTCGGAGTCTGCGGGTAGGTGGATCAGCGTTGGGTTTCTTCCGCATTCGCATCCGCAGTCAAGGGAGGGAAGGGAAGGGAAGGGAGTAACTCGATATCAAGGGAGCAACTCGACATCAAGGAAGGAAGGGACCGCAAACACGCACTTGGCCGTCGCCTCCTTCAGCCCCGCCTCGCTCTTATCGAGCGCGTCCTCCGCATGCTCGAGCCGCACCGTCAGGCTCTTGATCTCGTGGTCCTTCTCCAGCACCGTCTGCACGAGCTCCTTGTTCTTCCCCTCCGCGGTCTCGGCGCGGAGCGTCGCTGCGTCGACTTCGGAGCGCAGCTGGACGAGTTTCTGTGGGGAAGGGGAGGGGAGGGGTTAGCGGGTGCGGTGCTCGAGCTCCAAGGAATACGACGCACCTCTCTTACGCGGTCGGTCATCGTATCCTATCTAATCGCTAATCGCACTCGGGGTCAGACTCCTTATCTAGCTTTAGCTCGGCGTCGGTGTCGGGGTCGGTGTGTCGTGGACGTGGATGTGGATGAGGAGAACAGAGAGGAGATGGCAGCGATGTGGCAGTGATCTCTGATCCCGGGAGTGATCGACGCATAAGGAAGGTGTGACGTGGGGCGGGGCAGGGCTGTACCGGCCCGGTGCCAGTGCTACTTACCGCGAATAATTACCACTGCAACACTTGTATCAATCGGCGTGGACCGTGCTTGCTACCCTGGCCCGGCGCAGTGCGCGGGTTTTTCAACCTTCCTGATTCAGCCTCCGTGGCGATCGGCTTGAACAAAACAACCAAACCAAACCAACTTGGGCTTTAGGCCATTGCTGCGCATGGCAGAACGAGTCCGGTTCTTTTTAACTTTTATTCTGTGACGAATCTAAACATTAAAATAAAAGCAAATGTGCTGACCTCCGTAAACCTGGACGGCTAGCGTCTCAAGCCACGAGCTTGGATGTAAGTGTGTACTTATACGTTCCAACTTGCGGCCGGAACCCCGATATATTTCCCATCAGCTCTGTTAACCCACTACAACTCCAAGCTCGTTACCATGGGCATGCGAGGATCATTGGTTGCATGGACTGGAGCTTCCTTGTTCCCATACATAGATCTTGGATGCCGCGCAGTAAATGATTTGACCAAGGCGGAAAAAGAGAAGTATCCGGGATGAAAGCGCGGGTCATGGCAGGATTTGATCTATTCCCTTGAAAGTAGTGCAACTTTATTTACTAGATGCTGACCACCCTTCGTTTTATGGATATCAAACACAACATTGTTGAATGACTCTGAGTTCGGTGGCAACATCAGCAAAATAAAAATTGTCTGGCTGATCTGACACCAGACGAGCCAACCGTATCATCCTGCCTAACTCCTCGATGATGAGGAGCATCCCACTAGCTCCCCTGAATTTTATAGCGTCTTTTGAACCTGGGGTACCACAGTGGGGGTCCCGGTGATTATGTTGTTCGATATCTGGCTATTCGGATCAATTTTCAAAAGACCACTCATACAATTTTTTTATGACAAGACACACAATTTCTGGACGTTAAATAGCATCCAATAAGCTCCCCTGAATTTTTTTGGGCTGATTTAACCGGCGGTACCACATTGGGGGTCCCCGAGATTATGTTGTTCGGTATTTGGCTGTTTGAATCAATCTTCAAAAGACCACTCATACAATTTTTTATGACAAGACACACAATTTCTGGTGGTCAGATTATTAAGAGCATCTTGATCTACAATGTAGTGTGATGTGAATGTGGGTAGAAAGAATATTCATTTGGGACTTGGCCCATAGTTAAATAGTACAACATAATTACCTAACTGTAATTATGCCAGGTGTTACAAGCCTGTTTGACATGCGACAAATACAAGGTCCACGAAACTTACAACTGCCGGTTGAACGGTAGTAGCCTACTGGCATACAGAGTGGTTAGAGGTAGAAGTAATTGAAGATCTGCCAAGTGGAGAATTCATGACCAACTAAAGTCCATAGTGAACAAATGGCACCCAGCGCTGAAATGTCATCCCTGGTTCTCTGTAAAGCTTGGTCACAGCAAGATGAAGAGCTTCAGCTGCTTTGCTGAGATCAGGGAGACTGTCTGGACTGCCATCTTTGAACAAATATTCATAGAAGGTGTCTGCAATCTTGGGTCCATCACTGTCATCCATCCTCCTATATCAGAGATCAGAGTTTGCAAAGGAAAATACTTCAGACTGTGAAACTCACCACATTGTGGCAACAACTCCACCAAATCCTGCAAATAGCAAGGTTGCAGCAAGATGCATGGCTTCATCAGGTGTCTCTGCATCACCCTTCGCTGTTTCACAGGCACTCAGAAAGGCCAGTCTCAGGCTGTGCTTTGTATCATCGTTCACTGGTGCACGCATAATCCGGGACACATCTAGGCGGCCATCAGAAAGGATGAGTCCACTGTTGAGCGGGTTTTCTAAATCTTGAGTCCCATGGCATGCAAAGTGGACTGCTGATGAACTCTGGAGATGATCCATCACTATGTCTCGAGTAGTGCTCTTCAAGGAAGTGAGCCATTGTCCTGGGACTCTCCTCTCGATTTTTTCCAGTTCCATCTTTGTACCTGGAAGAGCAGAGCAGTTTGGTGCATGAGGTTCAATCACAGCCGTCATTTTGAAAGAGGCTATCATGTGAGCTGGAGGATCCAACAAAGCTGCCAAGGTGGGCGTGTAGGATGAAATAACATAATCTGAAACACAGTCTGTTCCATTTGTGTCATAAATCCCTGCCGCATGGATGGGTACAAAAGAAAAAGGCCCAGTCAGACACCACCATAAGCGAGAAGGATTTTCTGACTTCTGCACAAAGGGGCAACTTAAATTATGCACATGTAAAGTGGAAAGAAGTTGAAGTTTACCTTCAAATTCAGGACCTCAAACACAGGTTTCACAATTGCTTGCCACATTTCTGCCAAGAGTCTGCGGAAGATATCATTTGGGTTCATATTGACACGACCCTCTCGTCCTCCATAAAGCCTAGCATCCAAGTCAGAGTGTTGTGTAGAAGGCTCATCATGTTGATGAGCCTCCAAAAATCTGTTTAGATTGAAAGTTCTGTCTGAAAGTGCACGAGGGAGATCAGCATAGTAGTGTTCCACTGTTTGGACCTTGAGGGTTGGAAGTCTCACATGCTGAACACCACCAGTGGAGTTTACAATCAGAGCAGAACAAGCTGAGTCACTAGCAAGCAATATGATGATTGGTCCAGATGCTGCTGCCTGACATAGGGAAGCAAAGCGTTTAGGTTCGAGGAAATCTCCAAACCCTGGCACCTTTCGGACAGCATTGACAGTCTTGTCCCACTCTTCATTGAGTTTGCGACACTGAGTTGTGACAGCCTCAATTAACCTGAGATGGTGCTGAGTTTGCATAGAAATGTTCTGAGAAATGTGGCGGAAGGATGCCTGCTCCAATTGCTGAGATAAATGCCTAAGCTTGATGGAAAGCTCCGGTTTGATATTTTCCAATTTATCCACTGGAGTTCGGAGCTGTAGGGCCTGTGCCCAGAAAATTGAGCGGCTGGCCTCCAAGAATTCCACAGCAACATCATTCCGATTCAGGTCAATAGCACAAGATGCAGAAGCAGAAGCAAGAGATACAATGTCTTTTCTGGCTAACATTTGTTGGCGAGATTTGAGATCCAAGGAAAATGCAGCTAACTGTGGCAGGAGGTTAATGGCGGTATGATAAGCATCCACTAAGGTTTGATGAACATGTTTAGTGGCACTCTTGATCCATTTATGGGAGGTTGAGAAGCGAGTGAGTGGGGAAGAATACTTGTATGTTGATGCTTCTCTGAGCAAGGTGATAGCCTCATCAATGTCATTTGGATCATCACTTTCTTCAAACCGTGTTTGGAGTGCAGTAGCAAGATTCTCGAGGTAGTTTCCCCGGAAAGGATGAGGTGCAGCACAGGTCTCCAGTGATCCTCTGAGAAGGGAGATTGCCTCATCAATGTCCTTGGGATCACCCCGTTCCTCAAACCGTGTTTGGACTGCAGTAGCCAGATTGTTGAGTGACATGCCTCGGACAGGATGAGGTGCTGGCTGAATCTCCACCGCTTCTCGGTACAAGATGATAGCCTCGTCAATGTCCTTAGGATCACCCTGTTGCCTAAACTGTGTTAGGATTGCAATAGCAAGATTGTTGAGGCACATCCCTCGGTCAGGATGAGGTGAAGCACAGATCTCCAGTGCTTCTCTGAGCAAGATGATAGCCTCATTAATGTCCTTGAGGTCACCCCACTGTCGAAACCTCGTTTGAACTGCAGTAGCCAGATTGTTGAGGCACATCCCTCTGTCAGGATGAGGTGCAGCACAGATCTCCAGTGCTTCTCTGAGCAAAATGATAGCCTCATTAATGTCCTTGGGATCACCCCGTTGCTCAAACCGTGTCCTGACTGCAGTAGCCAGATTGTTAAGGCACATGCCCCGCATAGGATGAGGTGCAGCACGGAGCTCCAGTGCTTCTCTGTGCAAGTTGATAGCCTCATCAATATCGTTGGGATCACCCCGTTGCTCAAACCGTCTGTGGATTGCACGAGCCAGATTATTAAGAGACATGCCCTGGAGAGGATGAGGTGCAGCATGTATCTCCAGTGCTTCTCTGAGCAAGATAATAGCCTCATCAATGTTCTTGGGATCACCCTGTTGGTCAAACTGTCTTTGTACTGCAGTGGCCAGATTGGTGAGGGCGCTGCCCCGCAGAGGATGAGGTGCAGCACAGATCTGCAGTGCTTCTCGGAGTAAGGTTATAGCCTCATCAATGTCCTTGGGATCACCGTGTTGCTCAAACCGTGTTTGGACTGAAGAAGCCAGGCTGTTGAGGGACATGCCATGGTCAGGATGAGGTGCAGCATGGATCTCTAGTGCTTCTCTATTCAAGGTGATAGCCTCATTTATGTCTTTGGGATCACCCTGTTTCTTAAACCGTCTGTGGACAGCAACAGCCAGGTTGTTGAGAGACATGCCCCGCAGAGGATGAGGAGCAGCCCGGATCTGCAGTGCTTCTCTGTGCAACATAATAGCCTCATCAATGTCCTTTGGATCACCCTGGTGCTCAAATCGTGTTTCCACTGCAGTAGCTAGATTATTAAGGGAGCTGTCCCGGAAAGGATGAGGCAAAACCCAGATCCCCAGTGCTTCTCGGTGCAAGGTGATAGCATCATCAATGTCCTTGGGATCACCCCGGTGCTCAAATCGTATATGAACTGCAGAAGCAAGACCCATGAGGTACATGGCTCGGTCAGGATGAGGTGCAGCACAGATCTCCAGTGCTTCTTTGTTTAAGGCGATAGCCTCGTCAATGTCCTTGGGATCACCCCGGTGCACAAATCGTGTTTGAACTGCATCAGCCAGATTGTTAAGAGACTTGCCTCGATCAGGATGAGGGGCCGCACATAACTCTAGTGCCTCTCTGTGCAAAGTGATAGCCTCATCAGTGTCTCTGGGATCACCCCGTTGCTCAAAGCGCATTCTGACTGCACCAGCCAGATTATTGAGGGAGCCACTCCGGAGAGGATGAGGTGCAGCATGAATCTCCAGCGCTTCTCTGATCAAGATGATAGCTTCATCAATGTCCTTGGAATCACCCCGTTTCTCAAACCGTTTTTGGACTGCAAAGCCCAGACCATTGAGGGACAAGCCTCGATCAGGATGATGTGCAGCATGGATTTCCAGTGCTTCTCTGTGCAAGGTGATAGCCTCATCAATGTCTGTGAGATCACCCTGTTGCTCAAACCGGCTTTGGACTGCATTAGCCAGATTGTTGAGGGAGTTTCCCCGGAGAGGATGAGGTGCAGCACAGATCTGCAGTGCTTCTCGGAGTAAGGTGATAGATTCATCAATGTCCTTGGGATCACTGTGTTGCTCAAACCGTTTTTGGACTGCAGTAGCCAGATTGTTAAGGGACTTGACCCGGGAAGGATGAGGTGAAGCCCAGATCTCCAGTGCTTCTCTGTGCAATATGATAGCCTCATCAATGTCCCTATGATCACCCCATTGCTGAAACCGTGTTTGCAATGCAGTAGCCAGATTATTGAGAGACATGCCTCTGTCAGGATGAGGGACAGCACGGATCTCCAGTGATTCTCTGTGCAATGTGATAGCCTCATCAAGGTCCTTGGGATTACCCCGCTGATTATATCGTGTTTGTACTGCAACTGCTAGATCATTCAATAGCTTTCCACGGGATTCATGCCCCCAAGACAACAACAGCTCTGCATCTCGCCACTTTGTCACAGTTGCTTCCAAGTGAATCAAATCATGATGCATTTGGAAGAGTTTGAAGAAGTCTTGACCAAGCTCCATCAAATCCTGTGCCTTTTGCTCATTCTTGACCACCTCTTCCGCCAATGCTTTGACCTTGGGTTCGCTTAAAAGCTCTAGTATTTGATGGGCAGTAATAATGGCAGCAAACAGGCAAATGGACCGATTCACTTTGGCCTTTTTAACTTGCTCCAGGCAAGATATAGCCTCATAAACCTGTGACAGATTCCCTGTGTGATGGAACTGGATCAGGAGTGCGTCAGAAAGCTCCCAAAGTATCCCCCATTGCAGAGAATGTGTTTCTGCAGTTAGTTTCAATCCTTCTTGATATAACAGGATAGCAGTCTCCAAAGTTGCAGGGTTGTGAGCTTGGAGGAATTCCTTGATGATCATAAGAGCACTGTTCATCGTGTCCTTGCTAGTAGCATCTGGATGCCTGTCCCCGACCTGCACATATTTGACTTCTAGTGAATAAACATCATGAATGTGTTCCCCTACCATGTATTGCAAAAAGTCTTGAACCGGAGCTCCCAAGGCACCACAACGTAGGATGAAAGCCTTGTGAACATCGTTTGCATGCTGCATAGTGTACGTGTACCTGATCAACAAGGCTGTTGCCAGATGATTCAGACAGTCTGAGAATTCTGTGTCCCCAGGAGGCAAGCTAGAGGCAGCACATTCGAGAAGATAAATGGCTGTGTTCAGGCTTGAAATGTTGCCAGCGGCTTTAAATTCCAAGAAGATATCATGGGCCATCTTGAAGTATCCACTGGCCTCATCTTCCACACTCTGTTTGAAACTTCAGATGCCTCTGCCAGTGGAAGAGTAATGAAGTCTTACAGTAGTAATTGCAACTTCATTACTAGGAGATGTTGAAGCAACAATTCCCTGGTTGTCTGAAGCCCTTTCATGGTCCTACACATCATGTTAGAAATTTCATCCATTTATCTATAGAACAATTATCACAGATTGGCCCACTGAACTCGAGATAAGGGTGTCCTCCATATTGTTGTGATATGTAGCAGGGTTGTTCAAATGAAATTCTGTATAGAGTCTGTTCACCAGATGATGGGGGATGGGAAAGAGAGGCAACTCGGCGATGAAGGCTGTTATATGGACAGCTGGCGTTGGATCACATGGCATCCTTGTGCATGCGGGCTGTCAATGCCAAGATTGCGCCACAAGGTGGTGCCGATATTATGTAATGACAGAAGGTTTGATTTAATGTCCCTTCCTGGTGTGAAGGAGAGAAGAAAATAGGAATGAACAATGAACAGCACTCTGCCGCAAGTATTAATCAAGCCCCACTAGATGATGGTGCCGCTGCAAGCGCCTCGTAGTCAACCTTCACACTGCTTTCGATCCTTACCAAATCCTTACTGCAAGCACCTGTCATGCCCTTTATGACGGTGTGAGCACGATATGACAGGATCCCAGATGCCAGTCTCCCAGAGGGCAGATGTGCCCGCGGAGCAGAAGTGGAAGCAACATGAATGGGACTGAAATAGCAGCATACCATGCGCTCAATCTATACTCGGATGATCTAACTGTCAATTTTTTTGGAGTCTCGTGGGTAGCGGGGGGATAAGGATAATAGGGCCTGTCACAGTAGGTGATTTCGCCGATTTAGAGGCTTGATTTCGGCTCGATACTGATGGCGGTGGACAAAAATAATAATAATAAAGACATTAAAGATATTAAAATATGCACATATTTGTCTGATGGTTGGCCTTGATTGATGTGAGCTTCTCGGCCACGCCCGAGCCTCCGAACTCGACAAACACAACCCACCTCATATCCTCACGTATTTTCTGATACTGAAATGACTTGGATTGGGCCTCTCCGAGGCAGTAGCTGAACCTTTAGGAATTATATCTTGATCATTTTTGTAGAACCTCGTCTGCTAAGCCAGTAAGCTGCTGCCGTTTCTGGCCTACTCGAGTGTCCAGGGAATGATAAACATAGGACTCAATATTCGAAAGATGCACCTGCCTGAATGTATGAACCCTTGATAACAGAGGTAGGGCCGAATGTTTCAATTCGTAGATGCCGAGGTATACTACAAAGTTCTCTGACAGCATTCAATATGGAGAAGGGAAATAGATATCAAGCTCGTCAACAGAGTTCATTTTGATATAGTTCGCAATCTTGAAGATAATATAGAGCACCCTATTGAGCTCTCAATCACGGATTTGGTGAAAACTCACAAAAAATATGGGCTGTGCCGTACGTTCCACAAGAAGCTGTAATGTATAGCAGTGGTGTTCTGGAAGCTGTAAGCTCTGCACTTTTTCTCCAAGAAATATTCAAGAAGGTCCTTGAACCATGACTTCAGTCAATACTGGTGTATATGCTGCTCAAGTTGGTGATTTAATCATCCAACTTTATTTTACATCTTGGGTAGAATTTTTTTTTTTTTTGAGCGACCTCTTTTTTTTTTTTTTTCCTGTCCTTTGAATTGTTTTTTTTCGGTTTGCCAACGTTCTAACTATTTATTTTTGAGACTATTTTTGGATGTCGGGCTTCGGGGGTCGGGCCGACGCTCGGGGAGTGATTTCTGGTGACAATGAGAGCATCCGCATCATGAGCGCCGTGTTCGACACTGTTTGATGTGATGAGCAAGAAATGGTGATTGTGTGCTGGTGTTATGCATCAACACCTATCACATCAGTTATGTACGTCCCGAGCGGCGGCAGCGGCGTGCATCCCGTGCAATGCTGTACAATGACGTGTGGGTGGGTATATTTAGCCAGGCTGCGCGGGAGAGCGCTATGGCCTCACAGCCTGCGTTAGTGTTTTCGGCACGCGCCCTTTGCGATTATGAGTGTGTAAGAAGCTGTAGGTACTCCCCACATGTCTGTGAGTAGTCTAATCAACTGACTTGGTTCAGACTTCGGGTAGTTATAGACACTTCATTGTACACAAAATGTCTCCGGGGGTATTGTACCATTTCGACCGTAGGTTCAGTGACGGGTGACACCTAGATTTTTTTGATGCGTGCAAAAATCGCCTTAAATCGAAAGCAAATTTTTCGGTCTTCTCGGATGAGATTTTCCTAAAAATAGTGAACCTACGGTCGAAATGGTACAGTATTACAGACCTACGGGAAGGAATTATTGATAGTTTTGACTCTATCACACAATTCTATATGTATAAGAGCCCACCCTCCCAAAAAATCACTTCCATAGGACATGATCAGGGCTTGCTACCGGGATTCTATGGCCCATGTACCCTCAGATGCCAGATCATCCAAAATATAATATCTTCGTTTGTTTCTATCACTAATTGCGCTTGAAGTATTCCGGAAATTCTAGCTAGGTTTCACCTCAATCCGAGCCGAACTCACTGAGATACGGGCAATTCTTTTGCGAGGATCAAAATCTGCCCAAAATGGAATTTTTTTCGTTCGCGCCTTCGGTACTGCCACTTGCTGCCAATGGCTGTAATTCGAGGATT
The DNA here is from genome assembly GCA_029289565.1 of Mycena galericulata. Taxonomy (NCBI): domain Eukaryota; kingdom Fungi; phylum Basidiomycota; class Agaricomycetes; order Agaricales; family Mycenaceae; genus Mycena; species Mycena galericulata. The sequence goes on along the minus strand of JARKIA010000129.1, from coordinate 170,269 downwards.
TCAGGCATTATGTAAGTCCAACGATTGGGCGCGATTCGCGAATAATTCCCGCTATGTATATAGTGGGTTTATGGGGGGATCTCAAAAAACAGTTTCGTTAGCGTTTCATACGAATGACGGGGTCAATTTTTTCCGTATTGGGACTGATGCCATCGCATTATTCGTGATAGCATCGCACAATCTGTGATGCCATCGCGTCATTTTTGACAGAATCATCCCTTGATGCCCTCCTGAACGTCCGCATTTCTTACTTAAGAGCTGCCCCACACCGCCGTTTCTGTTTCCTGTCACCTCGACAAACGAGACTCCATCGCCGTCCAATCGCTCCTCATAAACTCTCCTCACAAACTGTCTCACACCTGCTTCATCCTATGACTCGTATGACCACCACTAGTTGCCGCTCTCAACTTGCCCCTAGCAAACTCTGACAAATGTCAATCTTCGTCGACTTGCTCGCACTGGAACAGTTTCTACAGTTGGACCGTGACACACTGTTCTTTCCCCTGAATTTGCGCCATGCTTCCTCCTCGCAATGGCTTCTTTCTGATTACTGTTGACTTCGGCCCTCTTAGTCGGCTTTCCATTGCTCTCTACTGCGATATCTACCTGGCCACCCAATCTGTCAATTAGGGCAAGACTGGGTGGCTTACATGTGCCATTGTTTAACTGAAGCTGGATTCTGGGTCAATGCGACTTTCAATCCTCTCCTTTTTTTGGTCCACCTGCTTCATCCTCAGTGAGTTATTAGTTCCACTTCATGTCCTCCAGTAGTCTTTTTTTCCCCTTCTTTCCTGCTTTATTGCGAATCTATCTACAAACATTACATATCATGATTTATAAAATTGTCACTTCACGACTTTCATCGAATCCCTCCTTCCTTGGGGCCCTGCTCATAAACCTTATGTTTCTTGCCCTCGAACTGAGTATCTTATTGTCTGCATCTGAAACGGCTCTTCTGGATGCTCACATAGCTTGTGTTTGGGCACGTCACCTGCCGTTGCTTTGTCCAGTATCGACCTTTTCTGGGTATCATGTGTCGTGAATTTCTTGCTGATCAGTCTTCTTGGAATACGAATATTTTGCATAACATGGAAAATTTGTCCAAGGGATCCCATGTCGCACTTTGCCGTTCTCATGAAATCATTGAGCTAAATAAGAACATCACTAGTGGGACTGGAGCGTGTTTGTCTAATGAGAGCTCTGTGTACACATTGCGTGTTCATCTTTGCTGTGCCAATTTCAGAATGCCGGACGCGGTGAAGAGTATGACTACGAGGACCCGAATAAGTTGCTCCAGATTCAGATCCTTTCCCAGCTTTTCCCTGTTCTACATCTGAAGCTTTACGACGACTTCTCGAGCTTCATGATATCAGCTCCGTGGAATCTGACAAGAAGCGTCATCTACGTTGACTTTAGAAAGGTACCTTCACCAATTAAGATTTGGTAAATTTCCTCAGAACAAACCACACTCTAGAGAACGTCCACAACTTCAAGCTGCATGGCCGCAGGTTTTACCCGACAGTCTGAGGCAGAAACTTCTCAAGATGTTCAATTTTAAAATATCGGCTGCGGTGACATTTTCTTGCGGAAGTTGTACTGATGCCCCGTGAAGCATCGTGACCTTCTCGACTTCGATGAATTTGAACTCGACCTCTTCAAGTGACCAGATCATTCTTGTTCTTATCCCTATAATACCACAATGGACGTTGGTCTGGAAGGGCCTCGCGCCGAGGACGAATTAATATTCGAACTCTTCACAACGAGAGCACCATACTTGGTTGCACCCCCATTGCCATTTATTCACCCATGTCCCCAGGGAACAACACACACTCTAGCCTCCTCGTTGATAGTGAAAGTCTTATGAAGAATGCAGACACCAGCCGACCTGCAATTATCACTTGCAAAAAGTGTGCCAGTGTTCTCCGTGTAGATTGAGATCCTACGCGCAACCACAACTATCTTGGGCCTGTACCTCCAGAATTTCAGAGTCTCAGAGTGGTGGGATGCGGCGCGACAGCGCCGCATGGAGGCCCCATGCGAGCTGGTTGTCGCGCAGCGACGACCGAGCGAGTTTGGGGCCGAAAAAATGATCTGACGGTGCATGCAAATTACTTCAAATGATATAAATGTTTTTCAGGATGGGTTTTGAGTCACTAATACTCATTTCAGTAATAATAAAATCTACATTCAATTTACATACTCCGATGTTGTGGGCCTGTGGCTGCATTGACGAACTCGGAGGAGCATGGGGGGGTATATCATACTCGCTGGTCCACAGGCTGAACAACGAGAGATCTCGGTGGTGCTACATAGCGGGCTCTGCCGCGAAGCGGGCTACATCAGTTATTAATTAAATAACAGTCCGATCAAGACAGAGTCGATTTGACTATTCGTGTTTGAGACCTGGCGGTACCAGCCAAACAGTAAACTTGTTTGAACCCCTACATACGGATCAATGTAACGAGTGTTCGCTGATGTGACTGTGACTTCTGTTCTACGAACCACCACAAGCACGGATCCGAGAGCCCACAGCACTACTATCGGAGCTCATTGGATTTGGTTTCTCGCGGTCTGAACTTTAACTGTTGGAAGTACACAGTCAATTCTGGAAACTCCACAACATCACGGAAACGTCCTCCGGCTTGATTTAGACCCGAGGCCGGGCTGTATCTCTTTGACCTGAACCATCATGTCGACCAGCGAGGGTTAGATTCCTTCCCTGGCGAAGAGAAATGGCCGGGCATGCGACATGTGCAGGCGAAGGAAGCGTATGTTACGGCTGAAATTATCAAATCGCGGCGCACAACCTGTCAGCAATATGTTTTTTTTCAACGAAAACCTCTAACGCCGTTTACAGGTAACGGGGGCGACCCATGCCCATAACTTCCCATGCACATATGTAGAACCTACTGCGGTATCCTTTCCGTTGTTTCAACGCAGACCCCTTCAGCGAAAATAAACAGAAGTCTGCCAAAAGGGGCAAATGAGCTGAAAGTGGTTCTACATTGCCTCGAGGCACTCACACAATGTACTATGGCACACAGTCGTCTGGTGCCATCTGAGTACGCTTTCTAAGCCCTCATGCCATCCTTTTAATGAACGGGTGAGGATATCAACCTGGGGAGTGACAGAAAGACTCGCCTTTCTGAGCCAATCTCGCAAAACAGGCAGGTCTTCGAATTTCTGGCCAGGGCCCAGAGGGCCAGCCAAGTCGTGCAGGATGAACCCCACCAGTCCTCGGAGCGCCACCGTGAGCTTTTCTTCGAGAGGATCCGCGAAGACCTGCCTGGCGGTAAATAATCGCAGAGCATTTCACACGCGAAACACACGCACCACTTGCAGCGGGCCGATATTCTTTTCGTGCAGCAGCCGGTATGCCTCCAGATTTTCCCGCTGGCCGAAATCGCGGATGACCGTGTCGTACGGCAGCTCGCCATCCACTCCCGCCGGCGGTGCGGCTGACGCTGTAGGCTACCATACACGGCGTTTAGAATGAGCCTGATGCATCCCGAGATTGAGGCTACTTACGATCGAGACCGTTTCTAGATGTGGTGCATCAGTCAAAGTGTCGGTTACAACGAGTGAAAAGATCGTACCAGGGTCGGTACCCACTGTCACCCACCAGAGTAAACCATCGACCTGGCCCCGGTGCTTCCATTCACCAGTGAGCACCTCCGTGTAGCCTTTGAGGCCTACGCGAAGTGTTTCATACACGCTCCCGGCATACCAATAGCAGTTATTCGACGACCAGCTGTAATTCGTCGCTTTCTTACTGACTAGGGTAAGGATACGTGCAAAGGTGCGCTCCGGGAGACTGTCGGAGCTGAGAGTAAGGGTGGCGAGGAGATTATTGGCTTCCTGCGCCTTCGTCATGACATAATCCGGCGGCGTCTCGTTGTTCCGCTCGGTAACGAACAAGGTGTTGTCGCTGACGTCGAACAGAAGATACTCGTGGTTGACCCCGGTCGTGAGCTTCTTGTATTTTATCCACTTGATTGAGCGCTGTTTGGAGGCCTCTTCGGCGACGAGATCGTCATCCCATTGTTTGACTTTGATCCATTTTGAATCAGCAGTGGCGTAAGCCGGACGGGAGGACGAGGAGGATGAGGACGAAGAAGACGAAGACGCCTGCACGGGGTTAGAAGGTGTAGATGCATCGTATATCATCATGTACCTGAATATAGTGGGGGACTGAAACGTCACCAGTAATCCCTATCTTATCGGACGAGAGTTGGTCGCTCATGAAGCCGACAGGAATGTGGACGGGGAGTCTGCTTTGTACGCCGACGGTGGCAAGTCCGGGAAGCCTGAGGAGTGCGGGCTAGTTCAATCGTTCTCAGACAGGCTGTACTTATATCTAGCCCAGTTCGTGACTAAGCAAGGACTGCCATCAAGGGTTGAGTTCGGCGCTTAGATAGACCTAGTGTTTTGCGTACCAAATTCAGGAGATACTTCAAATCCCTCATTCGACCTGTCATATCATTATCGAATTCTATTGATCATGACATTGCAAAGGCAGAGTGCATCATGGTACCACTACATCCCTGGCGCTTCTCAGTCGTACTAGGTCAAAGGTTGAGTTCGGCGCTTAGTGTTTGGCGTACCAATTTCAGGAGATACTTCAAATCCCTCATTCGACCTGTCATATCATTATCGAACTCCATTAATTATGACATTGCAAAGACAGACTGCATCATGGTACCACTACATCCCTGGCGCTCATTAGTCTCGGACCATACTCTCATGACATCCCAATTTGGGAACCCTGTCATGAGATCTTCCACCGAATTAGCCGTACCATTGCGCTATGGTTTTCTGATTTCTTCCTGCTCGTTTGACCGTTTTGTGGATGTCTGTGCCTAAAGCTAGGAGGCAGATTTTCTCAATGGTATTAATTAATGAGTTTGGCTTCTTTCAATTTTTTTTATTGCCATCGATGGTGCTCAGACGCAGCCCGACATTTGGCAGAGCAGGGAGTTGTGGCAGTGCTGCCGGTGACTAAGAATAGTGAATATTCATGTTCCTTACTATTAGGGCACCTGTAACACAATTTTGAATATACAGAAGATTACAATTGGCTTATGTGCATCATATTCTCTCCAAGGATCGAAGCAAAACGGCTCGGAAATACTCCAGCAGATGTTACGGAAATTCCCGGAAAACACCGGAATTTTGATAGCGCAATGGTATGGCTAATTCGGTGGAAGAGGCCCAGACTCTCATGACAGGGTTCCCAAATTGGGATGTCATGAGAGTATGGTCCGAGACTAGGCGCTCATCTACTCATCAGCCATACTAGATCAAAGGTTGAGTTCAGCGCTTAGTGTTTGACGTTGATCTCCATTCACCATGTAATCGCAAAGATAGAGTGCATCATGGTACCTCTGCATCCCTGGCGCTCAGCCGTACTTGGTCATGGGTTGAGTTCGGCGCCCATACAGACCTAGTCATGCCACTCAGGAGGAGGAGGAGATAGTATTGTCGCCGATGTATGCTTAGGTCCATTTTTTTCCTAAAAATTCGAACCCCGAACCTGACCTGCGCCCAAATTTCTCGAACCTCAGACCGGACATTGATCCGGTCCATTTGGTTCAGAACAGGGCCGAATCTCAAGGAAATTCTCACGCACCAAATATGAACATTGGGCACATTCGCCCGTTGTAGGGCATGCGGGCGTTGTTTATGACATCTGAATCCTTGAGTTGGCTTCATGAGGGCGGAGGGGCCTCGAAAGGAAGGAATCATACTTTCTGATAGCCCCACTGGACCGCCGAACTCGGGTGATGGTCAGATTTTTGAGTGTTTGGAGGAGGCATAGGAAAAGCATCCGTCTGCTCGGGCTCGGCGTCGGTGTGTCGTGGACGTGGATATCGATGTCGAAGAGTAGAAAAGAGATGGCAGCGATGTGGCAGTGATCTCTGATCCCAGGAGTGATCGACGCATAAGGATGCAGGGCTTTGCCCGGCCCGGCGCCAGTCCGGCAAAGTTCAAGTTGACTCTTTCGGGTGCTACTTCCACCGCAATCGCGAATATATATACGGTTCAGACTCTTCTTCACCAATCTCCCATCATCCATTTCCAGACGTCCAACCAGAAGGTCCCGGACATGCGAGGAAGAAATAAGTTCACTTTCAATCCATGCTTCCATGGAAAGTTTGACGTTTCTCATGACTACTTGAACAGTCTCAACTGTAACCTCATGAGGATTATATTAAATGACACTCGGAGGTGGAGCCGAGAAAGAATAAATCGAAGATCATTAAACCAGGAAATCTTTTGAGCTCGAGCCAGTGTTAAGGACTGTTGAAGTGCATTCCAGGCAGGCCGTTTATGGTCTAGTTTAAGCCGATAGCATAGATTCACCAAGGCCAAGTGTACACGTTGATATCTAATGGGCCAGATGCCTGTCTCAGAGAATAGAACAGCAAGCATAGATTGGGAGCCAAGCCAGAGCCATCTGCTGCAGGAAGGTGCGTTGGACCTTTTCGAGCATCTTGAGTCCTTTCACATCAGCACAAGATGTGCCTCCGCTCCGCTTCGGCGCTGGAGCCCTGGGGCCCAAATATGATTCGAAATGGTTTTATTTTTGCTCACAATATGCACGGAGGAGAAATAAGTACAGGAAGGCTAAAATAAAAAGGGCTGAATCGAATGAGTTTAGAAACGAACTGTGATGGCAGAGACTGATCCTGAACATCTGCTATTTTTGCCAGGTAAAGGACTTATCTCCTGCAAGATGGGTTGAATACAAAAGGAGTCCACGCCATTTTCGTCACTTCGTTACTTCGCGTAGCGTTGTGAAACTTCGTGACTTTGATGGGAAATCGTGAAAGTTCGTAATTTGGAAGGCTTTCTATGGAAGTTCGTGAGTTAGTATTTTTAGCTTTCAAGCGGTGACTCCCCGGCACATCACAGAGTGATGGGTATCAACAGCTTGCCGAGATTGGCCGGTTAGGTTAGCTGCTGAAACTCGTGAACTCACCGAACTCTGTATTCACTTTGTGCGGGGGGTTAAGTTTGTGGTTAGAAAGGTTAGGTATAGTTAGGTATGGTGTTCTGGTTAGGTCCCCAGGTATATTGAAGAGGTTTAAGAAAGGACTTGTGTTTTGCTGGTATGCCGAAGGAACATTGATGGCCGATGTTCCGAGTTCCTGAACGTGCCGACGTCAACTGACAGAAACCAGGCAAAGTGACGAGCTTTCACAGGGCAAAAGTTCAAGTTCACATAAGGTTCATTCGCCACATGCTAAATCTCCATCCGTGCTCCATGATTGCGCCGTTATTCACGGAAACTAGAATAATTCCTTTACGAGTCAGACGCTTCCTAATAACGTTGAACCACCTAATTTATTTCCTTGGTCTCGGAAATAAGGATTATGCCCGCGCAGCTCTCAACAGTTCATTTGAACTGGCCGGCACGAGAGGTGAAAAATCCTGGGCCAGGGATCTGATTATGGCTGCTTCAAGATTGTCATTTCGCTAGCCTGAACTGCTTCTATATGAGGATATCACACTCATGGATGTCCTGAATTATGCGAAGCAACTAGAAAAGCCAATGCTGAAATGGGTACAGGAATCAATTGACTTGTCAGACAAGCTATACCTGCTTCACGGCCGGCTCGAACCTCAAAAGGACAAGGTGCCAACTCAGATTATTTCCAAAATGCGGCATTACTTGACAATGTTAGCCGTGGAAATTCTGTGTTACCTTCACCACGCACATCAACCCGTAATGTACTTCGGCATGAACGGCTTTTAAATATGTGCACCAAGTCCTTGAGTTGTTTTATGCCATTCCTGTGTTTCAATTGAACGCTTGACTGAGGTACCTATATTCCAATACTAATCTACTTCTCCATATTCTTTTAGCTCTACCGCGGCGAGTCGGAAGATTGCGACCGTGAGCTCGGCTACGACAATATGGGGGAGTCCAGGGACAACAGTGTATATTAGTGCCTGTACACTTAGATAATCCCCGGCGTTCCTAAGGGGGACCGGCCGTGTAATGCTACCTACCTACCTACCTACACACATTCCCATCAAAGTGATGAACTGTCACATTCCTAAGCGAAGTAACGAAGTGACAAAGGTGGGTACTACTCGTACAAAAGACAGTTTGGCCCGGGTTTCTTGAATATTATTACGGTTCGAAGCTTGGAAGGTTGACAGAACCCAGATTGAACCACCGAAAAGAGTGTTGAGATCAAGGGGCACCCGTCCTTAAAATTTGCCACACAGGGTCGGAAAAGTGCAGTAAGAGGCCTCAGACCCATCCTACCCTATTAGCCGAGCACAGCCACACCCAAATCGGGTAATTTGTTCCAGGAAAGTTGCCGAAATGGGAATTTTTGCCCTGAAATCAGCGGTTGATGTAGGCCCTTTCGCGCGAATCTGTGGTGCTCCAGGTGGATTTCCGTGCCACCCAATTAATATTGCTCACCATTCAACCCAAATTCCACCCCCAAATGTACTCCAAAAAAATCGGATTTTTTTCAACCCTTCTAAACACATTTTCAGAGCCTTCCAAACAAATTCCAAAATGAATCCTGTTTACGATTGCTTAAGCAAATTACGTTGAGACGTGAAATTGCTTAAGACCGGGATTAAGCGGATTAAGCCCGGGATAACTACATAATACATTGTTTCTCCTTGTGTCTGATACATTAAACGGATTCAGCGGATTCAGCGACTTCACCAACCCTCCAGACTCTCAGTCGGTGGACCAGCCGGATTAAGCCGATTCAACGGCTTGACCAGCCGCCGTGGCAACTGGTCAGCCAGCGGCCAGCTGAGTTAAGCCGATTCAGCAGGGTGATCGGACTTAAAGCCGATTCAGCGAATTTAGGAATTTAACCCGCAACACAATTGCCTACCTGCCAGTGACCTGTGTTGGGACCTGTCTGTAAAGACAAACAGACTGATGCCACTCAGATGCTAAGGAGACGAGGCATACGATCGGAACATACCACTGACCAGTGTTCGAACCATCAAAGACCACCGATCTGAATCGAGCTGGAACGGTGCACGGTCCGGAGCGCTGGACATCAATGTGGATTGGGTATGAAGAGAAGAGGGATTTGAGATGATGATGATGGACGAGAGAAAGAGCTTGTAAGTGACACTGTAACGCGTGACTCACAAAGCAGAAAGAAAATTGAAACAAAGAAATTGATAGAATGATCTCGCTTCGAACACCAAGGCTAGTGCCTCTTGTCTCTAACCATCACCTTCCCCAATCTATGTCTTCCTCCAATCATCTACAGCTGGATCCCCATTCACGGACTCATGGACCGCTGCCTCGACCTTCATCATGCTCGGCTTTCCGTCCCACCTAGTGGCACGGTGGCATTATATGAGAATGACTTCAGACTCCAGTGTGGTGTGTACAATGAATTTATTGAGTGCAACTACTAAAATATTTCGCTCCCGGAACTCAGAGTCTGTCATTCTTCTGATGGCCACCAGAGTTATGGTGAATTAGGCGGATAAATCCGCTTAATCGGGTAAAAGCGTTAAAGGTGATCCAGCGGGTGAATTTGCTGAATCCGCTAAATCCGCTGGAGTTGATGTAGCGGGTGAATCCGCTGAATCTGCTTAATGTGTCAGGCACAAGGAGAAACAATGTATTATGCAGTTATACACAGTATATAGGGGCTTAATCCGCTTAATCCCGGTCTTAAGCAATTTCACGTCTCAACGTGTTTTGCTTAAGCAATCCTAAACAGGTGACAGTTCCAAAAAGTGAAATAAGGGGTCCCAGACCCACCCTACCCTATGACCCTGTGTCCCGGGTTCTTCCAGTGGCTGCCCCTTGGTTGAGATTGAGTCAGGGCCGGGCAGGCCAATTTTTTGAAATAGGTGATAGTTTCGGCGGAATCTCGAGCCAGAAAAGCAGCTGGATGGGACTAGAACATTTTATTTGGAAATCCGATGGAGGGGAAATGCGGAATGGTTTGATGGAGGGAAGAACCTGCAGACATGGACAAGACAAGGGCAGACTTTGTAGAACATTGAGATGTACGTGGCCGCAGCCGAAAAAATGCGGCATCCTGCAGCGGAGTGGGCAAGATAAGGACATGTTAGGTATTTTGAACTGCGGGAAGGCTGTTCCACTGTATTCAACTATGGATAATCTTTTTTTAGCTGACAGGATTTTCTTCTCCGCCCTCCTGTCCAAATTAGTGTGAATTTCCACCGCGATCCAGATATCTGAAGCTCGACTGATGCTTCCCAAGCATCGCAAAATCGCGGCCGCAACGAATAATGTCTTCAAGGACCTAGAAGCATTCTAAAGCCTGTTCAAAAGGCAACCAGTGTCCAAGCTGTGTTTTGACGGCATTTTGAACTGCATTCAACATTGGATTGAGGACGTGGACAGAGGAAATAGAAAGGGGATACTCTCGATGGGGATGAAAACCAAAGAGACCCCAACGAAAGCCGGGGATTTCGTTACAGTAAGAGAACGAGTAATCTGCATGGGTGATCTTGTTTTTGCACACTATATGTGCCAGACAAGATCTACGGCGCCAATCATCTCAGTGACTCAGGTAGGTAGGTAGGTAGGTAGGTATTATTACACGGCACGGTCCGAATAACGAACGCCGGGTCCAGGGATTATCCCAGTGTACAAGCAAGCTAATTACACCTTTGTCCCTGGGCTTCTATCCATCAATCAGAATGAGCTCGCGGTTCCACGAGGGTCTCGTGCGCCGCTGTAGATTCTAGTCAATATAAAGAAGCAGTTAGTCACCACATCACCAGATTCGTAACCCCATACTCCGAGAAACTAGGGCCGTTGCAGCGGTACAGAATAGAATATCTCAAGGACATCATGTACATATTTCGCAACCAGGACGATCGTGCTACGTTGGTGGATCATAGCCTTTAGCGAGGCAATATTATCATGATCTGCCAATGTCTGTCGTAAATTTGGAGCAGTGTGTAGTAATTTCTCCATGAATGTTCGGCGCAACTCAAGGACAGTAGCAGAGCTTGAGCATTCCAAGAGTGCATGTTCAGGAGTTTCAACAGACTGCTTACAAAATCGACAGAAGCGAGCGTTGCGGGGGACTGGTTGATGCGCATGATCTACGTAGCGTAACTTTTCAACGGCAAGGAGATGAGTAGAGAGCATGATGGAAGTAAGTGCCTCCCTATGCTTTCGATTTTTCACCATGAAGAGGTAATGCCGAAGATAAAGTGTTTTTGCTACCGGTGGTTTGTCCTTTTGAGGTTCAAGTCGGCCGTGCAAAAGATACAGTTTCTCAGACGAATCGATTTCGCTCTGAAGCCATTCCATTGCTCGAACTTCCACAGATTTTGCATACATTTCGATGGATTCATCGGTAGCATCGCGCATTTCTGGTGGGGGGCAAGGGAAGGGCAATCTGGATGCTGCTTTGCAGACATCTCCGAACCAGGATTTTTTACCGCGTGCAGCAAGCTCGATTGAGCTGGTGAGACATGCACGGGCAAAGTGAGACGGTTTCAGAGATAGTAGATAGCGCAGGTTATTCAGCAGCACCAAGTAGCGACGGACTCGTAAGGGCATGATTCCGGTTTCGGTGAAGAGCGGCGCGATCATCGAATGAGAATGAACATTTAAGATTTGGCGAAGAAAGCTGACTTGGATATCACAGAGCTCTTTAACATGGACGTCCTCGCAGTCTGGGGAGACTTCACACCCGTGAATTAGGTGACAGTCCACGCGAGCCATGTAGAGTTGTCTGTATTCTTTAGGAGTCAGCCGGCCAGCTGAGTCGTCAAGTCCCATGATGCGATGAACACAGTAGCGCGCCGTGCTTGCTTTCGCTTTATAGTGATCCTCAAAAATATTTGGTTTGTCCGTTCTGAAGTGGACACCAACATATTTCTCGCGCTCCATTATGTTCAGGATATCGTTACCGAGACAGAAATCTGGGAGAGCTCGAGGTCTAGGTCCAAAAATGAGAATAATTGTCTTGACAAGGTTTATGACAATAAAATTCTTTGAACACCAGCCAGCAAGTGCATTCAGCTTGCGCTGCAGACCAGAAGCCGAGAGAGAGACGAGAAGAATATCATCTGCCTGGGCCATGATCGCAATCCTAACTTCCGACAGGATAGGGTCATCCGGATCCGGTAACATGACAAGGTCAGCCATGAACAGAATCCAAAGCACGGGGGAGGCCGGGTCGCCAGTAAGCAGTCCAATAAAGGCCTTGAATTCCGCTGAGCGTATATCCCCATGCCGGACGTAGTATTCCATGCGTCGGTAAAGCATGCGCAGCCAATCAAAGATAGCACCTCCCATTCCCATCCGCATGAGTTTCAGCCATAGCGTTGGGTGATCGGTCGACGGGAAAGCATTCGTAGCATCCACGGCGGCGACGTAGAGGGTCGAACCACGGGCACGTGCCCATTCCTTCACGCAGCGCAGAATGAAGGGATTGTTATTTGTTCTATATCCCTCCCTGAAGCCGTTCTGGAAGTCCGGGATGTGTCCTCGTGAGTTCTCCCAGTCCGTGATGCGTTTGTGAATGAGTAGCGTCAAGAGTTTCAAGACACAGCTCTCGAGAGCAATAATCCTGTAACTGTCCGGATTCGACGCCAGCTTTCCACGCTTTAAAAGCCCGATTATGACTGTCCTGAACCAAACACTGGGAGCGTCATGTCTCCGGATGGACTCATTGAATAGTGAAGCCAATTCGTCGTTAGGTATGTCCACGATATCGGCATAAACAATGGCGTCCTCGCCGGAAGCACTTTCCATCGCGTTCTTGCGGAGGTGGTCCTTTAACCATTCAATATTTTCCTCCGTGAACTCCGAGGAAAAGAACCCTTCTGGCGTTGAGTCCAGAGTGAATTCTGGAATCATGCTGGCCAGAATTTTGTTCATTCTGTGCTGCGCAGTATCAAATGATTGTGGCATCGTCTCCGGCGGATTGAGCCGCTTCTCGAAAACATTTTTCAAATCATGCGCAGTAACAGATATTGGAGCTGGAGCGGGATCGGAGAGTCGCTTGACCGCTTTCCAGAATGCACCACTTGAAGGCGCGTCCATGAGACTAGCGCGGTTTTTCTCGCGGATATCACTTAATCGATCGCGACCTCGATGAGCTGTAGGAAATGGCGCGCGCGTGCGAACGTCTTGGTTCTGTTCCGCTTCACCGGAGTCGTTCGGGATATCCGCGGTAACTTTTTCAAGATTCAAGCTTGGTCCCGCAGTAGGCTGAGTTGTTGAACAATTGAACTCTGAAGGTTGCGTACCAATACGGGGTGACCCACAGGCCATGGCTGATAGATCCTTTGCTGCCGTTAGATGACCGTTTTCAACGCCCTTTTTGAGGTGGATGAAGTGCAGCGGAGCAGTTCGTATCTTGATCCATTGTAAGATATTTTTCAACACGTCTCCGTTCGTGCACTTCCAACCGCAGGCATCGTTGTGAGCAGCATAGTATTTAATTGACCTGATTGCATACTCGGAGTGAGTGTAGATGGCCAGTGTGCGTTTCAACGGCGAGCGCTTCAAGGCAAGCAACAATGCGACAAGATCTGCACGAGCATTGGTTTGGTTTCCCCAGACCCTTATTGAAGCATGACCGATGTAGCCCGCTTCGCGGCAGAGCCCGCTATGTAGCGCCATCACACTCGAAATGAATTCACTACCTACTACAGTGGCAGGCTGCATCCGTGTCCTCTCTAACAGGAACATCACTTATTCTCATTTTCGAGTGACCTACATACCGCGCCAAATAAGACTGCAAAAATCAGCAGAGGTTCCTGTAGTGCGAGTAAATGGCCTACCCTCTGAATTCTGCGGTTGGGAGGGGAACCGTCGGGAAGCCGTTTGCGACGCTCCGTCATCAGGGTGAAAAGTCCCGCGTCCTCCCACGTCCCCTAGTGTGAGGTCGAAGGTGTCGTAATAGGCCGGCTTGATATGAAGCTACTTCGAGTGAGCTAACTTTTTTTTTAAAAAAAAGGCAATTCGAAACGTACATGAAAGCAATCGCCCGCCATAATCCAATTCCTGGTACCGACTTAGGTGCCAGGTCTACGTATCACAATTGCAAACCCCGATCGTAGCGGTAACTTCCGGCTCCAGGCCTTTGATGGGCCCTTGTGAGCCCGAAAATTCCAACCTCGATCGCAGCGGTAATTCCCGGTTCTAGGCCTTGGTCGGCCTTCTGCAGCACAACAGTAACTCTTTTGATTCATCATTCAGCGGTCCATTCCTCCTCCTATATCTTCATGCCTCTGGCTCACTCTTCTACCATGCCTGGTGGGTGGCCTTTTTGTTACAGTCCCTTGTCCTAATTTTTTCACCAGCCACAGATATGTTTGAGGTGTCTAGCCCAAACAGATGTCCAATGGAATTTGTGTAGATCCTGAGAACAGTCATTGGTCGCCCACATATTATTAAATCAGGAGTTTGAATTCCACTAGGGAGAGATCAGGGTGATAATGGAGTGAGATTCAAACAAGCTACGTGTCCGATCTGTCAGTCAAGTATATCACTGTGTTCACCTCAGAAATCTGGTGCTTTCTGAGCCTGTTCAACTACTTCAATGTAACACAATTAAGCTCTTTGGAATCCTGGCATGGTTTCAATGTTGCGAAACAGAAACCTGACTTACTGACTTCTTTTCTACAACACAGTTGCACACGCAGCTCAGGCTGTCGCTTTTTCTTCGGGTTGTTTAGCTCTTTAGGCAACCCGGTTCTGGAAGGAGGTACCAGGACATGCCCGGAGGGCCTTAAGAATTTGAATTTGAATTTGAAATATCGAACCAGGATTGACTCACATCACTACCCTGAAAGAAACAAACAGAAGAAGAAGTGTGGCCCACTCCACTGATACGCACCAGTGAGTCTTTGTCCTCTTCAAGGAAGCTACACAACACTCACAAGTTATTTGCAAAGAAGATCACTGCGGAGCATACAATGTTTTTGGGACACTTGATCCGCAGGCAAAGTCCATGCCTGAAAGCCGTAAAAAGAAAGGAGTAATATTATTGGAAACGACGGTCAGCCTAACCAGCCAGGTTAGAAAGATGCTTGACATGTGTCTTGAAACCAGGGTGTGCGTCTTTTGGGGGTTATCAAATCCGCCCAGACCTTAAGGAAACAATGTAGGGGTATATCATCGGAAAAAGTGTCGGATTATTGGAACTCGTTCGCCGGAAGAGGGTCATGAGGAATCTCGACATACCTGGATCCAGGTTTGTGCATATGAGGCATAGCCGGCGCTTGGAGAGGTTGGAAGGTGCGTTTCCATCGACGTTCGCGACCACGACAGTCTGGAATGGAGCCACGGAAGGAGCGGATAGACGAATACCTGGGAAGTTGGGGGATGGTGCAGTGTCTATTGACGGTTGAGATGAGGCAGGAATGAAATCAGATGTGTTCGCATCAATTCCAGCTAAAGGAATAATACGCTGGATGATTGCAGCATCAGCGAGATTGTCGAGAGCGCTAGCATTTCTGGGAATATCGCGATAAAGATGATTATGAACTTTGAGCCACGCGAGGGCATTCAATACCTTTTCCTTGCGCACAATGAGGGGACTCGCTTCTTTCTGAAGGCATTTGGCAGTCTGGGAGTGGGAATGTCATCTAACGAAGGGGAAGAGATGTTGCCACAGCAGATGGCCGTTGAGGGTACGATAATGTGGCCACGAACACCGCTCTGAAACATCGTAATGGAAGTATCAGATTCATGGTCTCGGAGCTGTATTATCCAACATTTTGCGCGACACAAAGATATGATAGCCTCCTCCACAATAGTCAAGCTCTGGAGTTCAACGGAGACAGCTCAGGACAGGATAAACTTCCGGCGATCATGGAAGGAACGCGAGAAGAGGAAGAGGGTATATTGGATCCGGGAGACGATACATTCGATGGAGATTAATATGAACTGGAAAGAGAGTGGGTGCATCAGACTGGAATCGGACAGCCTCAAAGGGAACATGGGCAGGATGATTGATGACAGTAGGGGTAAATTGCAATCTATGGGTTTCCACGAAAGTAGGAATATGGGCCAGCCCAAGAGAGCAGAACATTGTTTAAATCAAAGTTTTAACGATTATAATTTTTGTTTATTTTTAAAGACGGCGAGAGGGGGGTTGCGGGTATGGCATGGTGTGTTGATCAGAGGGAAACGTAGGACAGACGCACCGTTTAAATTTACGGATGACACGATGGAACAGAATTAAGATCCGCTGGAGACACAACCCGGGCCGGACGAAGAGGGAATGGCGTCAATCAGGGACGAAGTACGGGCTAGATGAACAGTGAGTAATCAGCTTGGTAATCAGACTCTAAAAGAATCTTTAAAAAATGTACAACTCAAAGAGTGGGTAGGATCGCGGATAAACAGCCCGGTGTCGAACGACGCATCGAGTCGAAGGCCAGAGGAGGTAAGAGCGTAACGTAGGAAGGAAGCCCAATTTTGTCCCGAGAAGAATACAGTGGGGCACGTCTTGAAAAACTTCGCATATCAGTGTCATTGACTGGATATCGTATTTCCCAGAATACACAGAAACAAGGAAGGCTGAACTGGTCATAGGAGGGACACATAGAGATGCTGCGAAGACTGAGGATATTCTCGAGTGCGCCAGACCAGAGCAAGACCAAGAGGGTGCGAGAATTCCGTTTAGTAACGTAGATAGACATGGCGAGATGTTGCATTGTAGACAAAGAGAGAGCTCAAGGAGAGCTTTGGTTTGGAGACAGGGGTGCGGTCACTCACGATGATGCTGAGGGAAAGGGGGACAGCTCATCAAGGGATGATGGTTATATAATCAAAAATTCTCAAAAAGGGAATTCCGCACATATAAGGAAATCGTATGAAACGCATATGAGTTCATTTTTCGAGCCCTCCCCAAAAACCCACTATATACATAGCGGGAATTATGCGGTGAGTTCACTCCGAAATACACGCCGGCGCCAGCCGCCGCTGTATGCTTACCAGCGTTGGTGCATGTACCATGAATAGTTACTTTGAGAGGGGGAGTATCCACGAAGACATTCCCGAACAGCCTTTTCGACTTCGCATTCTCGTCTTTACCCGAATTCATGGTTTGAATCAAAAGTCGGTCTAACTCGGTGACATCTGGTAGAGATACCACCTCACGCTTCCGTTTTCTTCCACGGTTTTGAGGTTGAGGTAGTAATAATGAGGGATCAACTTTCAGGGAGACGCAGATAGCAGCATGGTCATAGCCGTTGATTTTAGGCTCGACAGTGAACGATTTGATGTTCGGAAATAAGGCACGAGAGCAGATAACATAGTCGATTACCGTTTTGCGGGTACCTTGAAATGATGTATATTCGCCACTGGATGGGCCGAAGCATTCAGCGCCGCTGACGAATACAAGGTCATAATCGGTACAGAGTCGGAATAGGAATTTTCCACGAGGCGAGGCAGGTTTCTCGTCTTTGGATTTGCGGCGAGGGTCATGTATTGATGGTGTAAAGATGTACATCAGTGATTTTGTTTGAGCGCTGACAGTCAGCGGTAGGTAGGTACCAACTCATGACGGTATCCCGCACCGCTCGAAGCTAGGCATACAAAATCCGGCCATCTCGCACGCTTGCACACTGACCCCTGCCTCAACGTTCCCGATACTTATGTCGACCCTTCAAAATACTACTATCATTCCAGAGTTGTATGGGTCACTCGAGTACGAACTATGGACCGCTTCGGTACGTTGCCCTTTGCCACAAGATTTGGGTCCAGCTTCAATTCCTACTGTCACAGGCAGCGGTGTTTTTCAACGGTTGGCGGCATTCTCATCCCTCCGCACTCTCTAATTACCATCAACCGCAGGAATATGCCTCATCCTCTTTGCGGTTGCAGTATTCTTTCTTCAAAAGGCGAAGACTCGGCCGGGGCATCCCGTTTGTTCCTCGTCCTCTCTGGGGTCCTCGTGCTATTTGCACTTGCCCAGGTCGTCCTGGACGTGACTCTCGCTGCCATATTCTTGCAAATGACGCACACTCTGGTAGATGGTGGCTCCGCCATACATTTAGCCTCCATGTACCGGCACATTTATGAAGTGCGTGAGGTCCTTCTCGCTGTCAACAAGTGCGTACACTCCCTTTGGCTAAAAATTCGCTAATTGTCTGTTTAATGTGCAGCGCGATCACTGATAGTGTCCTTGTGAGTATCTATACAATATTCTTACCTGCAGTTGCTTGACAGATAATTCTCAAGCTTTACCGATGCGCCACCATCTGGGGTGCTTCTCGTTATTCCAGGATCGTGGTCGCCTTCCCTTCGCTGCTCATTCTCTCCACTCTCGGTATATCTCAAAGGAATTGGCTATCGCGCATGATTTGATGTCATCCCCTTCAGTGGTAGGTTTGTGGGGAATTTTCGCGATTGACACCGATACTCCAATTCCGTTCTCTCTGGCCCTCGTTACCAATTTCGTTCTGCTGGGCTTGACTGGTACGGTGTTCAGTATCATATCGCACTCCAGCGCTCATGCAGAGATACAGCCGGGAAAATATGGATCAAAGGCCGACAAACAACGATCTTGCTCGGCGTCCAGGCAGGCCGCAGATATAACAGAACTCTGGAGATTATGCGAGTCCTTTATAATCCGATTTAGGGGACTCGTGATAACGAGCCCAAACTTACCCCAGATGCGAGTCCAGCCTGCTGTACTTCGTAAACGTGCTCGTTTACTTGATCGCAAGCGTTACACAACCGTTTGGGGTCGGTTGATTATGCATACGTGGATGGAATCCAACTCACTTTCCGCTGCCCACAGCTTGTGTCAGGCGTCGCCTGGGGTGCACTCCCACAGGTGGTAGTGCGTGACTTGTCCTCCTACCTGTTCAATCTACTGATTCTGGGGTGATATCATTAGAATATCGTGCCCCTGATGATCATGTTTCGCGTGGGCATCGCAAGGAATACTGGCGAGCAGGAGGGAAACTTGCGCACGTTTTATGGCGGCAATGCAGGCAGCTTCGAAATGAACACACTGTTGAAAAGTAGTGCACAATAATATTGAATTCACGGCCCGGCACCCCTTGACTTGACCCCATGTAACATGAAGCGGAGGGACGTGGAAGCACAGACGTCAAGCGCAGAGGATAGTGATATCGTACGACAGATATGATGCTAAAGCCCTCTGGGCATGTCCTGGTACCTCAGACAGCCAAATAATTGAAACTTCTACGTGTTCCGGAACTTGAAGAAGGAATTGTATGTATATAAATGTCTGCTAGAGCCATTATACGTGGCTCAAGGTTCTCACGGGTCGACCAGCTCAAAATTGGGTCCAGTGACCCTTACAAAGATAAATTTAATTGGAATGATATTCAAGTCAAGAGGGCGAATGAGCAAGTGTCAGTTCCAAGTATAAATTGGAGGACTCACATTTGTGGCGATTTGACGTATTAACGGGCTGAGCCGCAGTGGTCGTGGAACTTGAAGGAAAGAATTACAGTGACAGGCAGGTGTGAAACTGTAAAAGATCTGGTCTTCTGTGAAGAAAGATTACTTAGTCCAACTAATAATCTAGTCACCGAACAGTCTTACGTTGAGCGCGAAGCTTCAAGGCAACAAGACAGATAAATCATCAACTTGCTACTGCTAACCTACACACAAGGCAATCGGAATGTGTTATATTGTGGCGAGTCGTGATATGAGGTCTCAATAGAGAGGATGCGCAAAAGCCGCATGCGGGTTTCAAAGCTGCACACGGTAATATACTTCTTTGGCTCTCGGGCACCTCTAGGAGTGTTGAATCACAACCTTTGACCAAGAGAGCCACCTCCAAAAAAAGCCGCCTGCAGTCAGCTTGCGCACCAAAAAAGCCGCATGCGGCTTTGCGCATCCTGTCTAATGAGCCTGTAGCATCACTAGTTCACACACAGTTGAAGGGGACAGATGTCTTAGTACGCTAATGCAAGACGCAGCAGATAAGTGGGTAGCAAGAGTGATGATCATTTGCAGGCCGAGAGGCTTCAATTTATACACAGAGACTATCTAGAATATTCTCAGAGGCTCCACCGGGCACAGGTACAGCTAACCCAAACTGACTGCATGTTGAAATATGCCTCGAGACTCGTCGAGAGAACGTCACAAGCGAGCCGAGTCAGAAATCTCGTTGTAATCCGGTAGTGTACATGGCGACAAATACACTACTTCACTATGGTCACTACTTTTATACTGAGCGCTGCTGTGACTAATATTTATCACTTCCATCTCACTCGCACTGGTTCAACAATGCGCCCGACTCCTACTGGCTGTAGGTGACCACGGAAGGTTGACGGAAGGCAGTGCCGGCGCTAGTAGATGCCGAGCTCGGAACAGTTCGCACAGCCCAATTCCAACACTGCACAACCAAATCACGAGACCGAGGGTGGAATATCCATCATATAATTTATAAACGCATTGACTGAGACTCATAATAAGCCGGAGGATCTCGGAATCGTAAAATTTAATTGGAGGAATTCAGACATCAAGTCCAACGATTGGGGGCGATTCGCGAATAATTAATTGATTAGCGGTCCGATCAAGACGGAGTCAATCCTTCGATTTAGGGCTGGGGCAAAACCAAGCAAAACAGTAAACTTGTTTGAACCCCTGAATACGGATCAATGTAACGAATGTTCGTGACTGTGACTTCTTTGCTCCGAATCACCACAAGGACGGATCGGAGGGCCCACAGCACTACTATCCTGCACTTATCGGTCTTGGTTTCTCGCGGTCTAGACTTTAACTGTTTCCAGTACACAGTCAATTCTGCTCGACGAAGAAACGCGCCGCAACATCACGGAAACGTCCTCCGGCTTGATTTAGACCCGAGGGCGGGCCGTATCTCTCTGACCTGAACCATCATGTCGACTAGCGTCGACAGCGAGGGACAAATTGCTTCCCTGATGAAGAGAAAAGGACGGGCATGCGACATGTGCAGGCGAAGGAAGCGTACGCTACGGATTAAATTGTCAAATCGCGGCTCACGACCACCCAGGGCGCTGTCAGCAGTATCTTTTTTTCAACGAGAACCTCTAACGCCATTTACAGGTGACGGGGGCGACCCGTGTGGCCGTTGTATCACCCATAACTTCGCATGCACATACGTAGAACCTACTGCGGTATCCTTTCTATCGTTTCAACGCAGACCCCTGATCTGTCTCACTCGTCCTGGCAGGTTCGGAACGTCTCTTTGATCCAGAATTCAGATTCAGATGGAGATGATTACATTGAAAATCTGCGGGGGCGGCTGGACGCCGTGGAGAGAACACTTCACCAAACGTTGGCTCGGGAACCAACGGTAATTCGCCACATTCATGGCCTCACAAATCCAATCTCGCCTCCACACCCTGATGACTCTGAATTCAACGATATCGCGGAAAGTTTCCGTGCATTGTCTCTCGAGGGCCCTCCTCCCGATCCTGGGTTCCAAGGGAAATCCAGCGCTGCTATGCTTGTCAGGGCAGCAGTTTCTGCGAAGTCCGACCAGCTGAGGCAGTCTTATTCCTTTTATCGCGATACCAAACCCTGGGCACTGAAACCGGTACGTCCGCCCCCTTGTGTACGACAATATAATCACGACATCATATCTCAGTGGGAACATCGCCCGAGTGTTGTGCATTATACTTTCCCAGACAATAATCTGATGGCCTCGCTTGTATCTCTCTACTTCTCCAACGTCAACATGTTCATCCCACTCCTCCATCGTCCAACATTCGTCCAATGTATAAGCGAAGGGCTGCACATGCACCACAGCGGATTCGCGGCGACGGTGCTTCTTGTCTGTGCCGTTGGTTCGCTCTACGGGCCAGGGACGGATGCGTCTTATATATCCGAGGAGGGCCGGGGGTGGGAATGGTATGATCAAGTTACACTCTCCGGCCACACCCTACGCCAGCAACCCACATTATACGACCTTCAAGCTTACTGCGTACGTCCACTATCTGTTATCCTCCAAACAAATTTTCTGATCCGTATCGCAGCTCGCAGCTGAGTTCCTTAGCTGGACATCCACTCCTCGGAACTGCTGGTCCATTATCGGCTTTGGGATGAGGATGGCACACGATATCGGCGCTCATCGGGGGACGTCTTCTACAACAACCGAAAAGGAGCTCGAAAAACGGGCCTGTTGGCGAGTGGTTGCATCCCCTCTCGATCCTCACCATTTACGACTCCGAGCAGGACCCTCCTCTTTTTAGATTCCGAACTGAGCGCCCTATTAGGTCGTACACCGTACCTCTACCCTCAAGAGTGTGTGCATCCACTCTTAAGATAGTCTCGGCAACTCATGTACCCAGGATCGACCTCAGCCTCCCAACGGAGTGCGACGACGAGTATTGGGAGGAAACTGGGCCCGGCCACCAACCTCCAAAGGCGCCCTCCACCATTACCTTCTTTGCGACTCTCCTAGATCTGTACCGGTTATTCAACTTCATAATCCGCCTCGTTGTATGTCCCAAATCCCCCTCCCAGATCTATCTCGGCATCTGATGTACGTATCCTCCAGTACGGCCCCAACAATTACCGTTTCAGAACTTACGTCAAAGACTTGCCGCGTGCTGTCGCCGAGCTCGACAGTACACTTGACAAGTGGTTGCCCAACATTCCCGCCCATCGTACGTCCATTTCTGCGTAGACGCAGCTCGTGCTAAATCTCACTTTTTCTTCTGCATTAATTGAGTGGCTTGGAACCACGACCGCGTCGACACTGTGTTCGGTCGTCAGTCGGCAGCACTGCATTGCTTCTACCACTACGCGCGAATTATGCTCCACCGGCCCTACCTGCCCGCGATGCGCCCAGCGACCCAAACGGTGTGTTTATGTGACCCCGTTACCTCATCGTCGTTCCGACGCGCATCTTCAGGGTCTCCCCGCACAAGAAATATGCAATACTGCTGCTCGCGAGTGCATTTTAATCGCAGATACGCACCAGCGTCTTCACCCTGACACTCCACTGTTGTTCAGCCAGGTATGGTAATGTTATTTGTAATTTTTATGCATTCACTGACTTGATTGCGCCCTTAGAGACCCATATTCACCGCTGCCATGGTCTTACTACTCGATAGATGGGGCCCTTCTGTGGATCCGACAGGCGAAGCCCAGCATCTCACACACATCCATACGGCGATTGAAGTGCTGAAGGCTCACCAAAGGCAGTATGTGTGCATTGGTTAAGTGCCCGTCTGTACTCGCTGACCATGTATGCACCGATAGCTGGCAATCCTCCGCATTCTACGTGTGCGTTTCGCCTCCTCACTTTCTCGCATCATTGATTTGCGAACTTTTTTAATCCAGGGAAGTGCTGGAGAGGCTGCTTTCAATCGACCATTTTCCGACCGCGACCGCGCAATCTGACGCCTTTGAGGCGCTCCAGTACGATCCAAACTTCTTCCCGACGATCGGAGAGGGTCCATCACACGCCTCTCGTCCTGGCCCTGCCGTGTCATCTGCCCAGGCCAAAACGGCTGCGGATAGCGGCATTCCTCCTCACCCCTTCAGTATCCCACTGGCATTCGTGGGCGACGAAGAGATTGGCACGACATCGTCCCGTCGTCCCCGCAGAATTTCGTAGAGATATTGCTATGCAGGGCGGTTTTGAGTGCAACTACAATCTAGGCCCTCCTTATTGGTTTATCACGCCCAGAATTTCAATTAGAACCTAGTCAAAGGGTCGCCTGCTAAGAAATATGGACGATGAAAGTTTCAGTAACATTCTCTCGTTACTTCCGTCAGTATGCTCTGAGCAACGGTGACATGAGAGGAAACATGTGTTGCGGCCTTGAACCTGGCCGCACCCCTGATTATCCCTTTGGAGGCTAGGGCCGCGGACAAAATTTTGAGATTTTAAGCTTGAAATCTAGGTCCGAACCGGACAAACCAAGCCTTCAGAGCAGAAAGGGTACGTCGAGTGCGGACAGAAATGGCTAGCCTCGGTGAATTTTTCGGTGCAACATCCAGCATCAGCATCACAGCATTGTCAAAAATGGGTGGAACATTACTGGATCTAGTCGGAAAACACCACAAACGGAGTCGGAGGCGAAAACACGAGTTTTCAGCGGCTTGGAAGCACCAAAACGATCCTTTTGGGGTGATGCAACCAACGACGGCGGGGACAAAATCCAGGCGAAAATCGGCGCGGACAAAGAAATACTAAAAATATTGGTTCCGGAAATTGTTTTTGCTAGCATCCAAAGGAATAATCAGAGGGATAATCGGGGGTCCTGCTATTGCAAGTCTCCTGGCGCGGAGGAAGTCTAGAAAGGGAGGAGCGCGCGATTACGTGTTGTCGAGGTCCAGACCGCGCCGCCGAATACTGCCGAGTGACATGACAGCCTGGGAGTCTTTGGGCGCGCATCTTCTGATTCATGCCTTCACCCTTCATCGCGCAGTCCGTCCTATCCGACGGGGAGCCATCCTTGCCCCCAGAAATCGAGCAAGAAATCTTCGGATGGACCGCCATTCACTACCCCAGTTCGATACCAACCCTGATGCGTGTCGCACGCCGGGTCCAGCTTTGGGGAGTTTGCAATGTGTACTTCCGACATATAACTAACTACTGGTTTGAATGAAATAGGGTGGAGCCATATCTGTTCAGGGTCATCATGCCACCACCTGGGCCTCCGTATAGCATCATAGAAAACGCTGTCCTCCGACCTACCCCCCAATCGAAGCCGGCGAGTTTCTACCGAGACGCCGTCCGCTACGTGCACTTTGTCTACCAATCCGAAACGTCCCCGGCGGTCCTCAAAGTGCTCACCCGAACTCGTAATGTCGTGGTCACCGGCGACTGGCCGGGCCCAGACCCGGCTGCAGAACTCATCCAAATCCTCCTCGAGATGGATTTGCGCAGGCTCAGCCTATCTCTCGAAGACCTATTCAGCGGCCGCGAACACATCGACCTAAAACACCCCCTTTTCAACTCCATCACGCATCTCCACCTCTTCGATCACGCCGCCTCCATCGCCGCGCAACTCTCGCCGCACATCAGCTCGCTCCCTGCGCTCACACACCTATGCTTGAATAATAGCGTCCCGGACCAGATCCTCCACGCCCTCTTATCCGACTGCCCCCACCTGCATCTCCTCGTCACCCTATGGTATTTCCTAATCGCCCGCACTGCGCCGCGTGACCCCCCCGTTTCGGATCCTCGATTCGTTGTTGGGTCGTACAAAGACTTTGAGGACGAGTGGACCGCCGGAGCCCACGGTGCGCCCGACTTTTGGACGCTTGCGGAGGAGTTCGTAGCAAGGAAGCGCAGCGGGGCCATTCCGGGTGTGTATTGCAATCCAATTCCGCCTAGATCTTACGTGCATCTCAATGCCCGAATGCAGAGTCTTGCTACTGGATGGGCGACGAGGCGTAGCTTCGCGATTCCCCCGCAGCGGCCCGAACCATCAGCGCCACCTCAGGCCGAAGCGATTTTTGCAACTTCCGCTGAGCGGGCGCATATCACAGAACGTCATGTCATGTTGAGTTGCACGGAGTTTTATTTAGTACTCTGCTCCGACGGACCGACCACCCTGATATTGAACCTGAGGGGTGATTTTCTCCCCCCATGTTTTGCCTGCAACTAAGTGGATGCGCGCCGCGCGCGCCGGCTGAGTGTGAGTTGAATATCGAAATTCAATGTCTGCCTAGGTAATGGCAGAAAGTGAAGGAATGGAAGGTTTTTGGCAGGAGAACATAGGCATTTATTTATATTCAATAGATGTCATAATCGGAGTTTACCCCCACGAAGCATTCAATGTTCCCGCTCGGATGCGTGGAATCGAGCCCTGTGTCGGGCGGTCCAGGTGAGCCCATCATGAATTGGGAGGGGAAAACAACTAACATGATACGCACAAGGTACCCTGGCCAAGCCCCGCGGTGCAACGTATGTACCATCGTTTGCATGTGAGTCCCCAGCTATAATGCACTGAGAAGGACACACTTTGAGTTAGTGGACAATTATTGCTGAACCTTTAGGTTTGGCTGCCCAGGAGAACATCGATTTTGCGAATCAGTTTTTGATCTGTTTGTCATGAAGAATTGGTCATCACAAGAAAAAAATTGAAAAGCAAGTGAGGAAAGAGAAAATAAGCAATGAAATGGAGTCATATTTTTCCAACCTTCCTTCTTTGAATTCCTGCGTGCTAGCTCGTTTCATTCACAGAAAGCAATGCAATTCTCTTAAGTTCAATTTTGGTCATTAGTCATTTCTGCTTGATGTTCGGGTCAGTATCCGTTGACGTGGGACTTTCGGACCAGTGTTCGCCCAAAGGGCTAAGGCCTTAAATGTTTAAGCCCTTAAAGAGGCCTTAATTAAGGCCTTAAGGATTTTTTGGCCAGGCCTTAAGCCCTTAAGAAGGGCTTAAATTATCGGCTATCAGTTGTCTTTCGGGTATATAATCGAATTCAACTTGTCGTCGGCTACCTTGGTCACGGTGTGTCCCTCAGCTAAGGCCCTCAGAAAGCTTACCCTTTTGAGTTTCATGGGTGAGAAAATTATGTGCCTGTGGATTTTTTGCCGACTTGGCATTGTATT
This sequence comes from Mycena galericulata, assembly GCA_029289565.1. Classification (NCBI taxonomy): domain Eukaryota; kingdom Fungi; phylum Basidiomycota; class Agaricomycetes; order Agaricales; family Mycenaceae; genus Mycena; species Mycena galericulata. The sequence continues at coordinate 143,771 of JARKIA010000129.1, read as the reverse complement.
GTGATTGTAAGGCAGGGGTCGTATGCCCACTCGCTTCGACATGGACAGAGAAGCTTGCCACAAGCTTAAGCAGTCTACAGCCAAATCTCAAAGGAGCCCGAGAAGAAGACCAACCACGAACTTTTGACCTGCGCCAAAATGCGTGAGAAAATACTCTTAAGGGCTTAAAATGCCCTTAAATTTAAGGCCTTAGCCCTTATTAAGGCCTTAAGAGCCCTGGGAACCTGATTTAAGGCCTTAAGGGCGAACACTGTTTCGGACAACCTCCGAAATTCGGATGTTGTTCGGACGCAGAAAGTGATTGGCAAATATTTCCGAGTCGACAACATCTTTGCTTGCTACTCCTGGTCTCCATGTTGGTTCTTGCTACATAACAAGGGCTCAGTGTCACCATGTCCATATATATGATATGGGGAATTCATTGTTCTATCCACTACCAAGACCTGAGTCATTCTCATTGTGCCCCTCAGGCGAGGCTGAGTATTCATGATAATATCCCTGTCCACACCTACCGTCTTTACTATGAGCCCAAATATTTATCTTGTATCTTGTAGTAACACATTAGTAGCACATTATAATTAATGTTTCATCATCAGAGGCAAGAGACGAGCAAGCAGTTCACTGGTGCATCCACCTAAAGGTTCAGCACCCGCCTCGAAGAGGCCTAATCCCAGTCATATGCTTGAGTCGTAAATTCATACACCAACACTGCCTTGTTAACTATGAATTTTTTGGCTACACAGAGACTTTTGCAGGGTCAAGTTCGGGGGAACCAGATGCGGTGCGTGAGCACGACCCACAGTAAATTCATTGAGCCAGTATCCACAGAATTACAATCATAACTTGTATTAGCACATGTCAGGAAATTAAATTATCCGTTGTTCATGTCACAGAGGAACCAGGCCCATATTTCGGTGGTCAACCAGAAATATTTAGTTGGGGGAACATAAATTCTTGATCCGTGTCAAGGGTTATGATTAAGCATAGAGGACAGGGACAGACGTTTCTTTCGAGCATAACTGTTACATGCGAGACCGAGTTTGTTTTAAAATTTAATCTGACCAGACTCCAAGACTCGCGCTTGACATCTGGAAATGTGCAAAATGTGCAAAATTCAGGTGTACTGCTTGTTCACACCGCTTATCACCATTACCAGCCAAACAGGGTTTTTCCGACAAAGTAAATAGTTCAGGATTGTTGAAGATTGGATCCCGGAGGACGTGCAGCAAGGCGCGACGAGTACAAAGACAAGATAATGATTGATCACATGATACATTCGGGTCGGTAATCTAATCACGTCTCGACTCTACCTACGACTTCCAACAAGGATATGCACCAATGTTGAGGTGGGTTTTCCTTTGAGATCGTACATGTAACAAGGGCGTGCAACAAACCCTGTTCTTTTTTTTTGGCTGGGATAATCTAGAATCACAATCTCAATTTGATCTCAATCACCGCTGACCACTATTATCAGCGACTGCTTAGTGGGCCAAACTAGTTAGTGGGCCACTTGCATAATGTAAGGTGCTGTGATGTAGAATTCCCGGTTTTGGCGCTCATAGGATGGAATATGACCTATGGCGACGCTGTAAGTATGTGAAATTTCAAGGTAGAGTGATGCGGCGATCAAAAGTTGTGGGAGGTTCCCGATCAAGATGCCGGCGTGTGAACATCATTTCGTATCTCCGAACGGCCGTGGCGCTCATCTTTGACTTGTTTCTCCAACAATTCTTCGCCGATTCTCAAGTTTTGGGGCTCGTTGGAATCCCTTGACTCGATTTAATCACTCCGTCGCGCAATATATGTGGAAACGCCTCTCCCTCGCCTCTTGGACTGTTCAAGATCATCTCAACCTGATCCCGGGTGATACAATCTGGTCACCTCTATAGCGATCCATCCGTCTTGGCTACGGATTTGGAACTTGGTCGTCACATTCGATACCGCTAACCCAGTTTTCTCCCACATCGATTTAGCTTTTGACTGCGCGACTTCCCGTTCACGCTGGGCTACTACCCTGAACCAACGAAGTTCAGTTACGCCAAAAGATGGAGTTTGTTAGATAGGTTATGGGTATGTGGGGGTCATCCTTTGCATTTCGGTATGTCCTAATACTTCCCCTGGAGCCCTCTATATCTTAATTTTGGGCATAGTTGTGCTCTGTGCTTTAGAGGGCAACCCACTCTGTCTGAAGCGCAATTCCACCCATCCCCGATGGCTGGAAAGGCAAATCGTTACGGCCCGATATCTCTCAGATTTCCAGTTTGAGTGTATACAATAATGTATCTGTGTCCATTCAATATGATTTGGGATACACTGGGGTGAATTGTATGGGTACGAACAAATGATTTGGCTGGGTGGCCCACTAACCCGTTTTTTGCCATTTTGGGATACCCTCCGAAGAAAAATTCGGTATGCCATGATAGACTCGTGTCCAGTCCCTACGTTCAGAGTAACAGATAGAGTAGTAACAACATAGTGCAATTTATTTGAGGTAGATCCGACAAAAACTGAGCAAGAAAAAAAAAGTGCGGGAAGGGTTACTCGAACGTAGGGACTGGGAGAACTTAGTAGGGGAAAGTGCCATTAGAAATGGCACGTGACAATAAAACTGACTTGGAAAAATTTCGACGTTAGGAATTTTTGACCATTCTCAAATGAGATTATGAGGAAGAGGAAAGTCACAGCAGTATTTGAGAAAAGGGTCACTGCACTCACATTGTCCCAAATTTCCTTTGCTATGTCGCAAAGAAGAGAATAGTTCAGGGTCGGCAGCCGGACCGAATGGCACTGCCACCCATCAACCCCTATGACTGTAATTCGTCTCTGCTATTGCTCTTGCTCGGTGCATTTCAGAGTTCACATAATTAGTATGGATGATTGAAGCACCCTTAGCTGTGATTATCTTCCTCAGCAGCAACCATAACCACCCTTGAACAGGTATACAACATTGAGATATTTTTGTCACAAAATATGAGGTTGGCCGGTGTATATGGAGGCAGATAATGAGTTGAAGTGTTGCAAAAACTCAAAAAACATGTCTAGTTGGTATTCCCTGATGTACCTGACCTCCAGTAATCCAGGCTGGCTGACGGACGGCTGTATATGAAAATACCAAAATAAGACTGTCTTATTCACTGTGCAACGAAATCTGAGTTTTGAGAGACAACGCATACACATAAACGTATCCACAACTTTTCTACGACTCCAAAACCTAATCGGCCGAGGTTGAAAATCCCGAACGTCGAAATCTTTCTAAGTCAGTTTTATTGTCACGTGCCGATTCTATTGACCATTTTGCGTACTAAGTTCTCCCAGTCTCTACGTTCGAGCAATAGTTCCGCCGCTTTTTTTTTTCTCTCTCAATTTTCATCCAATCGACTCAAATCTTTTTGCATTATACTCCGCTGTCTTATTGCTCAACGTAGAGACTGGGTACGAGTCTAATGCCATGATACCTTGGCGTAAATTCGCGGAAAATATCTCGTCTCACTCACAGGATGCATACCTTGGTTCCACAGCCCATATACCTGTATCTGCCTCACTTTATGCATTGGCCCGAGGTCAAAATTGCTAAGGTGGCCCAGTAACCAGTCTCAGATAATAAATAAATTGATTGGATGGCATGTGCATATGTAACAAATAACACCTAAACAAGTTCTCGCAGCAAACATTAACGTAAATAACAATATGGCTCAGGGACAGTCGTGAGTTCTAGTAGGACCCATGATAATCCCTTCTGAGGCATGTTCCGTGGCCGGACAAAATTTTGGGATTTTGGGCCGCGAGGCTAGGTAAAGTGATTATCATAGGTCCTGTTCTAGCTGTGTTCTCGAATCCTTTTTCTAGGTCGATTGGGGGTGGTTTCTCCGCAGCAGCTATGGCAGGTTCGGCCAACCAGAACACGGGGTATTGTCTCTGGATGTTATTGATTAACAGTGCAGAGACCAGGATGAGTGTCGAAGAAAGGAGGACGACAGGGAGGTAATACCATCCCATTGGGTATACCTCGGGGCTGACGGCTGCAAGAAGAGCCGTCGCGCCAGCAGGTGGGTGTGTCGTCTCGGTGATCTGCATTACAACGATAGCGGCGGCAACTGAAAATGAGCCGGCTAGCCAGCGAAGCTGGTCGAGGTGTTCGGTCGGAAGGAGGCCGAAGAGCTTCGTGACACAGACACCAATGAGGGCGCTGATGAAATGCCCTCCCATGACTGCTCGAGGCTGGGAGAATGGTTTCTCTATGGCCCCATAGCAGAGGACTGCAGAGCCAGCCTGGAGAAATGAGTTCTGAGTCTTCGACCGTATTGTTGATAACTTACATAACTGGCAATTATCGATGGTACATGGCGCTGCAGAAAATATTGCGGATAGCCGAAGACAGCCTGAAGGACCGAAAGACCGAGGAATGCGCCGATGAATGCCCAAAACCACATAATGTAGTCGGGTTGCTTAGGTGGAGGTGTGGAACGGTAGCCAAACCAGCGAGAGATCCAGTGAGGGAGGCGTGCAAGGGGACTCCGGTAGGAAGTCATTTCAACACGCTGGCAATAAATGGTGAGTCGGAGCCCTCCGTTCGAGTATAAATATGAAAGCACCGGGTGTTTATGGGATGCGGCATCACCCAGTCATCCGGAGGCCAAGCAACCATGAGATGATCCATGCTCTTTTCATTCGCGGCGCATTGGCACGAGCAAATGGAAAGGCGAATGAGCCAGAAATAGACTTCAGCGTGCGAGAGTTGTGAAAGCGCGAGGCTTGGCGGTGACCCGAAATACCTGTTGGTCTCGTTCTTCGAGCTGGAAATCGAAGAAGCGCTTTTAGTACTACTAGGCGCTACTTCACCCTGTACAAGGGGCAAAGGAACCCCGCTACTAAACTTAAAATTAGTTTGCTGCGCTTTTAATGAGACGGTGGGAGACACTGCTGGCCTGACATACCTCCGTATTGCCTGGAAATTAGATCCTGAGCATGGCGGCTCCGAGTTTCTGCGATCGCAGACACTATCACCATGACATGTCCAGGGCAGAGGGTTACAGGAACGAGTCTATGAGAGAATGGAAGATATTGGGACGCTTCGCAATGAAGAGGCTGTGAAAGCATGTGTTTGAGATCTTTTCTCGCGTTTATTCCCACTCCGATGGCCAAGTCCCAAGAATCCGGCTACATTCCAACCATGACAAATAGTGCCATAGTGTGTATCAAACCTTGGACAAGCGCTAAAGCAGCAGTAAAGTCCCAAATATGCTTTATTCACCCAAGCAGTCTGATCACGACCCAGGATTCTCTTCCGAACTGGTGTCAATTTTCAACACACTTTCTGCCCTGTCCAGTCACAACTACGATGGGGTGAGTTGATAAACGAACGGAGTTTAAGAGAAAGTTTGGGGAGTTGAGGGCAATTGGCACCTATGTCATCGAAGAAATACATTCTTTATGTGCATTAGTCTAAATATTAGTGCTATGGCTCCTTCTTTGGCTATCGGAAAGTTTGCCGAGACTTGGAGTAATGAATTGAACTGGATTGAATTGTTTTCCTTTTTTTGAAGGATTTCTTGTAGCTCGTTGCGGAACATAGGGTGTGGCCATTTTTTCTTCCATTTTGAGTCATTTTTGATCTTTTTGACCATTTCCCACTCTGCACACTCAATTCTGATTGTATCGCTCTGAAAAATATATGAGTACTAGTTGAACCACAATGGAATTCCATGTTTATATTTATTCCATCTGAGTAATATGTAGTAGAAATTATCACTCTTTCAAACAGATCTCCTCCCACAAGGGGAGATGTTGATACAATACTTCGGGCCGTGATTACAGCAAACATACGTGAATTTCAGAGGTCACCTCATCACCATATTTGTCATTTGTGCCCTCTGCTGGCCAGACGATGCAATTGAATGTGAAGATCTTAGTGACTACTCAAGTACAATGTTTCTACATGGTATATTGACCAGTTACTCAGAGATTTGTTCTAGATCTCCTATGAGGTCCTTAGAATAGACCCCATGACTCACAGAGTCCGAGAAAACCAGTGTAAAGGATGGAAAGGGGAAACATGATCAGCAGTTGCTCCCGCACCACAGAACACCCAGCATCCGCCCGTCCGAAGCAGGATACTAATGGATATTACGCGGATGGCGTGCGGAATGAGATAACTTAATGAGTGCGGAGAAAGAGATCCTAGCGAATCGACGGCATCGGGCAATAAACTGTTCAGAATATACGAGTTGTTGGTTGTTGTAAAGAACCAGCAGTGGTTCTTCGAGACACACAAAAATGTTGGGGATCAGCATAATAGTTATATTAATTCTACATAGGTTACAGAGCTACTTATATAGGTATTGAAGAGCTCCAAGTCATAAGGAGTCATAATGCAAAAGAATAAATAAGAAGGTACGAGAACATACGGTGATGTCCGAGTTGCCCGATGCCCGAAGCATTACGGTTCCGGGCTATTATCAACATAAACTGTACGGGAGCTACCGAGTGCGGATCCTGCCAATTAGGAATTGTACAGTGCGTGCAAACTAGTGAAAGAGGGGGCGAATGGATAAGTGCGAGGACGCACAAGTGGATGTGTCTGGCCTCGCCTAACCGCATTAAGCTCCTACCATGTAGTGATAGCGAGGGAGGAGACATCTCCAGGAATTTTGCCAATATGTAATCAATACTTCAAGTAAAACAGCACCAAGTTGCTCTTCTGGGTCCCTGTACCAAATACGCTGCAAATTCCACAAGTAAAATTCTTCGTTTCTGGCGGGAATATTCTAGGATTCATTTCCCACCCTGCGCTGTGTCCAGGTTCATAGTTTCATATGCCACTCTAGCTTGTTTTCCATCCCACAGCCTGAGGAAGGTTTGCTCAGCTTCAATCAGTGTATCTTCGATGTCCTTACGCAAGCCCTCTACTCTTGTTAAGCATTGTATTCTGCCTCCAATAACCATGTTGATGATACGATGTTTACCTTGAAGACTCGGTGTCATTGCTTTACACATGTCAACGTCACTGGTAATTTTCCAAGTGGTTGAGAAAGTTCTTGGCAGACAACAGCCACTCTCAGAGTCATAAGAACGTTTATTCTTGCCAATTTAGTGTCATATTCCCCCGCAGCATGTGTGATGACAATGTTCCAGCTCAGGGATGCGTTGAAAAGTCAAAGCCAGTAATATATACCAAACTATCCAATTCACGAAGCACATGCACGCCTCAATAGACCTACAGCTTGGTTAGAGCTTTCTTTCTTACCAATCTTGTCAACCACTGAAGGTGAACGAAATGAGCGCGGCATTGATGGAAAGCTGAACACCAACGGGATTTAACTCGGCCATCACGATTCGGGAGTTGCCGAGAGTTGCCGAGACCATCGCTACTGGACATTTCGATGCGGAAACAAATACTTCACAAGGGATGAAGGCCTTCAAACCGCGAGGGACGGCCCTGGTCACATTATCCGGCTATAAATGGCCTTATTAGGGCGGAAAAAAACACAAGCCGTTCGACGGGCCGTCGGGACAAAAGTCCGTCACCTCCCACAAAATCCTCGACGGAACGAGCACGGCACCCGTCGCACGGGACCCGCTGTCAAATCGTCGCAACAGGCACGGCGAACAGCCCTACGGTCCGTGGGGTGATGTACAGTATGGTCACCTCCGAGGGCAAACAGCCAAGAAATGACCCAAGCGAGCAACATTTTGCACTTCTACAAAATTTTGCATCGCCCCGTCAGATCCTATATATTAAGAGACAACGAACACTGCCACACAAAAAGTCACCTGATATAATCACGGGACAAACACGGGACTCGGAATCCACCCGTGCACGGCGAACCCCGGGACTCGGAATCCGCCGTGTGTTGGTGAGCTCGGAATCCACCGGGGTTTGCCCCAACAAGCTGTGGACCCGTCGAAGGTACGGACCGAGCGCAGCGAGCGTCCGTGCCAAAGGCAGGGTCCTAAAGCTTGTATTATGTATAGATCCTATACATGAAAACAAGACTTTGACAGGAAGTCACGCTTTGTTTCCTTATTTGGACGTCATCACGTGAATTCGGTATTATCGGCCGTCGGGCGAACCGGGGGACTCGGAATCCGCCGTGCGTTGGCGAACTGAGAATCCGCGGGGTTTGGGGCGGGAGCCCCAACGAGCTGTGGACCCTGCCGAAGGTGCGGACCGAGCGGAGCGAGTGTCCGCGCCGAAGGCACGGGTCCTAAAGCTCGTCTCTCTTGGGCCATTACGTGTCACGTAACGAGGTCCAGACCGCGCTGCCGGGTGCTGCCGCCGAGGACATGACAGCCTGGGAGTCTTGGGGCACGCTCAACAAATGGTCTTCTGATTCATGCCTTCAGCCTGCACAGCGCATTCCGTCGTACCAAATGCTGACTTGGAGGCATCCTTGCCACCGGAAATCGAACGAGAAATATTCGAATGGACCGCCATTCATCATCCCAGCTCGATCCCAACCCTACTGCGCGTGGCGCGCCGGGTCCAGCTTTGGTGAGTTTTTGTATACTTCCGACATGAAACTACTGGTGCGAACGTGATAGGGTGGAGCCATATCTGTACAGGATCATGATACCAGAACCCGGGCGCCCGTATAGCATCGTAGAAGATGCTGTCCTCCGACCTACCTCCCAATCGAGGCCAGCGAGTTTCTACCGAGACGCTGTCCGCCACCTGTACTTGTCCTACCAATTCGACGCGTCCCCGGAGGTCTTGAAAGTGTTCACCCGAACTCGTTATCTCGCGGTGACCGGCTCCCGGGTGGACAGTATCTCGCCTTCAGAACTCATACCTATCCTCCTCGGGATGGATTTGCGGAGGCTGAGCTTATCTCTCGAGGACCTATTTGGCGGCCGCGAACACATCGACCTAAATCACCCCCTTTTCAACTCCATTACACATCTCGACGTCTTCGACCATGTCGCTTCCATCGCCCCCCAAATTTCGCCGCACGTCACCGCGCTCCCCGCGCTCACCCACCTGTGCTTGAACAATGGCGTCCCGGGCCACATCTTACGTGCCCTCTTGTCCGACTGCCCTCGACTGCGTGTCCTTGTCAACCTCTGGGGGATCGCCAGCCCTGCTCGTTACTTTGCCCGCAATCCACCCGTTTCGGATCCCCGCTTTGTCGTTGGGGTGTACAGCGACTACAAGAACGAGTGGATAGCTGGCGCCCGCGGCGCGCTGGATTTTTGGACGATCGCAGAGGAATTCGTGAGGCGGAAGCGCAGCGGGGGAATTCCGGGTTTGTACTTGCTTACTACGATCCAATTTCGCCGAGATCTTATGTGCATCTCATGGCCGATACTAGAGTCTTCCTACTGGATGGGTGACGAGTCAACAGAGGTGTAGGCTTTCGCGAATCTTCACTAGCCCTGCAGCGGTCCCATTAATGAATGAACAATCAGGCCTCAAGTCGACGCTGACTGGGGTACTTCTTCTGTTCACTTCTTTTCAGTTCCTTCGCCGCCAGGAATGAAGAGAAGACCTGTAGCAACGGATATCCTCCGTGGATCTCCGCATTTAATTTTTCTTGCAATCCAGAATTCTTCCGAAGTTCGAAGCCCTCGACGAATGACTTCAATGAGAAGCAGACATTGTTGCTATGATCTTCGCCGTCCTTGGTCGAGTGATTAGCTTCTTCAAGTCATGGATGATAGTTCCTCGCCCTGCTTGCGGCTGTGGCGAGTATGTAGACCAGTACACCAGCTAAAAGTGCTCCCTACACCCACGTACAGCCATGCGCCCGGTATTCGCTCCTTTCAAAGTTGGAGATCACTGCACGGGAATCCCCGACGGCATGGAAGACGGTCCGACGGCCCGAAATGCACCCCCGCGTCGTGACCACGTCACAACCACGTAACGACTGCGTCTCCTACTACCATGACTCCGATGAGTAGCTATTTGGACGGACTAACACATTCCCAACTCAACGATGAGGCAAGAAATCGAACTTTTTCAAACTACACAATCGTAAAACGCCACCAGGGACGAAAATTCTTCAAAGCTAAAGACTTTCGCGGCGCAGCTCTGTGCTATGAGCTTGCAACGAAGGCCACCGATCAGGTGCCGATTTACTTCTCCAACCTCGCAGCTGCCTATCTCAAGCTCGGCAGGTGCGTCGTTTCTTTTCGGCTAGTTGGATTGAGCCCTGATTCTGACGAATCAGATACCCGCTCGCGCACATTGCCTCCACCAATGCGCTCAATCTGGAGCCGAGAGCATTGAAACCGCGATACAGACGAGCAATCGCACGCAAATTTCTGAAACGAATTCCTGAGGCACTGGTTGATATATCAAGTCTATTAACTACCGACCCAAACAACGCTGAAGGCAGGGCGGAGTTTCAGATCCTTGTGGATCTGCAGAATGCGCCGGAGAGAAGGCCTCTTTCGCCTGAGGATATCATTGACGCTGATCTACCGCATGCCTACGGATCGTTAGACAACCCTCGGAGGGAGAATTATTTGGACCGCCACCAGAAGCAGCTGCCATTTTTTCGCGTTGTACCTTGGGAGCCGCACACGCTATCCCAGGAGGCAAATCCCCTTAATGCTGTCTCAGGAGCCTGTCATGCATGCAAAACACCTCACAAAATGAAAGATCTCAAAACCTGTCGGAAGGTGCGTCGCTTTGGCCCCGAATTCCCAGGCCAACATTCTGAACTCTCGCCAGTGCCGACGGGTAAATTACTGCAGCACAGAGTGTCAACGCGCTGAATGGTATGATGAGGATAACTAGATTCATTTGTGATCTGACTCATTTTCGATCTTCCTCAGGCCGGACCACAAACTGACCTGCAAAGTTGCGGTGGATGACAACAGGACGATTCACATTGGTCGAAATCTCGCGGATCATCAGTACTTCCACACTCATCTCATGCTATACGCTATTCGCGCGCTAGGTCCAGCCAAACCTCCTCAAGAGGAACACGACCTCATTCTCATGGTGGTCATTGATATGGTCCCCATGCTCGCCCCGGGTCCGAAGCCGAACGGCGAAATGCATATTGTCATCAAGAACATCGTCCCCGTGCCCACTTGCATAGTCCCGGAAGAGGTCGCGTACATCCAGCGCGCGAACCTGAAAAATCTGATGGCGGCGGGCGAACTGAACCCCTCTCACTCTGTCTGGATCACAACCACGGGGATCTACCCCGAGGGTGAAGATTGCCGCTTCCGCCTCAATTGTATAGTTGCCGCAGAGATAATTGCGTCGTCGGCGCACCTTCCTGGATTTTCTCTGGATCTGTACAGTCGCTCACATGGCTTATATCGTCGCATCAATATGGATCTGGATTTCCTGTTCGAGTACGTTTGTCCAGTTGCCGAGTTGTATATTCTCACATTCTCACAGGAGTATGAATGATGAGCTCCGTTTGGACGTCGACAATTATTATCAAATGCAGAGATGAACCGAAAGCCTGTTGAGATCGCTTTGACTGATAGGTGATAGAAAAATCATGTATCAGTATTGCATCTGTTACTTAAATTTCTCGGAGAATGTCCATACGAAAGTTTGTTATGCCACGAGCCCGACAGGCCGACATATTCAAGCACTGTATCATAGAACACGTTGAACTCCTATAAGAGAGGTGCGTGCGAGCTAGATCTCTGGCACACCTGGAACTGCGATTCTCAATTGTTGGCCATACAATTCGCAATCAACATCTGTAACTCGGTAATTGTACTGACGATTGGTGTCAATCGATTATGGCGGCAAAACTGAGGTATCGCAATGAGCAAGTTCCCCCTGGTTCTGAAAGCGCTCCGGACACCAGGCTGTGACACCGGTGCGGCGAATAGAATCAAAATCGCGTCTTCAACTTATGTAAGGAAGGATGTTAATGACCGAAACATATTTGGGTCGAAGGGATCCCGCCTTGTGTCCCGGATTTTAGATAATGCCCGGAATATCAGAACACGAATTGACATTGGGATGGCCAGAGAAACATGTCTATTTGTCGGATCGCAGATACATACATACTACTAGACCGGCTCATGCGCAGCTCACGATGTTCAGAGCTTTGGCGTCGCCTTTCGGAGCGGGTGGAACGCGGGTGTGCGCCGCTCCCTGGTAGCCCGCATGCTTTCGGTAATGTCCTGGACCACGTTAGCGCTGCGAGCCAAATCGAGTTGAAAGCTCAAGAAACGCACATGGGTAGCCAGGGCGGCGGCGTTCCACACCGCGGTGTACTCGAGGTTCTCTGGAACACTGAACAAAGAAAATAATTGCTCATGAAGAGAGATAAACTGGGGAAATGCGAAAGCAATCACCTGTGATCCCGCGAGTGCGTGAGGATGCGCTTGGTGCCTGATACGGCGATGGGACTCTTGTTCGCGATGACCCCCGCGAGTTTAAGGGCCGCGGCAATCACCTCCTCTCGTCCACCAGGGACAACCGTAGAGACGAGCCCAAGGCTCTCTGCCTCCGAGGCAGAGAACAAACGCGAGGTGTACGCGAGTTCGCGCATAAACGAGTGGTTGCCTGTGATCTTGGGGAGGTAGGCAAGGGTGCCGATGTCTGCTGCAAGACCGACATCGACTTCCTATTTTTATTTTTGAGCAGGTCATAATCATGGTATTCCGCGAGCGAGAGACTTACTTTGATCGTGAATTGTGCGGCTTCTGCGGCATAACGGATGTCGCATGCGGAGATTATGTCGATCCCGAGGCCGACGACGAGTCCGTGGACAGCGGCGATTACAGGGAACGGGCAACGCTCGGGTGCACCTATTGCGTGCTGGAATGCCTTGAGGTGTCGATGGGTCCCCAGGGACTTCCTTGCGGCATCGATGGTGGAATCGGCGGCAGTCTCTTCTTTGCTGAGATCCCCCACTGTTTATGCAAATGCAATTGGAATCGAGTCAAACAGGTATGCACCAAATGTGATAGACTCACCGTCAATTCCAGCGGTGAAGAGCTTTGGGATAGCCGAGGACAGGACCAGGGCACGGACATCCCGTCCTTCATTGGTGATTCTGTCCAATAGTGCGCCGTACTCTGTCCAGAATCTAGCGAGTTGACATGATTTATCCAACCCACGTCAAGAATCCTCACTCGACTGAAAACGCGTTCACCGGTTTCCTGCGCGCAACGTGGACAACCTCAATTTTTAATGACCTTGGACTCAAAGAAATGCAAGCACCTGGAGAGTTCGACGTGGAGAACATGCGGCGAAGGTTCGGATACTGAGATCCACTTGGAGGAAAGACCGGCTGCGAGCGCCATTCTGGATGAAAAGAGAGAGGAACTTGGACCGGGAATGGTAATTGCCGGGTGCCGACTGACGCGATTGGATCACTCCGGTATCTGCCGTGCCGATTTACCTTGGATTTGCCCTAGATTTATTTCGCTTACGTTCAGGAATCAGGTAGGTACTCTTTGTACATTTCTGGTACAATTGGAAATTACACTTCCATGCACTTCGTCATCTTTCTACATTAGTTTATGGCGGTCAAAATGCACATTTATTCCGCCCCAACATTTTTTTCCAAATTTGGGTATGCCCCTAGTTTTTTGTCAGTTTTGATGACCATGCCCCAACTTTTTGTCCCTTTTGGTCAACCAACAATAGTTGGGGCACAACGCGTCCTGCCCCTACTTTTTTTTTACATGTCCCCCTACTTTTTTTTTTTTCGTGTTACACAAGTGTGTTTTATTTTTTTCTATCATCTAATACAAGTATTTCTGTAGTGTTGCGAGGCTCATTGCTACATTCCTTCGCACAATATAGCCTGACCGAGAACCCCGAGGCACGTGCCGCACGTTTCTTCCTGCACTTCAATTTCCGCAATCTCGGACCAAGCGCTTTAAACTCGTCCGAGAACGGCCATCTCTTGCTCGCGCTCGCTGCAACAGCCTCAGATGACTTCAATGCGCGGTCTCGGGATTGCCAGGCCGTGACCAGCTTGTGCCGACACTGCCGACTCAGAGTCAGCAACTAAGTAGGCGACAGAAACCTCAAGCCAATTATATTAGCATGAGCATCTATGTACTAAAGAGCTACTATTACTATGTTATTGTTGTCCTCCGACTCCTCAAAGCACATACACGGTGCTCCCACCTTCTGCGGCTGCCGGTAGTCCAGCGAGGACCCGCGCGATGAGCTCAGTCACTGGTAAAACCCGACAAGTCCATGCTTTGTAATCAGGACGAGCCTACGCCCGATGCCAGTGCTGATGCGCAGTGTCGAAGGCACTGCTGGAACAGCCTCGGGACGTCAAGCAGGCTATGCGCGGGCGGGAGAAACAGCGCTCAGATCATAGCCTGGATCACTGTGCACTTGCTTAGTGCGGGAGGTCCGTGCCGCCGAGCGCCGCAGTACACAGAGTGACGAGAGCAGCAATGATGGCGGGCGCTATATGGGTGTACGCTATCAGTCCATCGACCAGGTGATGTTGACAGTGTGCTCGTACCCAATGCAGAAGTCGTTTGGTACGTTTCCGCCGTTACCTGCTGGCACCGTAACTCAGGACCTCAGTGCTCACGACAAACATGGGGAAAATAGACGGCCATACCGATTAAGGTTACGCTGCAACAAGTAACGTATCAGGTGCACCGCGAAGGCAGACAGAGGGCAGCGGCAGCGGCATGAGCGTGGTTCACGAACTAAAGGGACTCGGACGGGATGAGGCTTGATGCACGACGCACGAATGAGGCGCAGCTTGAGGGGCGACAGAAGTAGCTACAAAAGAGTCTGTCAACATAAAGCAAGGAGAGCATAGCACGCAACACACGGAAACACGGGGATGGAGGCAACGTAGGCAGCCAAGGCAGTCTCGGAAGGGGAAAAATATTGCGCTCGTTGCAAGTCATCGCGATCGTGAAAGAACCCGAGGATGGCGGAAAGCAATCCGCATTAAGAGTGTAGGTTTCCACACCATCCAGCTAGATGTGCAGCTGCGGAGGAGCCCGAGTGAAGAGATGAGGGTGAGCTAGACCTGGATAGCGTACCTCGACATTTGTACCCTTCTCTTCGAGTCCTCACAGGGGACTCGACGTGCGCGCCTGCCTATCTAGAGTCCTAGAATAGGCTGGGTGCATCCAGTTGAGACGATCGAAGTCGTTGTGAGCGGAAGAAGAGGGAGACGTGGCAATTGCCAAATTGGGTCGACACCCTTACTTACAAGAAAGAAACTATATTCACATTAAAAATGAGTATGGAGTACGTTAAGGGGGAGGCAAAAGAAGGTGTGGTATGTATAGAGGCAGTCCTAGTAGGTTGGTGATTAATTGGGGGTTAAAATAAGGAGGTATTCAAGTTATAGACTCGAAGGAATCATGGAAGGATAAAAGAGAGTATTAGCCGTAGGGGTGATCGAATATCAAGATGGGTTTCGTATAGAGGACTAGTCGGCGTACGGATTATACTTTGTTTCAGGGATTTTAAGGCCAGACCGAGGAGTAGGTTTGTAGCTGCGAACACTTGGGGTCGACGACCTCGCAGGGCGGACCGCGCCACCTCGGGCCGTAAAAGAGCTGACGCCGGCTGAGAAGGAAGGTGGGCCAGCAAGACTGGAGCTGGACGGAATTGCCGATGTCGATGGGAGCGAAAAAGCCGAAGGCGAACCAGAGGCTGCCGCGGATGATGATGGGATAGATGAGCCAAATATCGATGGCAAGAAAGGGCTGTCCGAGGGTCCTGCGCTGGCATCCTGCGCTGCCGGATCGAATGAGAAGGATGACGTGGCCACGGCGGGACCAAGGCGGGGCGACGGTGCATATTGCTCCGATTCGTTGTCGGAAAGAAGTACTGTGCCTATAAGCCTTAGGTCAGGAGCTTTGTAAAGCGGCGCGGCGGTGATGAGCTTACTGTGGCGAGATTCACGAGAAGCAGATCGCATCCTCTTGCCTCCTTCTAAGTCAGGTACATCAAAGTCGAAGGAGGGCGAAGCCGTTCGCTTGCGTGAACCGGATTCGCCTTGACAAAACTGAGTGCCATGCACGCACGAAGGAGAGTGGAGACTCACCAAAATCTAAGCCGGAAATCTCCTCAATATCGGAATAAGGCCCAAAGAGAGGTCCAGATTTCTTTTCGGGCACTTGGGATAATCTGGAGCTCCGACGCCGGCCTTTCAATGCGTCTGAGGCGTCTCCCGGCTCTGTCTTGACCTTCGGATCGACGAGTTCTTCGAAACTATCGGAGTCGGCCGACTCCGAATCATCCGACTCCGACTCAGCCTCGATCTCCGAGACGGAACGGGGTTGACGCGACTTTGCTTTTGACTTCACGGGCTTGCGTGGCTTTTTGGGCTCTTCCTCTACCTCGGATTCGGAAGGGAGGTCCTCACCGGCCCGCAGGCGCTCAATGGCGACGTTCCAGCCATCCTTGTAGATGGATGAAGGAATTTTGTGGCAGGTTACTGCAAGAACTGTCAGCTATTCCGGCGCGACTCGGAGAAGTCTCAGACAACGCACCTATACGAACGGCCCAATCTTTGTAATTCCGGTGAGTCGCCGTTCCCTTGGCGTCGTCGAAATCTTCTCCTGCGCCGGGTCTGGACTTCATGGCATAGAGCTGCTGCTTTGCCTTCCCAACGAGCAACCAATGTGACTTTTGGGACTCGCCGTACTTTTCCGCCAGGAAGTCTAAGACGTTGGGCTTCGGAAGCATGTCGGAGAGCCATTGCGCGGCGCGGATGGGCCGCCACTCCCGATTAAATTGCAGTGGCTTGCCGTCCGGATCTTTGGTGACCATGAGACCGTGCACCCGCAGATCCTCGAGTGCCGGGCCTATGGGACAACGGGTGTCTCGCATCTCGTGCTTCTCCTGTCGACATTCTCAATAATGCATAAATTATGCCAGGGTAACGATGTCGAGTTATCTTACCTGGAAGATATGCATATCCCTCTCCACGAGTTCTTTTAGCTCCGGGTGTTGTGTCAATGGTACTTGTCTGGGTGGCTGACTGTTGGTGTGCTAACTTGCTTTTTTATATTCCTGTAGTTCTACCGCGGCGACTCGATAAGATTGTGACCGTGAGCTCGGCTATGGGGGTATAGAGAGGCCCAGGGACGATGGTGTAAATAGTGCGTGTACACCGGGATAATTCCTGGAAACCGGCGTTCATGAGTTGGACCGTGCCGTGTAATGCTACCTACCTACCTACCTACCTCACAGATCGGTAACTTGCAAAATAAAGATCTGTACCACGTACATCAACACCCGATACGAGGACCTGGATACTCCCAACCATCACAGTCTGGGTACTCGGCTGTGCATTGCTATTCCGTGACTTGCTTGATGTTTGCTGCCAGATCTTGTGTGAGCAGGCCGTCTGTAGGCGACATCGAATAACGTACCTTGCCCGAAGCGGATGAATTGCTTTCGCCACTGGGGCGAAATCCTGCGCTTGTTTCGCGACGAGCTTCGGCATCAGTGACATGGCGAGGCTTGAGGCGATCCATGAGGTCGTATTTCGAAAGACGATCAGCGAGAACATCATTGACGGTCCGCGCAGTATGACAGGAATTCCGGTGCTTGCAATTTTTGCATTTTGGGTTGTCGGAAGTTCCTCCATCCCGCTTTGGTTGAAATCCTGGGCAGGAGCAGCCCTTTCCCTCCTTTCCAGAGCAGGGCATGTGGGCGAATTTTTGAGCGTGTACGTGGCAATGTTTTCAGTGGTTTGGACTTCGCTAAGACAGTATCAATCCGCTTAATTTATGGGGTGACAACTCTAAATTATAGCAATATCCCCACTCTCTACAGCCTGGATCTTGGTCAGAATTTCCAAACCTTGTGCCCATTTTACCGCCCGAGGCCACCAAATCATGAACGGCAGAATAACCTCAACATCTTTGCGACCCACTTTGACTATCTCCGTTTCTGTGTACATCCCATCCTCCCACTCCGCTTCTGCAACGCCCATTTGATCAGGGATTATCCCGGCAGCATGAACTGTCTGGAGTGTATCTGTAAATATGTCCTCTGCTTCCTCACTGTTAAAGGGAAATTGGTTTTGTTTGACTTCGATAGCTTCATGCCGAATGTGGCGGTCTTGATCACCAGCAATTACCAAGTCCAAATCATCTTTCAACGCAATTAGCTATATTAATTCAGACCATCTGGGGCTATTACCTTCCTGCCCGTACCGCAGAAGTATGTCCGGATGTACATTTGTGAAGTCATCCGCGTACTTGCCATACAACAATTCCCCAACCAAGCGCATATCCTGGAAAATAGTGTCAGTTCAAAGATGAGCGGGTGCGCAAGATAACTTACTGCGGGAGTTTGATTTTCTCCCTTGCCAGAAATCGGGTGGTGATTCCATTCATCTTGAAATTGATTGCAATCTTCATTAAGTTCGCCTAAGAAAAGGTAATGCAGCAGCCATAGGTGGTGAGGATTGTCTGGATCAAATCTGTGAAGCCGTTCGAGTCGTAAAAAGAAGCCGCGCCACTGCCGAGCGAACTGAGTGCCAACTTCGACCCATAGACGTTCAATACGAGTGTTCCGCGTGGATCTTCATGTGCATGTTCAACGGAGAAGAGAAAAGGGTTAAACCACTCACGTTCCCCACAGAAAAGACCCGCGATTTGGACCACGGTACTTTATCATCCAGACTGAAACTTCAATATTTTCCCCACCACGATCTCCCCGAGCACGCGATGGGGCCCCATACTTCTCGACCGCTTTCAAAAATAAGTCAAGGACTGTTTCAGCCTTGTTGTTCGTGCTTGCTTTCAGGCCGACAACCTGAGGATACGTGTTAGCCTCATGAAAATTATGCGCCGAACAGAACAGACCGTTCTATCGTACCCATCGATGAAGCCGTGAATAACGATTCCCCATCGAATGAGTTTGTGGTGCCCGTCTAAATGCCAGACGGAATTCGGCCGGGGGGAGTAATACTCTCGCCGCTTGATAGTGTGCTTTCGCAGAACTTGGCCTAATCCATCAATACGCAACAGTGATTTCCGTACTCTCTCCTTCTGAACCTTGAGACCATGTGTTCGCAGGAACCCGATGAGATAACGAAGTCCCGAGGAAGGTTTGACCCGTTTGAAGTGTTTTGTCAATATATCGAGATCACGATCACTAAGGTCAGAATAGCGATTGTAGACTCCGTATTGCTTGAGATAATTTCGAAGTGTATTGCGGTGGATCCCGAGACCATCCGCCAGAGTTTGAAGGGTAATTTTACGGTGGTCCGAAATGGCATCCGCAAGCCATACAGGTTCGATAACCTTTCTAGGCCTGCCACGCCCATTCCGCTCGACACGGATAGGCACAATGTGCTTCAGCTTTCGATTCTCCCTAGCAAGAAAATAAAACGATGATTGAGATTTGTTACATGAATATCACTTACACGCCATCGGCCACAGCAGCAGCACGCTCTAGATCGACCACGATGGCACCAAATGTCTCCGCACATTCATCGAGCCAAATGTGATCCCCGACCTCGGGGACGAGGGCATCCAAGATTGGGACCATCCGATTCATAATCTGGTCCGAATGTACTCGAAGCCTTAGCGGATCGGCCTCCTCCTGACGTAGTATAGTCGAAGCGCGATCGTAGGCAGATAAGATAATATTGTGTGCCCGCAAAACATCAGGACTCCATTGAAAATTAGGAGGGGTTTCAGGAAGAGCTGGAAATTGTGGAGGATGAGGCATGTTAAATTCTAGTGCAGATGACAGAGAGGTCCGATTCGAGAGAGGCGCGAGGCAGTCAGTGTGGTGCTGTTTGGCAAATTCTCGGGCACGTGGTCGACGCGTCTCCTTTTTCTATTGGAAACCATGTCGGAGTCGGGCTTGGCCCCTGGCTCGAAATCCCTGAGCAAATCGGAAAGCAGCCACCATCCAGACTTCTATTTCTCAGATGGATCCGCAATCTTTAGCTTGAAAGTGCGTCACTTTATTGAAAGGCTGTCGTAGTGGCGTAGTACTGACGACAGTACCTAGAGTGTTTCACACGGCGAGGAGAGTGTTGTCTTGTACAAGCTACACTCGAGTGTTCTTGGTGTCCGGTCGGCTTTCTTTAAGTCGATGTTTTCGCTACCTAGAGGACCAGGCTCTTCCTCGGAAGTCCGTACCGAAGGCTTGGTGGATGAGAATCCAATTCAGCTTCCGTCGCAGTTCATCAGCCAGGTTGATTTCGATAACTTGCTGATCTATCTTTACAGAGGGCCTAGGTGATTTTTGATCTGATCTTTCTGGACGAGCATGATTCACTGAACACTGTGTCAGCGACCACCCTAAAACGAACGAGTTCCTGGTCTCTGTTCTCGCGCTTTCCACTTTCTATCAAATTAATGATGGGAGAGCACACGCGATTTCGCAACTAACTCACCCAGGCAATGTATTCCATCCGGCCTTGCAATTCCAACTCGCACGCTTTTATCGTGTTGACGACTGGATTGAGCCTGCCTTCCGAAGACTCATAGAGATGCCGATTGATTCTCTTGACGTGATTCACGTCGAGCAGATTGGACTTCACGGCTTCTTTCACCTTGTTCAGACAAAGGAGAAGCTTCTGCAGGTCCGCCGACAACTTGCTTTCCACATTCCACCAACAATCACTCACGCCGACTGCGACACGCCCGCTTATTGCACCCATGCTTGGGCCCGAGAATGGAAGGAGAATGTCCCACGGAGGCTTCATCATCCGGACGTCCCGTGTGATTCCGTTACGCTTCTTCGGGAGCTTGAAAATTCCGACATTGACGAGCTGTGTAAGTCATGTCAGGCCTTGTCGATTTCGTGGCTGTGGGGAAAGGGTTGGTCAAAGCAGGAGGAGGAAGTAGTTGAGGAAGGAATTGCAGCATTGATGGAGTTGCAAACTGGGCGTGGTGGGCCACCTCTGGCGGGGCTGGAGGAAAACGACTTCGGACTTACATCCGATTCCGAATAGATACATACCGCTTCTTTCCAATCTCGAGTTGATTTTGAGTGGCATTCAGAGCTTTAATCATGCAACATGGGAGGCCTGAAGACACACTAGAGCGTTCATTCTTCTGTCTGGACTCGGACTTTGCCAATGATTTGTTTGCCAGTAGTATGTCTCTGGAGCTCATGTTTCCTCCAGAAATTGGGGTGAGTGCAAGTTGAGGGTCTGGTTTAAAGGCCAACACCAGAAAGCAATAATTTGTTGAGCAATAACTTGAATAAGAGAAGCTAGGGCATGGTCAGATCACGTGTGACCGAGAGCGTTAAAGAGTTGGTCGAGTTGACTAAGCGATTCGACCATGTCTTTAACGTTCTCGGGTTTCACGTGATCATCCAACTAATCCCGAAATTCTTGTTCCTACCTAATAGTAATACCAGGTAAGCTACCTGCGCGAGTCCTAATGAAATCAAAACTGAACACTGCTTCTACTCTGCCAGTGACTCCGAGGCACTAGTCACGGCCTGGCAATCCCGAGACCGCGCATTGAAGTCATCTGAGGCTGTTGCAGCGAGCGCGAGCAAGAGATGGCCGTTCTCGGACGAGTTTAAAGCGCTTGGTCCGAGATTGCGGAAATTGAAGTGCAGAAATTGAGTGAAGAAACGTGCGGCACGTGCCTCGGGGTTCTCGGTCAGGCTATATTGTGCTAAGGAATGTAGCAATGAGCCTCGCAACACTACAGAAATACTTGTATTAGATGATAGGAAAAAATAAAACACACTTGTGTAACACGAAAAAAAAAAAAGTAGGGGGACATGTAAAAAAAAAGTAGGGGCAGGACGCGTTGTGCCCCAACTATTGTTGGTTGACCAAAAGGGACAAAAAGTTGGGGCATGGTCATCAAAACTGACAAAAAACTAGGGGCATACCCAAATTTGGAAAAAAATGTTGGGGCGGAATAAATGTGCATTTTGACCGCCATATTAGTTTGACGCTGTGGACATTATGATTTATGTGATTTCATCTGATCTATCTATCCAGGACAATGCGATAAATAGGGTCTTGAACGCACCGCCTTACAGTCTGGATCGTGATGTAATTAACTTCAATTAGGCGAGCCTTACTGAACAGTGCCGCCGCACCGTGCCGCGGAATTCAACCAACCTCAGGCTGGAATTACATAATACGGTCAATACGAGACAGTTCAATTCAAGTTCCCAGTATGTATTCAAGGAATTGGAGTTGGTAAGTGCATGTAAGTATCTGCATCCACTGCAACCCGATCGTATCTTGACGATGGCGTTACTTTTACTGTACTCTGTACGACTCACGATGTCTTTACCTTGATTTCAGCGCGGACCACCGCCCGCCTCTCCTTCGCCTCGTAATACGACGCCATCGTTGACGCCAGACCTCGGAGGAGCATCCTCACTGTAATCCCAGGGACGCTCATAGTGTCTTTCGTTTCGCATGCCACCGCATCTACCGCGTACATAGTGCTGGCAAGGTTCGGTTCGGTTCGGGTTCGGGGAGATTTTTCCCGAACGCTGAACCTGAACCTGCGTTCGGTTCAGGTTCGGCGTTCGAACGCGTTCGAACTTTTTGAACCTCGGAGCATTTCCCACGCCCAAACTACCTCTGCGCAGTCCCCCCAGAAATTGGGAAGGGTATTTTATCATATAAATGTTATGCCAAAGCATGCCAAGACACATTGAAGCACATCTACATGATCTAGAAATAAATCTGAGCAAACTCGAGCTGAACAAAGTTTGATCAGATCACGTGAGTGACTATCCTTTCGCAACCTACAGCGTAAAAACATGAAGAAACCCACTTAGAATTGGTCATGAGCGAATGGTATGGATGATTGACAGTAGAGATGGCAATACCTTTGTTAAACCCCCAAAGATATGACTCAATTGTGTTTAAATAGGCAATTTTCGGTGATTTGCGGTTCAGCGTTCGAACGCGTTCGGGAAAAATCTCTGGAGCCCGAACCTTGAACCTGAACCACCCGTTCGGTTCAGGTTCGGTTCAGGTTCGGACCGATTTCCGAACCGGACCCTGCCAGCACTACGCGTACATCGCAACGAACGTGAACACGAAGCCCGCGAAATCGAGCGCCATAAAGTAGCACGGGAGCCGAATGCCTCGTTCTCGCGATAATACGCGTTGACGCCCTGCACAACGGTGATCCACCAAAGCAGCGCATACAGGCACTTGAGCACTGCGAAGACCGTGATGGCGATTGTCGGCGGGGGCGCGAGGGTCAGTAGAGCTAGAGTGCCTCCCTCCTTCAATGTAGAGATGCGTGGACATGAAGAGCATGTACATACCATCCCACACGTCCCAAATGCTGTGAGGAAACTTTTGCCGATTTCATTGCTAACAAGTTCTTTTAAAAAAACGGGTCAAAGTCGCAAATGAAGCAGTAGAATGGGTTGCTTTTCGAGTAAGCGCAAGACAGGAGGTGGCTCTCGATGAGTGGGGCCATTGGCGGCTCGACGAGAGCCATTCGGTATACACCGCACATATAAAATGAGGTTTTTGCGGCCTCGAGACAATGGCCAATGTTGATCATAAAGAGGATGTTGATGCACCACCAGTCTGATGTCAAAATGACCACAATCAGAAAATCAATTCGACCTCCCCCTTGACCCTTGATATCAAAACGACATCCACGCTCGTGGGGGTCAAAGTAATAGGGCTGGAACACCATCCTGAGGTATGCAAGAGCACTCTTTGTCACCCTATTGCACTCATGCGGACAGAAACAGTAGACAAAAAAATATTCTTATATTCGAGCCATAAAGCATCAAAAAATTACAGCCTCGTCCACCAGTGCACAATATCATGGGCACCAGGAGAGTGATACAAGACCAAGAACGATGAAGGAGGGAGGGGAGGTGGGTGGAACAACAGAGATATCCTTGCGCCCTCAGTCATTGGTGGCACGAATGCCACGAAGCTTGAATTGACTGGCACAAACATGGGATAACAGAAAAGGCTAAGTATTGAGTGCCACGACGTGGGATTCGATGTATTTGTGTCGTTCAGTCATCGGTGGCACAGGTGTTGAGCCAAAGAGTGTCCCGAACACATCTTGAAGTTACTTGTCATGAACTTGCGATAACGATAAACTTGAAGAACTTGAAGTATTGAGTGTCTGGATGGCAATTCTTGAAAGGAGTATTTGAATTTCCGAAGCCCAGTAGCCAAAGAGTGGGAAGACAATTTGAAGAATTTCAGTCTTGAAGGTGGGAAGGACCGGATCCAGACTTGGGCGAAGAGTCTTGACTCTTGAGCAGAGCTTGGCTTGGGATGCCTTGAGGAAGTACAGTGGCGTTGCGGATGGTGTCGTATGTAGGACGGGTGGCGAAAGGCAGGCGGTGGGTGGTGGCAAGAAGCAAGACGGCGCGTGATCGATGTTGATCAACTTGGAATTGAATCAACAATATGTGTTGTAAGCGCTCGCTGGCGCTGTGAGAGTTTATACAACAGCAAGCCTGGTGGTGGCAAGACCATGGCCAAATGCTTGTGAGATGCCTACGCGGAGAACGACAGCGTGGGGTCGACAGTGCATTTCATTGATGTCGAGAATGATGACAATCTGACCTCCAATGAGCGACATCCAACAAAGCCCATAATTGTCCCAAATAAATATTGTCAAAAAGCATCCCCGTGCTATTGAGCACTTGACATCTTCTGGGCATTATTCCTAATTTGCGGTGTAGTTTAAACCCTATTGCGGCCGAGACGGCTACGACTTGAATGGGAGGTCCGAATTAGTGAATGAGTCATAAGACTGAACGGGTCAAGATGAAACTGGTATGAAGCCAATATGGAACATCGTTGATGTGGTGACAGTAACGTCATCAACTCTGTAGGCAACAAGGATCAGCAGGTTGGCTGAATTCAATTTGTTTGGAAATGCAAAAGTGAGTCAGGAAACCGATTTGTTCGCACTGCACTAAGATGCGAGAGGCCATATTGGATCGGAACCCCGCTCGCTGAATGGCTTGGAAAGCGCTAAGGATACCCAAAGCAACGGGAGACTGTTACTGAAACTTCCGTCGGCGATATTTCCTAGTAGGCGGCCTGATAACGAGGTTCTATTTGTAATTCTGGGCGTGATGAACCAATAGGGAGGGCCTAGATTCATATGTAGCAAGATCCTACTAGATACTGCGGGGTCGACGAAATCGTGTCGTGCCAATCTCCTCGTCCCCCACGAACGCCAGTGGGACAGGGAAGGTGTGAGGAGGAATATCATCACCCGCAGCCGGTTCTGGAGGCGATTTTTGAGCCCGAGCAGATGTCACGCCAGGTCCAGGACAAGATGCGTGTGAGAGACCCTCTCCGATGTTTGCACTGGGCACGGAATCGCCATCATTCCCCGAAAAGCAGTCAAGGACGTACTGAAGCGCCTCAAAGGCGTCAGATTGCGCGGTCGCGGTCGGAAAATGGTCGATTGAAAGCAGCCTCTCCAACACTTCCCTGCATTACGAAAGTTCGCAAATCAATGGTGCGAGAAAGTGAGGAGAAACGTACACGTAGAATGCGGAGGATTGCCAGCTATCGGTGCATACATGGTCAGCGAGTACACACGGACGTTTAATCAATGCACACGTACTGCTGTTGCTGAGCCTTCAGCACGTCAATCGCCGTATGGATGTGCGTGAGATGCTGGGCTGCGTCTGTCGGATTCACAGAAGGGCCCCATCTATCGAGTAGTAAGGCCATGGCAGCGGTGAATATGGGTCTCTAAGGGCGCAACAAAGTCAGTGAATGCATGAAAATTACAAATGACATTACCATACCTGGCTGAACAACAGTGGAGTATCGAGGTGCAGACGCCGGTGCATGTCTGCAATTAAAATGCACTCTCGAGCAGCAGTATTGCATATATCTTGTGCGTGGAGACCCTCAAGATGTGCGCCGTAAGGACGATAAGCTTCGAGGGCCAGATAAACACACCGTCTGGGTCGCTGGGCGCATCGCGGGCAGGTAGGGCCGGTGGAGCATAATGCGCGTGTAATAGTAGAAGCAGTGCAGTGCCGCCGACTGACGACCGAACACGGTGTCGACGCGGTCGGGGTTCCAAGCCACTGAATGGATTCAAACGAGAAAGAGTAATTTAGACACGAGCTGCGTCTCTATGCAAAAATGGACGTACGATGGGCGGGGATGTTGTTCAACCACTTCTCAAGTGTGCTGTCGAGTTCGACGACAGCGCCCGGCACGTCTTCGATGTAGATTAAGACACGATAAGTGATGGGGCTGTACTGGAGGATACACATCAGATACCACGATAGGCCCGGGAAGGAAATGGGACATACAACCATGCGGATTACGAAATTGAAAATCCGGTACAAATCTAGGAGAGTCGAAAAAAAGGTAATGGTGGAGGGCGCCTTTGAAGGCTGGCAGCCGGGTCCTGTTCCCTCCCAATATTCGTCATCGCACTCCGTTGGCAGGCTAATGTCGAACCTGGGTAGTACATGAGTTACCGAGATCACCGGTTGAAGAGCGGCTGCACACTCAGGAGGGTAGAAGTAGGGTGTACGACCTAAATGGGCGCTCATTTCGCAATCTAAAAAGAGGAGGGTCCTGCTTGGAGTCGTAAGTGGTAAGGATCGAAAAGAGATGCAACGACTCGCCAACAGGCCCGTTTTTCGAGCTCCTTTTCGCTCGTCCTAGAAGACGTCCGGATCGTCTCCCGATGAGCGCCGATATCGTGTGCCATCCGCATCCCAAAACCGATAATGGACCAGCAGTTCCGAGCAGTGGATGCCCAGCTTAGGAACTCGGCCGCGAGCTGCGATACGGATCAGAAACGTCGATTGGAGAATAACAGATAGTGGACGGACGCAGTAAGCTTGAAGGTCGTATAATGTAGGTTGCTGGCGCAGGGCATGGCCGGAGAGTGTAACTTGATTATACCATTCCCACCCCCGGCCCTCCTCGGATACATAAGAAGCGTCCGTCCATGGCCCGTAGAGCGAACCAACGGCGCAGACCAGGAGCACCGTCGCCGCGAATCCGCTGTGGTGCATGTGCAGCCCTTCGCTTATACATTTGAGGAACGTTGGACGATGGAGCAGTGGGATGAACATGTTGACGTTGGAGAAGTAGAGAGATACAAGCGAAGCCATCAGATTATCGTCTGGGAAAGTATAATGCACAACACTCGGGCGATGTTCCCACTGAGATATGATGTCGTGATTATATTGTCGTACAGGAGGGGGCGGACGTACCGGTTTCAGTGCCCAGGGTTTAGTATCTCGAGAAAATGAATGAGACTGCCTCGGCTGGTCGGATTTCACGGAAACTGCGGCCCTGACCAGCATAGCAGCGCTAGATTTCCCTTGGAACCCAGGATCGGGAGGAGGGCCTTCGAGAGACAGCGCGCGGAAACTTTCCGCAATGTCGGTGAATTCAGAGTCATCAGGATGCGGAGGCAAGAAGGGTTTCATGAGGAGACGAATGTGGTGAAGCACCGCTGGTTCTCGTGCCAACGTTTGTTGGAGTGTTGTCTCCGCGACCTCCAACCGCACCAGTAGATCTTCAATGTAATCACCTCCATCTGAATCTGAATTCTGGGTGGAATCATGGAAAGAGACGATCCGAACCTGCAAGGATGAGTGAGAAAGATCGGGTCTGCGTAGAAACGATAGGATACCGCAGCAGGTTGCACGTATGTGCATACGAAATTGTGGGTGACACAGCGGCTACATCGGTCGCCTCCGTCACCTTTAAACGGCGTTAGGGGTTCTCCTTGAAAAAATATATACTACTGACAGCGTCCTGGGTGGTCGTGAGCCGTGGTTTGACAATTTAAGCCGTAACGTACGCTTCCTTCGCCTGCACATGTCGCATGGCCGTCCTTTTCTCTTCGTCAGGGAAGGTATTTGACCCTCGCTGTCAACGTCAGTCGACATGGTGGTTTAGGTCAGAGCGCTGCACAGCCCGGCCTCGGGACCAAATCACGGACGACGTTGTTTCCTAGATGCAGTGCGGCGCGCGCTTCTTCGTCGAGCAGAATTGACTGCGTATTGGCAACGGTTAAAGTTCAGAGGTCGAGCGCAGGATAGTAGTGCTGTGGGCCCCCCGATACGCGCTCGTGGTGGGTTGGAGCAAAGAAGTCACAGTCACATCAACGAACACTCGTTACATTGACGCCATTCTATATGGGGATCACGATCCTAACCTCAAAAGCCCAGATAAAAAGTGCAAAAAAAATACAAGTGCAAGTTTGGCCCCAGCTCCCAAGGGGTGTGTGTAATTGGTCATATCTGCCGCACAATATCATTATCCTCCGTGCTTGACGTCTGCGCTTCCACGTCCTCCGCTGCCCGCCGTTCCGCCTCGCTTAGCCCACTCTGCTCTTGCTGCGGTTCAGCAAATGACAGCTTCTTCGCCGCCACATCGGAGTCGCTGTGAGTCCTCATATTCTGGTCCACGCGCGACGTATCTTTGCCCACCGCCTCCGCCTCTGTCGAGTACTTCTGCTCCACTTCCACGTGCACTGTTGCACTGCTATTCATCGAGAACCGTTTCACCCTGTGCGAGCTCGCATACTTGGTCGTAGAACCGGTGGAGTACGTGGAATTGATGTGGGGTCGGAGTTCACGCATGGCACGGAGGAGCCCCTAGATGGGGTGTGGTTAGATGGGGAGCGGGGGAATATTGAAAATAGTGTACCGGATCTGTGGCGGCAAGGAGCGTGTATAGAATGGGGCGGAGGGCAAATGCGCATAAATCTGAGGTAGAGGATTGTGTCGGGTTGTTCGAAAGGGGTGAATGAACGCACCGACGAACGAAAGTCGCCATTGCTGTACGCAGGAAGGGTCAGATGTGTCCTTCTCAGATGAGACATGGAAGTGCGCATACCAGTTCGGTAGGGACAGGGTTCCTAGTCAACCACATGTCCAGGATAGAGCCGGTGAATGTCAAGCAGCACGAGAGGAGTGGGTAGAGACCTAGCGCTGTCGTGAATAGCCATACGTTATGAAGGCTGAGTGCAAACCGATTCTAAGAATTATAGTACGGTACACCACGATGGGCGGCCTGCCAGTGGACGACAAGGACGACAAGATCAAGTGATCCCTTCGGCGGTGTACCTAACGGTCTGTGAGCGACACAGCACCCGGAGATTAAATAAAATACGACTCGCCCGATACATGTACCCTAGGATCACGAAAAATGACACGACCTCGCCTGTAGACATGAACAGGATCCAGATAGACTGAGACCAGAGGAGCCAGTGAAACTGCACATCGGGGCGTGGGTTATTGAACCAGCAGGTATCGTTGTAGTACCCGAACTGGCCGGCGGCGTATGGCGTAATATTTAGAATGGCAACGACCGCAACGGAGCCAATGTAGTAGAACTTTTCCATCGAGTTACCGTTGAGGTGGTGTACTAGTACCAGTCTATGTAGGATTTAGCATTGTTGAGGCAGTGGAAAAACGACGTAAATACGAACTGCAGGTTGAGTGCAGTGCAGAAGAACATGCACGCTGAGAACATTAGGATGCTCTATAGACATTGTCAGCAGCTGGTGGGTGGAGAGGAGCTTCGTGGACGCACCAACCCGAAGAACGCCGTGAAACTGCACCCCCTACTGGGGCCTGAGAAGGTCGGGATTGAGCTCGCAGCGAAAACGAGACTAGAAACGGTGAGATGTGTTAACAAAGCACCCGGAATTTCTCACTTCGCTATCAACGCGCACACGAGCAGTCGGAAGCTGACGCGGTTAAGATGACCCCGCGAAATGGGGTTCCAAGCAGCGTATGCGATCGCAAGCAGCAACGCTGCTGGGAGCACGATACCCGTAATGCCGAATGCTAGGACGACATCACTAGAAAAGAGGGTGAGATACATGTTTGCCCGATGTAATGGAATCCCTACTCCATGTGTGCGTCGAGTGCGTTGGGGACATGCAACCTGTGGTTCGACATGGTGACGTACTAGTTGTCTGTCCTAGCGGGGACAGCGCTAATGGCAATTGGCGGCTGGCAAATGTGCGATATAGAAGCAAAGACTATGGCGAAGGCGTCGAGAACGATGTCGAGGTGAGATCGATACTGAGTGATGTCGAGGGCAAACGAAGCGATACGATGTGAAGCGAAGCGAGAAGAAACTTGGACAATAGGGGGGAAACCAAGTGATTTATTGCAGAGACGAGTAGGGTGTTTATAAAAGAAATGGAGAGGGCAAGAATGGAGTATAATGAATAAAGGTGAGACTGAGCAAGATCCGACTAGGTAATGCAGAGATAAATGGTAGAATCGTAGAAATAGCGTGATTCCGCGAGACATGCCGGAGATTGAATGGTCGGGTCGGGCGAGACAGAGTCTAAATGGGATGTGGATAGAAATCGGAGCGGGTAACGCGTGAGTCAGGGGCCAGAGTGAGACGAGAGGAAGGAGGAAAGCGATCGGGCGTTGTTGCAACTTGTTTGGTTTGGT
Source organism: Mycena galericulata (assembly GCA_029289565.1). Classification (NCBI taxonomy): domain Eukaryota; kingdom Fungi; phylum Basidiomycota; class Agaricomycetes; order Agaricales; family Mycenaceae; genus Mycena; species Mycena galericulata. The sequence goes on along the minus strand of JARKIA010000129.1, from coordinate 113,473 downwards.
CGGAATGATCCGAAAGTGGAATTGGGTTTCTGGTCGTGGCGCGCAAGCGTGCGCGTCAATGGTGGCTCAGAAAGAGAGCCACAGGCCCTAATATATGCTGTTAGTAAAAATGAGTGTGTGGGACGTCGCGTAGAAAATGAAACTTGTAGGCAAATATTAATACTAATATTGTCGGCTCTCTCCTTCTTACATTCCCTTCTCTTCTTATATCGATTATCCCGCTCGGAATCTGTCATTCTGATGATCCCTCCCGCTTCACTCGGTCTCTCCCGCCTGGCCGAAATCCGGTAATCATGTTACTTCCTCCAGGATACTTTCAGCTTGTAGCAGCTACGCATTCCAGACCCGACTGTGTACTGGAACGCACCTGCTCTGCGTGAATCGACTCGGGGTCGTCTTGATTATGTTACAGCTGTAACGATTTTCTTTTTTAGAAAAAAAGGTTCTTCCTGCATGAGGTCGCTTGCACGGAGGTGAGTTCTGCATAGTGCTGGCCATAAATACGATACGCCAAAATATATTTTGAATATATTCGAATACATACCAATACAATATGGCCCCAGGACCTCCACCAGAATATGAATACAGCTGAATATGAATACAATACGATATGGATATAATACGATACGTGTCCCATCGTATTCAAATATATTTGAATACTCTGAAGTTGGCTTTTGCCGCCTTCGGGCCTCCGCCGGGACACATCAGATCAATGCATTCTGGCGGCAGGCCTGCAAGCCGAGTCTGATCTGCACTGACCACCGCTGGGTCCGGCCTCGGCTTCAATCAATCAATCAGGGGCGTGATCAAAAGTTGTGATCCGGGGTTTGAAACACACCGACTATTGATAGTGGCTACCTGCTGGTCCCCAAAGAACCAATTCATACATTAGGAGGGGTGTGCAAGGACCTTCCAACACTCTGGCAAAGTTTTGGTCCAGTGTGAGCCTCCTTTTCTCTGACTGCAGGTGGCTCAGAATATATTTGAATATATTCATATTGTATTCATATTCAGGCCGTTGAATATGAATGCGATACACTAAGAATACGATACGGGCCCGCGGGGGTGAATACGATATGAATATGAATATGATACGCCATTTGCCGTATCATATTCATATTTGGCCAGCACTAGTTCTGCATCCCGCCCGATTTTCTCTCAGACTCTAACCAGCTCGACACCCTAATCAACTCGGTATTGCACGAGGTTACTAACTCTACATTCAAGTACAATAAATGTAATTAATTCTCAATGACACACTCCAGTTCTTCCTTTAGAGCCCGTTCGGCTGCCAGATGCTAGATGCAGATGCACCCCGAATTTCCTTATATAGAGGTCGTGGTCAGATGCAATTAGGCGGCGATGTGATTCAGCGTGACAGCAGATTTCTCGACGCCGCAACGCCATTTCGACGCGACCATGCCTCCTCTCCCTTTGCGTGTGGTCCAGATGAGGGTCATATTCGCTGCAGCCTGCTTTTGGCAGCTGATACTGTTGGAAATCGTCCGCTTTCGTACTGCTCGATGACTTCGCTACTGATATCTAATACGTACAAACATCATGTACTGGATCTGCAATCTTAGCGTTCCCCCTCATCTGCGGGTTTGTCCGAGCCGTTCGAGTCCTCTAGGAGTCCCATTTCTAACAGGTTATTGGCCCCCGTGTCTACACCTTCGCTACGAGTCTATTCTGAGCACTAAAACACCCTCACCAATCGCCACGTCATCACCTCCACCTTACCCCCACCTTTCGACATCTTCTTTTGGCCGCTTCTCAGCTTCTTTTTAATCATGACTACTCCATTCTCCCTTCTTTCTCTGGCTCAGACTGTCGAAGAACTCACTTCTGACAATTGGCACAATTTCAAGGACGAGATTCTCATCGTCTTCAATGCTGATGGGGAATCTGCTGGAATCGTCGATGGCAAAACCCCCAAACCCACAGAGGCCCTTGCTGCCGCTGCCTGGGATAAGAGGGACAAGGTTGCTATGACGATCATTTGGGCTCGCATGTCCAAAGATCTTCGCTCACTTGCTAAAGGCGTCACCTCTGGCTCAGCCCTCTATGCCAAGCTGAAAGCCAAATTCGAGGCTTCCACCTGGTCACGTCGCGTTTCTCTCCGTACCGCGTTTCACACTGTAACCCACGACACGTCCCTGCCCGTGGAAAAGTATGTCGACAAGGTCACCGAAATTCGTGACCAGCTCATTGCACTGGGTGAACCCATATCCGACAACTATTACAAGGATGTTCTCCTTGCGAACCTCGACCCTCTCTATGTCAGTGTTCGCAACACCCTACTTTCCCAGCCCGCTGGTGAAAGCAAACTTGACTCTGTCAAAGCCGTCCTTTGTGGTGCTACCTATATCACCCCAACTGGCAGCCAAGTCAAAACGGAATCCGAGGAGACAGCCCTCGCAGCCCGTAGCGGTGGTGGTGGTAGAAAGGTGTTCGCGTCGAGTGGGAGTGGTCACGGGAATCCCGGACATCGCGATCGCGATCGCGCCGCTCACACCTCTAGCGGTGATGGGCAAGTTTTTGGGAAGGATGATGAAAAGGGTTTTCGTTGGTGCGATCCCACTCACGAGGATCATTGTCATCGCTGCGGTCGGCGGAACCACATAGCCGCTCGATGCGTTGCAGATATGCCAAAGGAGATCAAGGCTTGGGTTCTCGACCGTCCTGGCGCTAACGAACATTCACATGCGGTCCACAAAACGTATGTGGCACATTCATCTTTCTTGCCTCGTCGCCGCCATCCTTCTCCTTCCCACATTCATTCCAATTGGCGTTCGGACATTCACAACTGCAATTCCGACTAGGTATTGCAACAACCAGGAGTGTGGATGCCACGACAACTCAGATTTGGAAGAAGATCAAGTCGACGTTGGAGTTGTTTACGAAGCTTTTCTTTGATTGAGTGGGAGCATTTTTTATTTCTCTCCTGCTTTTGTTTTTGTTTCAGTGGGAGCTTGCTTATCTCGCAGAGTGGGAGTGTTGGAAATCGTCCGCTTTCGTACTGCTCGATGACTTCGCTACTGATATCTAATACGTACAAACATCATGTACTGGATCTGCAATCTTAGCGTTCCCCCTCATCTGCGGGTTTGTCCGAGCCATTCGAGTCCTCTAGGAGTCCCATTTCTAACAGATACAGCTTGCTGTTTTGCTGTACGCCACCCCCCTGTATTGGAAACAGGATTACCATACCTCTGCATTGAGCGGTAGAGCCTGGCTTGATGAGCTCATTGTCGGGCATCCAGATAGGATTAAATCAGAGCTTGGCATGCGAGTTCATGTCTTCCTCGCTCTGGTTGCTCAGCTCCAGCTTCGCACTGGCCTGACCGATTCAAGACATGTCACGGCACAAGAGCAGGTCGCCATCTTCCTGTTACATCTTCCTCGAGAATAAGAAGTCGAGAAAGGCGATGACGTCCGCATCTGTCCAAAGGGTGTTCGCGTCCGGATTCTCGGAAAGAGGTAGGTAGACAGTATGAGTTGACCGTGGCCGTTGCGCAGGTCCCGCGGAACGCGGCATTGCGTCTGAGAAGATTTTTTACGCAGAGGGACGTCCTGGCGTGTCGAGTCACACGAAAAGTCACTGGTCGGTCACGAAACGTCACATTCAGTCCAAATTACTGTATATAGAAATTCGGGCTGCATCTGCATCTAGCATCTGGCAGCTGAACGGGCTCTTAACATCCTTCGGAGACAAAATCAATGGCAAATACGTCCGAGAAAAAGATAATTTACCATGGACAACGCAGATCAAATGAGGTCGATGTACATGCAGCCAATATCCATGTTTGGACTCGGTCCATCTCATACGGAGACTCAACTACGAATACTGTACTATTTCGACCGAATGTTCATTATTTTTGGATTTTCGTCGACCATGGTGACCGATAAATTTTCTTCTGGATTATAGCGATTTTTAGGCACATCAAAAAAAATCGGGTGTCACCGTCACCTGAACATTTGGTCGAAATAGTACAGTAATCGAGAGGCTCATTGATTGGCCTTGTTGACGCGCCGCATTTCGATGTGATACGGCACGTGACACGAAATCTCTACCAAATCCTCCCTCTTCGTCCTCAAGCAACAGGAACCGTCGCTGCACGGGATCTCCTTCCCCTGGCGATCCTCGTCTTGTAACCTACCCGAATACATCAAATACTGCTTCCATCGGACGAACTCGAATGTTTCTCGTACTGTACCATTTCGACCGTAAGTTCAGGTGACGGGTGACGGGGGGTCATGAACTGAACCTATTGGGTACAGGTGACGGTGACGGCCGGTTTTTGTGGCTCAAATAGGCTAAAAATTGTGAAAATTTCTCCGCCGGCAACCGCCGGATTACTATAAATGGTAATTTTACCGTGATTGCCGAGGAATGAACATCGAATAAAATGAACATGTGCGGTGACGGGTGACATACCGTGAACCTATGGTTGAAATGGTACTATAATGTATGTAGCCCGCTGCGCGGCAGGGCCCGCTATCTACTTCTCCCTATGGCCTTGTATTTCTTTTTTTTTTTTTTTTTTTTGGACGTTTGGATAATGGGTCTCAGTCTGCAGAAGCATTCCAAGATCATCCGCTTGGGTTGCTGGTAATTAGCCAGTCGTTGCCGGGGAAAATGTCCAGGAGGAAATGCCGTTACACACAATTTTTTACCAGTGTGGGACTCTGACCCGAAAGATTTTATCCTATTCCAGTTTCATCGGTCATGGGTCGTATACCCACTAAAACCCCCTCTGTGGCTAGCCAATCATCTGGCAGTGAGTTTTCTTCAAGCAGTAAACCACTCCAAGTGTTTAACACTACTTGTTTTTTGAATGCGAGTGGTCCAAATCGAATTTTATCTGTCAGTAAACGGTCGCGCTGCAGTGCAGTATTCACAGCCTTCAACCATTGGTTGTGAACAATTTTCCTATTAAGATTCATATCGGGATTCGTGATTACTCTGTTAACACGAAGATTCCAAATGAGCTGCCAAGCCACCGATACAAGGATCGCGAACAGTCTCCCCTTTTCTGGAAGGACTATCCCTTTTGTGGATTTAAATTTTGCAAGATTGCAACCTAAAATCAAGCCCCAGCTCAGAGCAGGCCAGTCATTATATTTTTTCGACCAGAGAGCCCTGGTGAGGTCCCAGATGACCTTTTGCCCATCTGCTTCACATTCGAGCGCTGTGTGTTCCAAACTTTCGGGTACGTCACAAATATGGCAACGACCGTTCATTTCCAAAGTGTCGATGTGGGACCAGAAATCACCGACCCTAAATGTGTTATGTATGCATTTCCAGAAGAACTCTCGGGAAAGTCTTTGTAGTGTGGTAGATCTAACTGATTTCCAAATCGCTGAGTCCGTTGGTGTATAATTCGAAAGTTCTTCAATCGAGCATCTGATGCGATCTAGGTTGACGAAGGTCGATTTTCGGTGGGGCCTCGGTCTTAGTGCCCGTATTACCTTTGTGAAGAGTCTTTGGGAGCCATGTGAGAGACGAATGCCTGGGCATTCGAACATGAGATCGATTTGTGTGTCCAGTTCTACGGTAAGGGGATTCACACCCATTAACGATCTAGCCGGATTGTTGGAAACCTTCTGAAATTGGATTCGAGCAATTCTCTCATTGAGACCCGCGATAACTGCTCGGATGAGAGCAAAGTTGGGGTCCAGTAGATTGTTTACAAATTTATCCCGCTCCTTTACTAAGGTTCGCGAGAGAAAGTCCAATGATGAGCAAATGAGAAGTGGCACATTCCTCGGGCTGTCTTGCAAGATGATGAGTAACCCCCCAAGCAGTGCCGTTGAGAAGGTCAGTGGTATCTCTGGTTTATCAAAGGTAAGGGATGTCAGATTTTCTTCGTCGGTTCCCTCTGTTTTAATTTTCATCATCAAGATAATTTGTGGTGCAAATTCACCCGGATGAAGAACTCGTGCATGCATAAATACAGTCATTAACCCTGGTTCTGGGCCAAGGATTCTGTAACGTCTCGTTGGCAGTTGATGAAGAGCTTTGTCAAAAGCAAAAATGCGAAATCCACTCTCGATGTTGTCGAGCCTAAAATCAGGGTCGAAGGATGCAGGTTTGTCTGTTTCAGTTGACTCCCTGTTGGCATCTAATTCCAACTCGGTCAAAGCTAGCTCCTCACAAAAATCGGCATTTGGTGTATTCGGATTCCATTTTGGATAGATACTGTCTATGAGCATTTTTGCCGTCTCAATGCACTCTCCTGGATGGTTACACCCAAGTTCGTTTCGGTCCCGGCGGCATGCCTGGCAGCCACAATTTCGTCTGCCTATCCCCGAGGGGTTTATTTGATGAGCTTTCCTTGCCACCACCCTTGTATTTCGATTGATATGTTATATAATTGTATGATAGAGTATTGATATACATACGAGAAATCTTGGAGAAATTCTACTAGTACACAAGGAGGGGTAAAGTGGATGATGTACATGACAACAAGGCCACTAGAAACGGCGATGCAGGCCCCGAGTCCACGTATGTAGCATAGTGAAAAAGGGGGCCAGAGACTATGTCTGCTCTGTCAGCCGGAGAGATTCAGAAAAGATACATGTAGCATGCTATTTCGTTCGGGTAGATGAAGCATGGCATGGGATTATTGGGATACAGTAGTAGTGAAAGGATCCGGTGAAGGGATTAGTTTTGGAACACATTCAGAGGGAGGCAGGAACATACACATGTGCATATGGTGTTTATTACCACCATTGAGCATGCTATTAGTGGCTGCGAGATTCGGGAGGCTTTGGCCAATGAACGGGAAGAGAGAGCTCGGGCAGATAGATGATGATCATAGATCGCGACATCGCGAGTCTGTCGGACACCTTGAGACAGCTTCAGATCCCAGAGAAATGTCGCAGTGGGCAAGAGGGGCAACATCACAGTAGAGTGCGAGGAGAACCCAGCACAGTCAAGATGAATTCGCGAGCCGAAGAGACGGGAACAAATTCCGAGGAGATGATCGTGCACAGTAGACCACAAAATGCAAGGTTGGAAGTTCGGCGGCCTTCGAGTAGATGAGAGACAACAGCAGCGGTAAAGTCAAGTGAGGTTGCAGGAAACAGGAGATGCAACGGCCGTTGAGGATAACGGCTGTGTGGACAACGGGAAATGGACAGAAAGGGAGGTGTGCCGGATCAACCTGATCAAGGGATGAGACTGACGTCAGAAACGTGATTGAAACGTGATATATTACCAAAGTAGGAAAGAGGTCTGAAACGCCAGATTTTGAGATTTTGAGCACCCCAAAAACCCAGCTATAAGATAGCGGGAATTTCGACCCAATGGTCAGGTGACGGTGACACCCGATTTTTTTTCGATGTGCCTAAAAATCGCTATAATTCATAAGAAAATTTATTGGTCACCTCGGTCGACGAAAATCTAAAAATCATGAACATTTGGTCGAAATAGTACAGTAGTGTCCCCTTGATCTTTGCCGTGTTCACGACTCCCGCTGGGCACCTGTATATTCGTGTGTCAGCATTCGCGTTGATAGCATTTCCTCCCTTGTGTCTTCTGCTTTTCCACGTATTCCTGACGACTCGTCAGCCGACAATGGGCATAGGAGTCGATCAAGAAGAGCGGAATCTGCGCGACGCGACTCGAAGCCTCGGACGCAACAAGCACCCCGCGGACAATTGCCCGAACCTCGAAGCTTGTCTTTCCCATTCTCTCCTCGGCGGCCACCCACCCACTAGACACATCCAGCCAAGGAGATAAAGTGCACTCCATGCGACTCGAAAGGAACAGAGAAACTTGGTTCTTTGACAACCACACATTTGAACACTGTTCAAACCAGTTTATGTAATGTGTGTTCAAACACAATAGAGAAACCTCTGATTACACAGGGAGGATAGCAAAATAATCCATGCCAAGACATTCAAAAAATACGGAGAAAATATTTACAATACCTTTTATATGTCTGTGACTCGAAAATGCACAATGCATTCAAAAGAGGCAGAAGGTATTCAAAAGATATGCTGATCTAAGCATATCTTTTGAATACCTTCTGCATGTTTGAAGCCACAAACATCTGAAAGTTATTGTAAATACTTTCTGCATATTCTACCAATGTTATGGCATGGATTATTGGGTTATCCTTCCTGTGAATTAATCACTGATTGCTCAGTGGTCAAATGCTTCCTTCCTTTCTTCATGTGCAGCAGCATCCTGTGGGTCCTGCCTGTTCAATCAAATTAGTGCTTGAACCTGATTTCGTGCCTAGACAGCCATTGCTTAATCAAACTTCATATGGTTACTGAACATTGTCTGTATTCCTGCAACCAAAATAATATATCTACAGATTCCTAGAAGCCAGCTCTGGTCCACCATTCCTCACCCATTTCAACATTTGACTGCATTGTGGAATGCACCTGCTCCTGGGCTTTATCTGGGCTGTGTACGCAGGCAACAGGCCAAGGTCCACAAAAGAGGAAATATTAAATCACTGTGATAGAAAAAAATTACAACCTAGATCAAGCCCAGATGGTAAAGCCCAGATGGCAAGGTCCCAGCCGCACCCACGCTCTACGTCCCAATTAAAATGATTTAATATATCCTCTTTTGTGGACCTTGGCACTTTGCCTGCGGACACAGCCCAGATCAAGCCCAGACGGGCAAGATCCCAGTCATACCCACGCTCTGCGTCCCCCAGTTGGGTACTTTATAATTAGTTTGGGGATAGACATCTGTTTTCTTCCCGCTGCGGCCTTATACCGGGAACAACTGGGCATATAAACGTGCCCTCATTCACGACAAAGATTCTCGACACTCTTCGGTACACTCCGTCTTAAGCAAAGAGACTTTTCTCCTCCCACCGTTGCAACTCTCTTATGTCCGACTTCAAGAAGAGCGACCCCACCTTTGGTGGGTTCATGCTCCAGACATCTGGGCGGCGGGCCATGAACACTGTAAGTATCCTATTCATTTGATTCCAAACGTGACGTACTCAGTGGAGGCTTTCTCGTTCCAGGTCGTAAATGCCCAACGGGGAGTTCTCAGGGACTCAGCAAAGAATCCAAATGGCAAGCCTAGGGTGGATAGTTCTCCGCAGTACCAGGCTGCAAATCCGACGAAGGCAAACAACCCGGCATACAGTGGGGTAAGTTGACCACTTTTATCCATGGGAACTTTCAATAAGGCTCCCTGGTCCCTGGGTGTCGATGTTGAGGCTCACACTCGTTGCTTGCAGAAGAAGGCAAACTCAACCTCCAAAGGGGTACGTTAATTAATTTGTATACTCCACACTGTGACGGTAACTGGTGTTCCATCGAGAGTAGCAGAAATGAGTAGCCTAGGAATTTGTGAACATCATGGCGGGTAAGAGTTTGTGCGGAAGATTGGAGTGCTTTCATGTTGCGTAAAGAAAGAAAATATCGAAAGTAGGATAAGTTGGTAGTCGGTATCCGTGACTTGAATGTTTATTTTTGTACTCCTTAAGCTGCCTGGCATCAAATATATGACAACTTTACGTCGCATTCCTGAGTGCCCATTATACAGTGTTGATCGAAACAAACACCTGCGGTTGTGCCGGCTTCCTGCACAAATTGCACAATCTTAGTACACCCTCACGAGTACAATCACGCTTTACCTCTTTCGAGGATGGATCAATGCAACGGACACACACACCACAAGTGCGGCACACTGCGTTCAAGTACGACAGTGTGCCGCAGATCCATTCAAGTGCGGCACCTGCTCAATTTGGGAGTGTGCCGCATCAAATCCTTGACGGCACCGCGTCATCCGCGCATCGCGTCGGGTGGCCAAAACGGCCAAACAATTCTCTCTAACTCTCTTTCCCTCTTACCACCACCGCCCGTCGTTTACCTGTCGTCATCTCCCATTCATCCCACAGAAATTGCGTCCAGGACACGTCAAAAAAAGCTAGTTTACCGCCAACCGCCAAGTCATTGAGAGCTGCCGACCGTCGGGATGGAGTCGCAGTTGCCGACTCACGTGATAGTGTGCCGCAGGTAGAGTGCCGCACATAGCCGCCTTGTGCCGGCCGCAGATGGTGGCGGTATGTCGCACCTGAGAGCCGTGTGCCGCCGCCCGCGCTTACAGTGTGCCGTCCTGCCGCATCTGTTCAATCCCGGCCTCTTTTTTGTCGGCGTGTTCCTTGTGCCTCGTGAGTCTCATCGGAAGCAGCACAATGTTTTGGGTACTTTTTCTGCTGCATACTTCAGACTGGCACTTCCCCCCAGAGAAGAATAAAATTAGTTTCTCGCATCGTCTGGAGTCAGAGCGGGAGATGCCGAGAACACGTGGCAACAAAGCGGCTTCCCCAGAGCCACCATCTCAAAGCGCGACAATGATGGTGGCATGCATTGTGCGCTTAAAATGGCGCTGTGGCTGACCTCCCTTCAAATAACCCCGTACAATTACGCTGCATCTTTCTCTTCAGCCATCCTCGTCGGCATTCGCACTCGATGCCTTTTTCCACTCTGAATGGCTCGGAAGCTCATTCAATGCAGATGTATCTAGAACAGTGCGCTCAAACATCCGTAACCATTCCTGGTGGCATTCAAGGATACACAAAATTCTTCCCAATTCATCTCGGTGCACATGGCGGGGTATATCAGGCTGTTGAATGTGCAACGAACCAGGTCGTTGCGATCAAGATTGTGTCCTCCGTAAGCAACTCCTCGGTCCCTGGAGACTTTTGATCAACTTCTCTGGCTTAGGACCCCGACCGCGCGTCCCCGAATAGATATCGGGCTCTCGACAACGATTTAACCAAGGACGTATGTAGGCCGTGTCAAACTCGAACGCATGCTTGGCTGACAGGTGTCAGCTAGTTCTCAATACTCCAATCAATAAATCATCCACACGTCCTCGAAATACTCTCCGTATACCGAAGCGACGCTGACCGAATGACCAGTACGTGCATTTATTCTCCTTCGTCTCCACACTCATCGCGTTCCGTAGGTATCGTTCTCGAGTTGATGCCCCGTGGCACACTCCTAGATTATATGCTGGAAGAATATAACCGCCAGAGCGTAGATGGTGTGTTGCGTCCGCCGGGCATTGGTACGTGTTGTATTGGTACAGCCTAACGGCGGAGCAATGAATATCAGCTGATCATTGTAGAGGAAATCCCCGCCCGCGATATCATGTACCAGCTGTGCCAGGCCATGTCGTACATCCACGGTCTCGGCATCGTGCATCGAAATTTAAAGGCCGAGGTGCGTGTTTAAATCTGTACACCTCATCCTTCGCTCACTTGGATCTCGCATAGAATATATTTCTAACCGGCGACACTCTCCCTTTCATCAAAATTGGCGGATTCGGACTCGCCGTGCGGTCGGAGGGCCAGAAACTCACGGTGCTTACTCACGTCACTCCCTCTATGCTTATTAAATGTCTCGCAGGAAGTATCGGGCTCCTTCGACTACATGGCGCCCGAGCTGCTGTCTCCCGCCAAACCGGGATACGATCACAGAGCGGATAGCTGGAGCGCCGGGATCCTGCTCTTCACACTGTGCGTCGTTGCCATGATCCTGTTATCGAAGATTGACACCTGGTAGGCTGATACTTTCAACTCCTTGGATCTTCGGAGCCGCAGCGGACGAGAAGCACTTATTCACGCTCCGATGGGAGGTATTGGGGGACCGCCTCTCCGATGAAGGTAATATTTTGACCGTGCAATATTCACACACCTGAATATGTGAATTCTCAGGCTACGAGTTCCTTCGCGGCCTTCTCAGTGTAGAACCCGAACAGCGTCCTTCGTTGGCGGACGCATTGTCGCACCGATGGCTGGCGTATCATCGCCCCATGTACCCCAACGTCATCTATCCACCTGCTTCCGAGATTTTTGTGCAGAGTGGCAGGTAATGTTACAATACTTACATAACGCGGTATGATTACAAGGAAGGTTCCAGTTTTATACATATCTTTCGACGAAAAGTCGAACATTCGACGATGATACTGAACTGTTCAAGAAATTCTACAAGAGCGGTTGCACAAGTCCCACAGCGAACTTAGCGGAGAGGTACGAAGCGGTCTAGTCGAGGAGTTAAGCAGAATGAGTCTCCGTCCCGTTGCGACTTTTTAGCAGGGTCTGCACCCCAAATGAATCTGCTCATTCCGGTCTACTTTGAAAGCCTTGATCTCGAAACAAGTTACTGCTTTTGTTTCAGAGCCGGACGGTCAAGTAATGGAGATGTACTGAATAGATCTAAGTAAGTAATTTGGTTTGTCAAATTCATCATACTTCCTGGCTTGGCTTTAACTCACGGCTCCGTGCAGAGGCCCTCCGAGATCCTCCGAAATCATTGCCATGATGGGTACTGGCTGCGGTTGTTGTCAGAGACGGTAAGTAAATAGCAGCGATACCCTCCAGTGTGCTAATCACCTTAAGTTTGCTGCCACTGCCAAGGTTGGCGAGGACTGGATCTCATTCACATTAGCAGGACGGCGACTAAATCAACCTCAGCAGCTTACAACCTAAATGAATAAAACTTTATCCGACTTCTTACTGGATTGTCCGCCACATACCATTGTCGAACTCGTACGGGCCAATATAGGTGAACCAGCCTTTGAACGCGGTCCCCGTCCTGACAAAATGGATGTTGGAATTTGAATATAATTCGGATAAAGTGCTTACTGTCTGAAAGTTGCCCCTGTGGAAACCGATTTGTTGACTTGGAACACATTGTCATCTGAATAGCCTGCGAAGATCGTAATAAAAAACGGAGTAATAAGAAGCAGATAGACCCCACCCCCGATACCGGAGACGTATGAAGAGAACTTCACCTAGATTCAACAATGTGTCAACAGCTGTGCGCACAATCAAACAAGAAGGCTCGACCGTAGCTCCATCAGGAATGCCTTCGTCCACCAACGTGAACTCCTCTTCGGTGTCAATGGCCTTGTAGGGGCCGAGATCTTTTCTGTGTGTGCTGTTGTCGCTGGGATCAACCCACTGAACCATGAGGTACGCCGACACGAGTGCATCCTGCTTGTATTGGACACGCGAGATCGCAGGGTTCTGCGGGGCATTGTTAAGCAAAGTGAGTCGCGAATGATAATACATACAGCAACGATCCCACGAACGACCCCCGAACCTGCGTTTTAGAGGTGAGCCGACGATGAAAATTAACGGCTCGGCCACAGCGACGCACATTCTGTAAAGAAAGTGAGCTGATTGAATAGTATAGGGTTGTAGAAGGCGCACCGTTTGGTTTCACGGCGACAGAGGTGGGGAAAGCGGCCGTAGATATCGCCATCGAGAGTGCATTGACAATAGTTAGGATGGATAAACGCATTGCAATGGATATGTACGTGTCTCAGAGTTCTCTGGCGAGATGGAGAAGCAGAAATCACTGCGCGGTCTTATACTCGACCTATTCCTCTAGAGCGGCGATTTCGGTCAAGTATATCTCCGGGTCTACGCCACCCTCGCCAGTGGCGGGCGTTGACTAAACTGCATTTCATTCCGTTTGAGGTAAATGAGCAATAGCATACTCGGTGGTTTTGAACGCCGGGAGACGGTGCTGCGGCGGAGTAAGAATCAGAGGCTGAGAAGATTTATGCGGTCTTTTTGCGGAGAGACAGAAATTGGTGAATAGCCGATGGCCGATTTAAAGCGAGGCATCGGACGGATGAGTAGAGTTGCGGAGTCTTGGCTAGATGAAATATAGAAGCCACTTAGAATGACGAATAGGACGAACCAGACTCAACAGCGTAGAAATTTGAGGCTAGAGTGTCTGGTGCCGATGAATTTCTGATTGGAGACTTTGAGACCGTCGGCACAGGATTGAAGAATGGCTAACTTGTGCTTGACGCTCCGAGTCGGAGGCTCCAAAAAATAGTACAGTACGTCAGTCGTAGATAGAGTTTGAAAGGAGTCAATAATGAGGCGCATAGGAATAATCCTGGTACCGGAAGCGAACAGTAGGACCCCGGATAATCCCGACAGATGACTGTTGGTGGATTTCTCGGGACATTTTTAACTTTCCCACGCTTATTGAGATTGCGAAAACGCCTCCTTCCAGCAAGCCAACCTTTTCGGTTCATTGGGAGGAGGGGGCCGAAATGTTTTGTAAAATTTGGGGCGTTGCCGGGTGAGGCATTTATTGCGATTAACCGGGGTCCTTGAGAGTCCTATTGCTGGTTGAGCCAATGGGGGAGGTACGGTGCCAGGATGATGCCGCAGGTGGGGTCCCTTTTCGGCGTCCGATGAAGAAGAGGATGGAAGCCAGTCATTACCTCAAGATTAAGAAGGAGTGGTTTAGGTTCAGGTCAGGGGCGGAACGAGGATGAAGACAATAGGGCGCAGGGTGAAGACCGTGGAAGCGTGGTCTCAAATGGGATTTCCTTCTCGAAGATTCCAAGCTAAGATTTAAAAGAGAAGAACGGAACGCACAGTGACGCACACACGGTCAGCGAGGTTATAACCGTGGCGTCTCCCGCATTCCAACGATGTACTTATAAGTTATACAGATAAGAGTTGGGAATTCCGCACAAAATAATTTTGTCTTTGGACGAATATCAGGAGTGTATACCTGGGAGACATTAGGGTGAGAGCTTCGATTAAGGGATTCCCATAGAGTTTCCTCTAACGGTAAACCGGTGTCTGCAACGTAAATTTTGCGAAGATAAGATACATCGACGAGGTATGGCACCGAATGATGGATTCCGCTTACAGTATGGCTATAATTCAAAGATAGTTATCGATGTAATGGTGGCTTGGCGTTCCCGTCAAAAGTGCGGCGAGGACTGAATGACGAGGAGAAAAAAGGGAAGGAAGAGGCGGTGCTCTGCCTCCGGCCATCATGCCGTGTGTCTGGGGACTCGGAATGAGCCGCATGACGCGCACAGCCTCCCTTCGGCACTTACTTCTGAGCGCTCAGGCTCCGCTCCGCCTCGTTCCTCGCTTCGTCGCCACCGCGCTTGGTCCCATTGGTTTTGCGCAATGACGGGAGCAGGTATCAAAGGTATGTCCACTGGTTACTTCAATCCAAAGTTCTCCGCTCGATTCGCCGTGCTCCTCGCGACAAAACAACGCTAATATAGGTCGTGAGTTGGCCAGTGTCCTCGCTTTCTCGTTTACTGAAGTCCATGATGCAGGTTCAGGCGGCACTCAGAGAAGCTCTCCTGTACGCGTACGCACTATGAAAAACTCAGCGGTTTGACTTGACAAGGGCCGTAGTCGACTGTAATCTCTCGGGTCAGATATCGTCAAGATGCCGCCGTGTCGGCCCAGCTTGTAGTTCAGTGGATTGATCCAAAGGATAAAAGAAGACATAAAGAAAACTTTGGACATTGCAAGCCCATCGCCACGCAAGACGAATTTACGCTGGTGGACGCAGGTATTCCTGATGGAGCTATGGTCAGTACTGCATTAATTGTGCTCGCGCTGCTAACTTGCCGTTCTGCCCAGGTGAAGTTCTCCTCATATGTCTCCGCCATAGGTGGTGCGCACCTCCCTTTGCCGTTGTCGGGAATTTATAGAAACACGTTTCCTCAGATTATGAGAACGACCGCTGGTTTAAAGTCAAGAAATCGGTCTCTGAGGGTGCAAGCTTCAGACAGTGAGTTATGCATCCAAATAATAACGTCCGAGATTCAAAATCTGGGTCTGGCAGAACAGGAACCGCGTTCAAAGGCTGGTTCGAATATGTTGGGTTGTATGACTTTCACACGGGTGCGTCGTACATTATCTGGCTGGACGTTGGCTGAATTTTCTTACAGACTGTAAATTGCTCAGATTAATCCGGTGTGCTATCCTGTTAACGGAATCTAGCCATCGGCGACCTTGCCCACGGACCTTCGAAGGTCAGCACCATGCGGGATACTTCCACAACTCGCACGGCCTCTAACTCAACAGCAGGATGACTCCATCGCCCGTATCCATTATATGCAAGATGCGGCCGTCTCAGCGTACCTCTCGGTTCAATGGATCGATCCCAAGGACGAAAGCTCTCACAGGAAAGACCTAGGTTCTTGGAAGCCCATTGGGACGCAAGCGGAATTTGATCTGGTGGCGGAAGGCATCCCTGAAGGAGCGCTGGTCAGCCCAACTACTCTACTGATGTCTTAATTCGCCTTCGCTTAATAAATTGTTTAGGTCCAGTTCTCCTCATACGTCGCCGCCATTGGAGGTGCGTAGGATTACTCTCTCCTTCCTGCTTTAAATTCAGAAGGCTAATGGAAACTAATACAACGTGCTGAATACCTCAAAGAATATCCAAACGACCTCTGGTTCATAGTCGATAGTTCTGCATCCAAAAGGGTGACGTTCAGACAGTAAGTCCAGTTTCAGCTCTCCAATTTCCCGTGAATGTACGCCTGACACTTCGTAGAACCGGGACGGCGTTCAAAGGCTGGTTCGCCTATCAAGATATGTCGCACATTTCGTGAACTCCGTTGACCGTCGAGGGTGTGCATATTTGGAAGTTCGAGGAGTGATGCAGGGATTTCGCCAGTGTGAATGACTTTTGGACGCGTCGTATGAAATAGTAACAGAATATTGTAAATCTACGAGTATTGGTGAGCGGCGAATGGTGTGGCGTTGCTTCGGCCTAAACGGTGAATTTGTGGCCGAATCGCAGTGAATCAAGAGTAAGATGTAGTGGTTTGGATCCAGACACAGATGAAAAACAATGAAGGGCAGGGAGAAGACTATGGAAGCGGGGTCTCAAACCCTCCCAGCTAAAGGTTTGAAAAGGGACGAAAGGGACGCGCAGTGAGTCAGTGACGCACACACGCACGATTAGCGACATCTCAACCGGCCTCTATCCACGCCTCCCGTCATCATCCTTGCACAGAAGAGCGTTAGGAGTTCTATTAGGAGTTCTACACAAAATAAGTTTGTCCTTGGACAAAAATCAAGACTAAGGACTCTGGCCGCTGGATCCTACAGGAAATTAGGGTGAGGTATTGGCCTCGGAGTAAGTGCTAACTTGCGCCTACAACGGAAGTTGTGCGAAGATCTTAAGAGAAGACACACTGGTCGGTGAGGTATGGCACGAGAGGCACGGCGACGAGTGCATCTTGGTTATTTGACACGAGCGATTGATTCCGCCTACAACATGGCTATAATTCCATGACCTTGATGTTTCCATTGAAAAGAGCGGCAAGGACTGGGTGACGAGGAGAAAAAGTGAGTGAAGAGGCGGGGGGCGCGCCAGCCACGGTCACCCTTCACCCATCATGCCGTGTGTCCGGGAACTCGGCATGCTGGCATGCACCCACTTGCTTCGCTGAGCGCTCAAGCTCCGCTTCCCCTCGTTCCTCGCGTCGTCTCCGCCTCGCTGGGTCCCATTTGTTTTCTGTAATGACGGGAGCAGGGATCAACGGTATGTCAACTGATTATATCCATCGAACGTTCTCCGCTCGATTGACTGTGCTCGCCGGGACAGACGACACTGATCTAGGCGGTGAGTCGGCCAAGCGTCCTCTCGTTCTCGTTGACTGAGGTCAAATATACAGGTCCAGGCGTCACTGAGGGAAGTTCTCCTGTACGCACTCTCAGAAACTCAGCGGTTTGACTTGACAAGGGCAGTAGCCGAACGCAATTTCTCGGGTCAAATATCGTCAAGATGCCGCCGTGTCAGCCCAGCTCATGGTTCAGTGGATCGATCCAAAGAACCAAAGAAGACATAAAGAAACATTCGGTTATTGCAAGCCCATTGCCACGCAAGAGGAATTCACGCTGGTGGATGCAGGTATTCCTGATGGAGCCATGGTCGGTACTACATCTTTAATTGTGCTTGCGCTGCTAACCTACCGCTCTGCCTAGGTGAAGTTTTCTTCATATGTATGGGCCATCGGAGGTGGGTTTCTCTCTTTGCCGTTGTCGGGCATTTATGGACACACTTTCCCTCAGAATATGAGAACGACCGTTGGTTTAAAGTCAAGAAATCGGTCTCTGAGGGTGCCAGTTTCAGACAGTGAGTTTTTCGTCCCAGCTACGTCCAGAACTCAAAGTCTGACCTTCCAGAACCGGTACCGCGTTCAAAGGCTGGTTCGAATATGCTGGCTCGTACAATTTCCCCAGTGGTAAGTTCCGCAACATCCTGTAGGAAGACGACTGAGTTCCGTGCAGGCCGTGAGCTCCTTCGGTTCATAATTTTATTGTTTCCCTCAATCGGGTCACTCAGTCGCCGATCTTTCCCGGGGAACCATCAAGGTCATTGTCATACAGGATGCGTCCGTTCATCCAGCCTTGTTTGATCATACTTGTAGGCGGGATCCATCGCTCGTGTCCAATATTGCCAGGATGCAGCGGTCTCAGCGTACCTCTTCGTTGACTGGATCGATCCTGAGGACGAAAGCAGGCACACAAAACATTTTCTTCCCTACAAGCCCGTTGGCACGCGAAAGGAATTCAGGCTGGTTGACGAAGGCATTCCTGACGGATCCATGGTCCGACTGCTACTTCGATTTTTTTCGGCTACTCTAAATATTGGTACCCCTAGGTGCGATTCTCTTCATACGTCGCCGCTGTAGGGGGTGCGGTTGTTTTCTTTCTTTTTCTCTATATTATAATGTGGGCCGAATACCGCAGAATATCAGGATAACAACTGGTTCAAACTCGATAAATCAGGATCCACGGGTGCAACATTCAGACAGTGAGCAGTACTCCATCACAATTCCAACCAGACTTCCGACTAAACTCCATCAGGACGGGGACCGCGTTCAAGGGCTGGTTCGAATATATTGGCTCGTACAGTTTTCACATGGGTGCGTCGTGGAACATCCAATCGGAAGCTGGGTAAATTTTCTTACAGACTGTAAGCTTTAGAAAATTTTCTTTTACCACCCTCTCAACGGAATCCAGCACTCGGAGGCCTTTCCAACGGAAATTTCAAGGTCAAAACCATCCGCGATATATCTGCAACTCGCACAACCTCTAACTGAATCGCAGGAAGACTCCATCGCCCGTGTCCAGTATATCCAAGATGCAGCCGTCTCAGCGTACCTCTCGGTTCAATGGATCGATCCCAAGGACGAAAGCTCTCACAGGAGAGACCTAGGTCCTTGGAAGCCCATTGGGACGCAAGAGGAGTTTGATCTGGTGGCGGAAGGTCTTCCTGAAGGAGCGCTGGTCAGCCCAACTACTCTACTGATGTCTTGATTGTTTGTGCGTGCCGTCGCTTATGGAATTGTTTAGGTCCAGTTCTCCTCATACGTCGCCGCCATTGGAGGTGCGTAGGGTTCCTCTCTCCTTCCCGCTTTAAGTTTAGAAAGCTAATGGAAACCAATACAACGTCCCGAATACCCCAAAGAGTATCCAAACGACCTCAAATTCGTAGTCGATAGTTCCGTATCGAAAAGGGTGACGTTCAGACAGTGAGTACGGTTGCAAATCTCCAAGTTTCCTGCGAATGCACGCCCTGACATTCCATAGAACCGGGACGGCGTTCAAAGGCTGGTTCACTTATCAAGATATGTTGCACATTTCGTGAACTCCGTTGACCGTCGGTGGTGCACATATATGGAAGTGCGAGGTGTGATGCGGCCTGGAATTTCAACTTTTGAACGCGTCATATGAAATAGTAACAGAATCTTGCCAATATACGAGGATCCATGGTCCTGTGTTTACCGCGTATAAAATGGGGGGCTCGTGTTTCCATCATTGTCTCAAATCTTCGTAGCATTACAGATGGACCTGATTAACTTTCACAGAATCACACAATGTTGAATGAATTGAGTGGTCATCTTCTTTCCAGGCTCAAACAGCGGTGTTCGAGAATTGATTTCAAATGTTCGATCTGGACGATGCCGTGCGTTTAGATATGGCCTCCGCATGTCCCGGAATTGTATTCTTTCTTGAAAGCGGC
Organism: Mycena galericulata; assembly: GCA_029289565.1. Taxonomy (NCBI): domain Eukaryota; kingdom Fungi; phylum Basidiomycota; class Agaricomycetes; order Agaricales; family Mycenaceae; genus Mycena; species Mycena galericulata. The sequence goes on along the minus strand of JARKIA010000129.1, from coordinate 93,655 downwards.
TGATCGGGTTGCACCATTGCCTTCCGTTTCACTCTGCGGGTTTCCTCATCTTGCGCAGCATTGTAAACAACTTCAGACATTGGAATTCACCTTTGATGCTACCACCGTGCCGTTGCCGCCAACCAAGGTCTCACGTAAAATTCTGGTGATCCTCAGTGCTATGTAGGCAGTCCTTCATATCATCGGTAACCTTCTTGGCCAGCCTGTTCCCCAGCATTCGGGGCGTCTGTCCGCAGGTCGCGCCTGTACAAATCATAGGATGCTTTGGGCTGTTCCGTAATCCTAGGATCTTGCCGTTTGGAACGCGTTTTGGGAGTGATGCCGATCAAAGCCCTACACGGCAGCCGCAGATGCCGCTGAGTCTCGGCATCGTCGGCACGTATTGTGCTCCCACGGTTTCAACATACAAAGATGGAATCACCTCTGAGACCGCTGGTCAAATTAAGTTTAATCGATCCCTCTTCCTCAGGCAGCCCTCACGTTGTCGTCGACAGCTCTGTGGCCTAGGTTCGCCCTCGAACCGAGATATTGCGCTTCGAATATCTCGCGCTCCGATCGTTTAACCCCACTCCTCAGTCTGGGACTCTGGGCCCAGTCTAGGACATTCCTTTTCCCGAGTGTCAATGTCGAACATTCTAGAGTAGTTCAACTGTACCGTGCGTAGCGATTCCGCCCTTTCCTCGGGTATAAAATGTTTGAGGACTAGCATGAACCCGTGCTAAGCTACGGACAGCTATCTAAGACCAAAATTCATGCTAACTTCAGTCATCAGAGGGGACGCTCGTGTCCAGTTTACACTCAAGGTGGACAACTGTATCAATTTAATTCTGGGTTTCCCTATAATAACGAGAACTTAACTGCGAACTTACCATCTGCACCCTTCAACTCGTTGGACACTCTGTTGCTAATCTTATCTCCGCCATTTGCATTTGAACTCCCTCGAATGGACTAATGCACCTTTGACTTGAGTAATCAGTACAAACGTCTCGGCAAAGGAATGCAACCGAACCCCGGAAGCTGCCGGTCCTGCCACCCGATTGCCATTTTACTTTGACATTTTGATTGGCTCGCTAACGCGTACACGTGACGGATGTCTTTTTGTATAAATTAAAGCAGAGTTTCCCCTGAGCCTCATTCATTTGCCCCATCAAGCGACCCTTATCCTGACACTATCTCTAATTTTCGCACATGTACTTCCTTGTCAAGAAATGGAAGAAACAGCGGAAAGAGAAAAGGCGCGCGGCGGAGGCCGCAGCCTCAGGAGACTCAACGACGCATGTGCGGTGAGTCCTCTTGCTTCCTAATATCTCAATGACCATCTACCGTAGGAAAGCGACCGTCAAACTCGGGAATCTCTGCAACCGGAGCGTGGCGCACAACATAATGGCTACAGTCAACTCCTCGAGAACGACACTGATAGTCAGGGCAACACCAGCAGAAAAGAAACGCAGACACTTTAACGGTATCTCATGCCGCAATGATTTGATTCCTTTCCGAAGAACGGATACTGACCCAGAGGGGACAATGCAGAGTTGTGAACCATACTCGGTAATGCGTACATACCTCCTATATCTACGTTCGATTGCCTACAATATGAGGGGGGCCCAGACTTAGGCCGAGACTTACATCTCACGGTTATGCATAAGTTGGCAACAATAAGTATCTGACCCGGCTCGAGAGCGTGGCAAGAATCGAGAACGGGTCTAGAACGCGGGTGCTAGCGCCAGCCGAGACTTACGCCGTGACCTCCAGGGGAGCTCGGCAGGACTCGGCACACTGAGAACTCGGGAGCACGCCAGAACCTATGCTGCCCGTCAATTTATTGATGGGCTTACACTAACTACTCAATAATGAGCTGCTCTCCACCTCGATCAGCCTTGTCGGTGAGGCCCTTGCCAATTTTTCCCTGGACGCCAACTCCTGCAATCTCCGAGTCGCCGTCGATGTCACGACAAAAATATCCAAGCATTGAAGAAATAAGAAGGGTGAGGTCAGATGAGCCGCTCGTGGTCGCCGATTATGCATTTCTCTTTTTTGTCTCCGTCTTGTCTCCGGTTGTGCCAATATTGAACTTTCATGCATGAGAAAGGAACTCGGACGCAACCGCAGTAAAAATATCAGACTAACGATTGGCGGGTTTAACATCTCCCCGATCTATCCTTTAGACTTTCCGTGGCATCGTGGAGCGTCTATTGTCGTAATTTCTATTCTCCCTCTTCCACATCCCATTTCAACGGAAAATCGCCTATACTTATAAATCAGGTATTGGGATCTTCAACCCTGCCTACATTCATGCTTAACCACCCAACCAATGTCAAGTTCGTGGACATCCACCCTGTGTCCCCTCAATTGTCCGTCGAACAATTCCAGAGGAAGATGGGTGAGCTTGCGGACAACACCATGCTGGCTATCCCTCTTCTACAGAAGAATTTTCTCAAATTCGAGATGGCGAGTTCTTGTACTGCAAGTCAATGCCTCACATCGAGCTCTGAGAGTCGATTAGATGATGCCTAACAATCGATTGGACGCCCATATATAAGCACTGGGACTACCTACTCCAGCACCCACGGTCGTGGTGAGCGGAGAATGCGAGGTAAGCTGACTAACGCCGCCGCTCCGTACGTTGCATGACTGAAGAACTCTCCATTAGCCTTGGGAACATATGGTGGAGGTACGTTACTTATCCGGTGAACGATGTGTCCGCTTGTGTTCAATGAACCATAGATGCTAAAAGACCCTACGCTACGGAAGGCTTTCGGGGATGCTATTCAAGATTTAGCTTCCACTTTTGCAATTGAACCTTCGGGGTGGAAGTGATCACGAAGATTGACAAGACCCAGTAACTCGGCCAGGAACCAAAGTCGGAGCCTCGAATGGGAATGCCCGATCGCGCTCGGTTTTGTAGTTTTTCCCTATGTCCGTTCTGTCCTCGCTCCACCGATGTTCACTATTCAATGGAATGCACGGACGTTCCTCTGCGCCAAATTTCCGAGAGTGGACCACAAGAGCTCCACCGAAAACTGTTGTATATAAAGTCTCCGAGACATCGTGCTGCCCCCCCGCAGTTCAATTTATATAAAGCAGAGCTGTGGCTCTACCAGCCTGAGCCCCGCATACCTCATAAACTTTCCGTGGCACCGTGGATATTCCCACCCGCATCCGGTATATACAAGGAGGAGTCTCGCCGCTCTGACACCCCTCCGCTATGTCCAGTCGCAAGGACCGTGTCCGCGTCGTAGCTATCCATCGCCTCCCGCCGCATTTCTCTGCGGCCCCAGGAGAGTTCCGCAAGAAGATCGAGGGCGTCGTAAACTCCCTACTCGCGATTCCTACTGCCCAGGAAAATTTCCTTACAGCTGTTTCCGAATATGTTGGCAGTGCGTCAATTTTTTGTGTGCTCATCTTATTTTGATGGCATGCTAAGGATTACTGCTTTGGGAAGTCTTGGCATGATTTGACCGCGATATCGAACGATTCGGATGTGGTCTATTGCAAGGCTGGAGCGGAGACACCTCGGAGGGCTACTAGGCAAATCTATGGGAGTATTATGCTGGTATTTCGAGGCAATTCTAATAATCTTATAAGCTGGCGGCGGACAGACGTAGGTACTGGGGCGCGTCAACGTGGCGGCCAGATCACGCCAAGACTTCCCAAAGTAGTAATCCTTAGCATACCATCAAAATAAGATGAGCACACAAAAAATTGACGCACTGCCAACATATTCGGAAACAGCTGTAAACTTGACATGGTCCGTTCCTCCTCGCATCAATTCTTCTCGTCGAGTATTATTCAATACCGTAATTTTCTAGATGATGCCGAATAATCAACTGGAGTCGCACATCCAAGCCTTGGGACTCCCTGCCGCAGAACCCACCATCGTTGGGATGGCGGAATGCGAGGTATGCGTCTTAGCGAGGTGAATGTTCATACTGCTGACGGGTTCGGTCAGTCCTGGGACCATTTCGTTGAGGTATGTCCGGCCAGTCTGCGACAATCTGGTTAAGGATTGATGTCAAACGAGCCAGATATTCAAGGACCCGGCGTTTAAAAGCGTGTTCGGTGACAGCATTAAGGATTTTGGTTTCGATGTTGGCAATTGCACTTTCGCGGTGGATGTCGTTACGAAGATTGATAAGGCCTGAATAGCGAATATGGTTGATTTCTCTTCTTCACGTACTTGCCAGTCTGGCATTATTATCCCTCCTCATGAGCAGCAGATGACTTCTTGATACCGATGCCCTGGACCTCAGAGCAACCCGTCGACTATTCTTGAGTAAGAACCAATATCATGCGGGAACTCACGCTGACCCCGGGTGCAATACGCCAGGATCCATTCTTCCTGTCCTCGGAATCTTCCAAGACCTCGTGCGCCCTCTGCCGACACAGTCAACATAATCAGATGCCACCTTCGACTCCTTAACCCCTCCCCGATTCTCACCAGCCGCACCCCCACAATGTCCAGTCCCAAGGACCACGTCCGCGTCCTAGGCATACACCGTGCCCTCCCCCAACTCTCCTCCGCAGAGTTCCGCCAGAAGATAGAGGCGTTAGCGGATTTGACGCTGGGTGTTCCCGTTCTGCAGAATAATCTCCTCAAGTTTGAGATGGTAGTAATCCGACCTGAGGATCTTTTCCGTGTAAACTAACGGTGAAATATGTAGATGGTGCCGAACAACCAATTGGATGCGCACATACAGGCATTGGGGCTGCCGGCACCGGAGCTCGCCATCGTCGTCTCAGCAGAATGTCAGGTATGGCTCTTCAATTGAACCGCTTGAGATCTGTCATTTTTGCTGAACTGTGCTGGCGGGGGATTGATTAGTCTTGGGACCATTTCGCTGAGGTATGTCGCCTGTACTCCCCTGAACCCGTGTAAAAAATCATTCCGACGGTAGATCATAAACGATCCGACCTTGAAGAAAATTTTCAGCGACGCTATCAGTGAATTTGGGGTGGACGCTGGAAACTCCACGTTCGCCGTGGATGTCGTGACCAAAATTGACAAGACCTGAATTACGGGGAAATAAGTGGGAGGATCTTACACCCGAGTCCTTGATCCAGGTGTACATGGAGTCTGGAGCGTGTAGCTGAATATAAACCAGGGCATATCTCGTAAACCCCCGTTCACTTCTCGATTTTCCGTGCCTACAAAGCGGACGGAAACCATCGCGACGGAGCTATGGCTGCGAGTTGGGGATACTTAAAGGAAGGCCGCGATGTGGCGATATTGAGCAGTGGCACGTGTAGTTTGTTTTGATCGTGACATCCGTGACCAACGAACCTCCTAAGTATGGCTGACTCCCTCGAGGTCCTCCCCTACGAATTCCGCGCGCTCCATGCCAATCGATTTTTCGAACAAGATGTCGACGAGAAAATGGCGGCGCGCGAGCTCGCGCTCCAAACGCCACTCAAGACTGGGCTGGAGTTCACGCTGGATCTCGAAATTCCTCTCCAAAACCCGGCTCCGCACGCGCGTGCATTGCCCCGAATTCCCAGTCAGGGAAACACGGTGGTGCGGCTCCGCGACGAGCTTCAGCGGGGGATCGACGGGTTTTCGCAAGTTTGGACGGCGGTGTGCCGCGAGGGCGACGGCAACGGCGACGGCCCCAAAACGTGCCTGGTTTTGAAGATCATTCAGCCCTCGGTGTGTCGCGGTATTCCGGAGGATTTCATGGAGGAATACTACGACCCGTGGGACCTCGCTCACAACGAAGCATGGGTCTACCGACATCTTCCGCATCACCAGGGCCTCTTGATCCCGTACTTTTTCGGCCTCTCGTCAGTAAGTGGATGACTCATCTCAATAGATGTGCCTGTTTAAATCCCGGATCCATCCGGTTCCAGATAATTACCCCGTGCGGGGAGGCGGCCTGGGTTCTTGTGTTGGAATTCATCCCCGGCTTGACTGTCAACGGTGTCGCCGATTCGGCGTCGATATCAAACATCCGAGACTTTGTGCGCCGTTTTTGACCCTTGCTAAGTTCCCTGGACTTAACTCGGAACAATCAAATCACAAACTAGTGTGCCCTGGGCGTCGACGCCGTGCGGGAATTCGTTCTTGGTGGCTGGACGCTCCGCGATATACGGCCTCCGAATTTCATTCTGACCGGGACCCCCGGCGCGTGGGCGGTGGTCATCGTCGACCTTTTCCTTTCCAACCCCATCAAATCAACTGCTGACAGGGAACTCATCGCCAGGCTCCAGGCGCGGAGTTTCTTTTTCGCGTTCGTATTTTGCGTGCGGGACGTTGATGGTGACATATACGACTGGGCGGAGAATTTGGCCCGTTTCGGCTGGGTGTTGGTCACTCCGCCCGATTCTGACGACGAAGGGGAGCAGGCGGTCGATGAGGAGGGGTGGGTGTAATCGTGGTGGTCGGCTCTGTTTTGTAGAATATGATCTACTCGTATCTATATATTTCAAGCAAACTTCGGGTCGAAAGAATGTGTCACCCAACTCAGCTCCAGGTAAAATGGGAACACAATGACTTTGTGGTGCTAGACCGCGAAGCGAGAGGAGGGTTCGGTTCAATGCAGATTTTGGCCGTGGAAGTAAGATTAGCAACTTGATATCACTCTAGCCAAGTCTATTAACAAATAAAACTGGTAAGGTCGATGAGCGGCACGCCCCGCTACCTGGCTTGGGCTTCGTTTCCCGATCAAACCCTTCCGACCAATTTCTGAGCAAGCTTGAAGTTCCCATAATAGATTAAATTACTGCAAGAGTAGTCAACAGCTGCAAAAACACATCTCACACCCCGCAGGGACCAAACGCGTTTATGTAAACGTCATATTCATTTGTAGAAAAAAGTACTATTGCCGTCTGTTTAACAGCCATTATTTAGTGATTACTTCACTGATTATACCTACCTATACACACGCCGTCGAATCTCCTTCAATTACACCGATACCCACACTGCGTTTCCCCAACAGCTGCTAAATTCGCATCCCTCAACACCTGCGCGCTCATCTGCACCATCGCGATGCTCCGCTCAGGCGCCTCCCCCCCCCCCCCCCCCCACCGCGGCTACGATGGCCCCCTGCACGCGCGACTATGCCAGTGAGAGCGTCGGGCAGCTCGGGGAAGACGCCCCGCGGGAGGGCGCCCCAGCGGCGGTAGGGCTCCGTTTCCTCACTTGAGTACACCTTGATCTTCGAGGCAAATCGAAAAATGTAAACGCTACATGTGCAATGGATGACTGTCTGCTGTCGAACGAATGCGCCAAGCCTTTGGCAAAGTTCGGCATCTTCGCAATATGCGGTCACTGACAGTGGGCGGGACGTGGCCATCACGCTCTCCACTGCACCAATATTCCGACCGCCCGTCAAGGATGCCCTTTTTATCGCTGTCAACACCAACGTCAGATGGCGGGCGCCAAATTGTAAAGCCGCCCTCAACCCTGCGGCAGCGTTCATCTCTCCAACCAGAACTGCCAGCCTCGACACCCTGTGTAGACCTGTCCTGCGTCTACCGAATGCCACTTGGGCGCTGAGGTATGACTGTGTTGTCTGTCGCCTTCGCGCAGGTATAAATTGGCCGATGCACGAGCCATCGAACACCAGTCTCTCATTCATTCATTCCATCCCCGCTCTTTTCATTCGTTCAAAGCTTCAAAATGTTCCACACTCTCGCAGTCTTCTCACTCCTGGCGGTTGCGGCACAGGCTGGTATAAATCTCACTGCCTAATTTTTTCTCCTGCTAACTACCTCTATGTACTAGCCGTTCCCCACTTTGCTCGCCAGACAGACTGCACCACGCCGTGCACGACGCTGTCCAACGCCCTGAGTGTACATAGTCTCCAACCTCCCTCTCGTCGCACAGGCTAATTATTCCGCAGGCCGCCGGGACCTCTGCCGAAGGGTCCACCGGGACCGCCGCCCTGGCTTCGCTCTGCACCAGCACTATCATGAACGACTACGGCGCGTGCTACGGATGCGAAGTCCAAATCAACGCCATGACCCAGGCGGACGCGCAACAAACCATCGACGGTGCGTCCCTTTCATATCGATATTTTTTCTCGTCTCTGTGGTTCCCGCTGATAACACATACCTACTTCCAGCCTTTGCGTCGGGCTGCCAAACGGACGGCCACCCTGTCGCCGCTGTGACGATCAACGCTGATGGGAGTACTAGTGGCGGAGGTACGTCCGGGCATTCCACTGCTTCGGCGGAGTCTGATCCTTCGCTCTTTCAGGTGCGGCGCCGGCGGCATCGGGCGCGTCGCCCGCCGCGTCGGGCTCATCAAGCTCTGCCAGTGCTCCTGCAGGCAAAAAGAGTGGCGCAGTGCGCGCGTCGACAAGTCTCGCGGGGGTGGCGTGCGCGCTTTTGTTCGCGTCCTATGCGACGTGGTAGTCCATCATTCATTCGGAGGGTGTATGCGGTATTTATTGTGTGGCAGGCAGATACCTTGGAGTGTGTATATGTATACAGGGCCCATTGAGCAAGTCGAGGTGTGGTTGCAAGAGTGCTGAAATCCTGCGGTTGTATGTTGCGCTCCCGCTACCGCGTGGGTTGAGAGCGTCCCGCAAATAGAGAGGACACGACGAGAGGCAGGGTTATGTACGCACCGCCGGGAGGCATTGGGAGTGTGCAGAAACCGTAGCGAAGCGCGAGAGGGAGAAAAATTCACTGCCGTGAGACTATATCGTCACCCAACCCACAGTCGAACGAGGTCCCTGAAATGTAGAGAAGGTGCGTTCCGCAACGCAGTCGAGTGTTGCAGACGGGTGGAGAATGATCAAAATGGATAAGGATTTACAACCGGATATTGAAATTGTTTCTCTGGGGCCTGCTCGGCTACAAGGTCTGTAGAATCGAGTCAAGCCATATTGAGATTTCAAGAGATGACTTACAGCTGTAGGCGCATCGGAGGCGGGAGGGTTACTAACACAAGATGCGCATTTCGAAAACGGACGGGGAGGAATAAAAAACAAATACAGTACAAATGGACGACCCGGCCCCGAGTCGAACGGGGGTCCTGCAAGCCTTTGGCTTACTCTTCGTCTTTTATGGAGAGCAGGTACGTTCCTTAACGCTGTCGGGTCTTGGGGCTAGGGATAAGTATCCTGAAACAATGTCGACGGCATCAACATGGAACCGCGGGTTTCAGGGAGACTTGAGAGAGTAAATCAGGAGAAAGGTAGAGCGGGACACTCCGGACGGGATCGATAGAAGGCGAAAGTCGACCAGCACGGGATTACGAGTACAGTACGTCGTGTGGGGCTGAGACGGGTGATTTGGGGGAGATATTGGAGTTTCAGGGCCGGGGGCGTAGTATAGTAAAGGGTTCGCCGAGGAGGGACTTGGACTTGACAAAAGGATAGGGGATTTGCGACGACGTTCCGATCCCGAGTCAAACGGGAGACCTGCGTCCGAGTCCCCTTCACTCCGATGGGAAGCAGGTGCGTTCCTGAATGAGTTGGGTCTTGAGGAAAGGGGTGACTAGCCACGAGTTGAGGATATCGAGAGGGAAAGTCGAGCGATCTAGTGTCGAGTAGACCCTGCGATGTTGGCTGATCATGATGCGGCCGTCCGCCACTGGATCATATCGAAGAGAGCCGAGGATACCGATTCGCCCTCGAAGTCGAACAGATAAACTGCGACACCAATATATTTGAGGCAGATTGGAAGGAGTGCGTCCGGGATTCGATCGGATCTTCAGAGAAGTAGGGAAATTGCGTGAGCACACTTTCAGGTTAAGGACAGGGACAGCGGACGGAAGCAGAAGAGACAGGGAGTACAGTGTAGTAGGGTTCACTGGATGACAACTTTGATGTTTCGTCAATACTATCGCAATGATGCCGAATAAAATCTGAAACTACTAGCTCAACCCCGTGAATAAATTCACGGGCATTGGTAAGTTGAAAGAAATATATTGAGCTGGTTTTCAGCCATCCCTCTTTTTCCCCCGTTCATTAACCCCTTTTCCTCCTCCTTGATTCCTCCCTGAGCTCTTACCCTGAACCTGTCCCAGTAAAAAAATGGAGCTATCATATCTTATTTTGTGCTCCCTCCCTCTGAATCTGAAGCTTCAAATTTTCCTTGGTATTTGTGAGGGAAATGGCACTCCGGCTCTGCAGTGCGGCATCACAGCACTGCCTAGGGCCTTTTCCGCCCGGCGCACTCTGAACCATGCTCGGCATTGATATTGCCTCCGGTCATGACCCATCCCATTGCCATGAGTTCCCAATGATTACTCCCCACTGTTTAAGCTTGAGCTCTGCGACTTCAAGCATCAGCATTGCAAGGAATAAGGCTCACAAAGTTTGCGGCTTCTTTAGGCCCAGCTCGGCCCCGCCGCGGGCTCTTCTCGGCTCGGCACGTTCTCGGCCTTGGCTCGGCATGAGCATGACCGTGAGCGTGTGATTTCGAATCTTCTTTGATGTTCGTTATACCACCCCATTTTATTATATAGATAGACTAGTGTAAGCCCGTCAATAAATTGACGGGGGAGTAGCGAGACGAAGCTATGTAGTACTTCATAATATACACTTTTTTATTCTCATCCTGGCGTGCTTCCGAGTTCTACCCAGCATGCCAAATCCTGCCGCTCTCCCGTGGAGGTTTCGGCTTAAATCCCAGCTGGTGCAAGTTCCCGCGTTCTTGAGTCCTGCTAAGCTCCCGTGGGTCAGTTTCCTTCAGAGTTCTACCCCTACCTCTCTCTGAACCCCCCATCCCACCCTTCCTCTCTATCTCATTATACCACAGCTTGTACCACTATACTGTACATTGCCTACCCCACACTAATTTTTCACTTCCACAGTGCTGGCTCTCAGTGTGGTTGACTCTGCTGTCCGCCCTGCTCTGCCCCTCCTACGTTGGAGCCCGGCTCTGCACTCGTTCTTGCCCTCGCCGTAGACCCCTCCTCGCTCGCAGTTGTCCACCCTGCCCGCTCACCCCATGTTTCATCCGAACCCCCCATCCTCACTTGAATTCTGTGTCGCACCCAGCACCCGAATATGTTAGATAAGTAGATACCATGTACTATAGCTGTAAGTACAGCGGCTCGAGTATGTTAATTCATTTAATCATGCCTTCAAGTACAGCATATGTAGCTTCTTCATCATCCTGGCATGCTCCCGAGTTTTGATGCCGAGTCCTGCCGAGCCCCGTGGTGGTCTCGGTTCTCGGCCGGTGCAAGCTTCCGAATTCTCAACGTTTCTCCTGAAAAGCTCCCGCGGGTCCCATCACGTCATGCCGTGCATGACAGCGTGCCGAGTCTTGCCGAGCTCCCGTGGAGGCCTCGGCGTAAGTCTCGGCCGGTGCCAGCACCCGAATTCTCGACCCGTTCTCGAGTCCTGCCAAGTTCCCGCGGGTCGGGCTGGGTCGGATGCATGCCGGGCATGACCGTGAGATGTAAGTCTGGGCCTAAGTCTGGCCCATCATAGTTATCCCCCCCCCCCTCATATTATCATAAAGAAGATTTAGCTGTAAGCTAGAACATGTAAGGACCTATAGTGAAGTATGGTATGGAAATCCAGACATTATGATGTGGTTAGAAAAAAAGAATACGCGCGAGAGCCGAAATGTCACATTTCGGGTTCCTTGGATGATGGCTGTCACACATTCCCGTCATCCATCGGCTCATCCTCCACCTCTTCCTCCTCGTCGTCGTCGACATCCTCCGCTGCCGGGACCTGTGGCTTCTTGCCCAACTTGGGCTTGGGAAGCAGGTCCTTCTTCCTGGCACCTCCTTCGGTCAAAGCTTCACACTCCTTCGTCCATGTCTCGACCTTTTTGGCATGCTGGCGCTTCATCTCCGCCCACTCTTTCTCCACCTCCTCGCGGAGCCCTTTCCTCCGCTGCCGCGCGACCTTATTGGCCTCCCTGCCTGCCACCTTCGCCCTCCTTCCCTCCTCCAAGGCTTGGACTTCTCGATAAAACTCGTCAGAAGAGAGGCACTGGGCCTTTCCTTTGAAGAGCCGTGCACGGTTTGTTGTTGCCTTTTCCTCCTGCTCATGGAGGGCCTCATTCATCTTCTTCAGCCCCATGTTCTGGAAAACCATTGTGGCATTTGCCTCCTCGATGATATGGTCGCGCACCGTCACGTTCTGGTGCGCTAGCGCAAGCTGTTTGCGCAATTCTTCATTTTCTGCCTCGAGCTGACCACGGGTTTTGTAGGGATCCTTGCTTGACCCCGGCATCGAGAGCGACCAGTTGGGCTTCGCAATCGAGCTCGGGAGGTGCTGGATGACGGGTGGGAGGATTGCGTTGTCGGACGTCGTCAATTTGGGGCTGCGGAGGAGCAGGGAGCCCGCGGATGTGTTCCCAAGGTGCGCATAAAGTATTCGCATCTTCTTTGAAGGTGTCCATAACGCTGGATCCAGGTTCTCGTCTTCATCGTCCCGTGCACGTCGTCGTGAGGGTGTTTCCGGCAGCCTCGACGTGCTCGCCACCAGATTGGATGGCGAGAGATCGAAACGAGTCGGCGGGTTCGCACGCATCGCAGTGCGGATCGCACGGACGGGGCTGGGCTGCGGCATCGGGAACTCCGCGCGAGTCGATGTTGTGCAGCTCGGTTTCATCTGGTCTTCGGTGATGAAATTAGGATTGAACGGTACGACACCCGTTACTCGGAATGCAGCGCGGACTGTTGACTCGTCGAAGGCTTCCTGATAGGCGGGGACCCACACCGACATGAACTCGGCCTTGGAGACATCGCGCATCGTCTTCGATTCGAATGCCACAATTGCAGCCTGCCAGCACACCTTGAACTTTGCGAAGCAGACGACGTCGAGCCCTTGGAGGGCGTGGGTGCAATGAGGAGGATACCCGAGTAAGATAATGTTATTTTCTCGGCAGAACTTGAGGAACTTATCCGAATAGTGCGAGCTGTGGCCATCGAGTAGGAGTACGCGTGGAAGGCCGTTCGCGTCATCGCGGGTGGCTGGGTCGAAGACTCTCGTCAGCCATTCGTAGCCGAGATCGTGGTTTGTCCATCCGTTGACCGACTTCGCGATGCTGGGTCGACAGGTGAGTAATGATACCTCCTTTGTCATATCAGGTGAACTTACAATGCATCTATCGTGTTCCCGTTGTTCCACGCGCTCTGGAAGTTCACCCCCGGGAAGATAATCATAGGGGGAACCACCATCTTCCCATCTGCTCGAATTGTGACCAGCGCTGTGATGTTCTGGCGGCTCGCACCGCCCTGTTTGTGCTGTGTTTTCGTTCCACGAGCCCCGACAACACGCTCCTTCCCCGTATAACCTGTCGGGAAGCCGCTCTCGTCCATCCCGTACACCCTATCAGGTGAGACTCCCATGTCGACGACCCATTTCTGGACTAAGTCGACCCAGGACTTGACAGCTTCAGGATTCAAGCTGCGCGCGCGCTGCGTATCGAGGGCCTTGCTCCAAAAGGTTTGAAGCTCGACATGGTGCCGGTCGAGGAAGCTAAATACCCATTTTTTACCCACAGGCGTGCAGTCGGTGCCGAGCGTGGCTTGGCGCACCGCGTTGGCGTATTGCTCGATCTGGTGGTGCTTGAGGGGGAATCCTCGGTCCGCGGACTCGCGCATGAATCCCACAAGCGACCACTCCTGCGTGGGTGTGAGTTTCTGCTTGTCCTGATTCGATTCTCGAATACTGCGCCCGAGCTTGTGTATCCGTCGATTTAGAGTAGTGTACGGGATGTCATGGGCGTTCGCGATGTCTTGAATAGACTTTTTTCTACCCAGATTGGCAGGCTTTTCCTGTTCTCGCTCGTATTCCGCCACTGCCGCTCGCTCCCTCATTTCCCGCTGTCGACTCTTGGCATGTCCTTTGACCCGGGCGGATTTAGCGTGGTAAACCATGGGCCGTTACTCAATGCCGGGTGGACAGCCAGCGGCAAGGGGACGAGAAGAGAGAAGGCTGATTGACGCGTCAACAAACTGAGTGTCACGCTCTTCACGTGCATCAACTTGCGCAAAATCTGGAGCCTCCGTTTCTGGTCCTATTGCCTTGCATATTTGGGGAATATCATAGCTAAGAAGGTATTCTATCGTTTAAAAAATATCTTGAGGCCAACGGTATCCGAATTGGGTCAGAACGGAGGAAAAGTACAGTTGATTGATCCGTAATCGAACACTGATTTGCACGAAATCGCGTCGCATTTGGACTCGAATCAGATTCGCGACCTAAAAATAATTGAGGGGATGCGTGCTACATGTAAAATGACATATACAAGAGGAATCAGTGTCACGATAAGTGTGTGCAACGGAAAAAAAGAAATATCCAGTGATATGTCATCATCCAGTGAACCCTACTACACTGTAAGCTAGAAACATTCAACTTCATCCGATAGCAGGAGTATTCTATATCTCCGAGGATGTTGAAAGGAGAATGTCGTCAGGCAGAAAGTCGTGAGCAATATTTCTGTTGCTAGAGGAGAGTGTTTCCCATCACGTGACGTACCTCATCAAAATTCGGCGCGTCAACAAGGCTAATCAAGGAGCCTGTCGATCTCTGTGCCCTCCTTCTTTTTCGATACTGATAAACTGTTCGCAGGCAAGTCACTTCAATGACAAGTAGCGCGCTTTGCGGTACAGGCAACTAAATGGGGGGTTCACAATGCATATTTGTATTTGCAATAATCTCGCTTGGTTCTCACATCTACTGCCAGGTCCGCTCTCAAAAGATGTATCTTTTAAGTCAACCTTCCTCCCCATACATATAATCCAGGGTGGATTCCCAATCTTCAAGGCATTCCTTCACTTGTGGGCATTGAATGCACCGGCGGTGATCGGAGGATTGTGACCTTGATTCACTAACCTATATTGCCTTCTTCTGTCTTCTTCCTTCTCGCAATTTGAGCCAAGAAGCACAGAACCACCGGCGCCATCTATCACAAAAACCTGTTAACCCCCGAGCTCAGCCGAGCTCCCGGCCAAATCAATTGCAGCAGTCGCGTAACCAAAGTATTGTTACCCTTTTACCACACGCGTGCGGTTGCGGTCTGATTTTTTCCACCGGATTATTCCTGTCCTTGGGAATGTATAACTGTATTGACTAGAACATGACGCTGGGCGTCATTTGCAGTGACATAGGTATCCTGATCATCTTCACTCCCATGTCATGCTAGATTGATTTAACTATTTATGCTTCCTTCCGAACGCCAATTTGTAGTAACCACCGTCTGAGCTCAGACCCTGAACTGGATCGGTGCTATGGACATTCATTCCTTTGCTAGGCCCCCGGCACTGCCTCATAGGCCTGTCCGGGATACGGTAAATCAATGGTCCAAAAAGACCCCTACCTCGATTCGTTTATAGAGTAAAACAGGCCCAGAAAGGTCGGTCCGACATAGAGGAAATCGGGCGGAGCGCGAGATTTTTTTTCAAGAAGAATAGCCCTTAGAACCGGTCAGGGTGAGCCACGGCAAGCCGCGGCTTCATCGTCACCGTTGCGCGTCCCGGTGGCAGATGACAGCACTCGAAATAGGCTTGTTGCTGATCTAAACAACGCCCAGTAGACGTAAACTTTGAGCCAAGGAGAAAAAAATGGATGGTTGGTCCAAGATATAATAACAAAGCGGGCTGAGGCAAAAAATTTTAGAGTAAAACAGTGGACAGACCTACAAGATAGCCTCCTTTGTTCACATTTCAACATGTCCGGCGTTCATCTAGAACTTGAGTCGCCCATCGAGTACTATTTCGGAACCTTTTCTCACAGTGTGGCAGAATCAGAACCCTGACTCTTCCATGATCATCATACACGAGCCTGTAGATAAGACGTCCGTGTTGCCATCCTCATGCACCCTTTCTTTCACAATGCGGGACATTGGCATCCTTCCGGCCAATCTTGCGGGGATCGTTCTGGAGAGCTGCTTTTATGGAACCTTTGTGCTCCTTTTCATCTCAAATGTTTACTTCCTGGCGGCACGCGGGGATGGCCGAACAACCAGGCACAATTTCACCTCCCTTATGTTCCTTGGAGCTGCTGGTCTCTCCCTAGTCATCACAGTTGTGAGTAGTTGCTCTCAGTTCAATTTCGCACTGTTGACAGAACGCAAGCATTGGATCATTGTTATATATCAAGCTTTCTTCGCATTCACATATCTCGACGATAAGGCCGCCGAAACTACCTTCTACCTAGATGCTACGCACTGGACCGAGATCATAAAGCAAACTTGTCTTCTTATCTCGATTTTAATGGGGGACTCCTTCGTGGTCAGTCCTACAAAACGATCATGTCAAATATCTGCTGAAGTTCTCAGATTTATCGCTTGTGGATATTTTGGGGAAGGAATCGCTACATCGTGATATTCCCGATCGGCAGCTTGATTGCGGTGTTTGGTGAGTAGAGCCACATTCCGAATCCGCCGATGAGCTTACTGGTTGTGTAGTTCTTGGGACCCTTTACGTGGTCAGCATGTGGGAGCCAAAACTTGGCGGGGCTACGACCTACACTCAGCCGACATTTTGGGTTGGAGCCAGCTTTGGTCTCTCCTTTCTGTAAGTTTTTCAAGAACAACATAATTCGCCGCAGATCGTGATTGACCTCCTCTCACAGCACCACCATTTACGGCACCGGTATTATCTTACGGCTCTATTCTTCCCCGGTTCTGGCTTATTGTGGCGCTTATTACAGGTCTGATTGCGTTCCGCATCGCGAGGACGAGGACCAGAACAGTCTTGGGATCTCCCTTGATGGTAGTATTCTTCAACTCAAAAAAGTTAACAGAAACTGATGAAGCGTACAAGGCTCTTCTTGCAATCTTGGTTGAAAGTGCCGCTCTGCAGACGTATGTGCCACGGAACGTAAGAAAATATAGGAGCTGATAGTGGCCGTTTACGAGGTTTTGGCTCACCTTCGTTGCCATTGCGGATTTCGCCGGCTCGTATGCAGGGCTCATTGCCTCTGACACCCTCCCCGTCGTTATCGGCATTTCGAACCTTCTGATCCATACCCGAGTTGGTCTTGGATGGTCAAGGACCTCCTCGACATCACAGCGTTCTGCATCATCAGGCAAGATATCGATTCCACTCACCAGCGACTCGAATCAGCAAGATTCTCAGGTCTAAAAAACGGGAACAGTTGCGATACGTACATGTGCTTGTTCTCTCGCGAGACAATGATTTGATCATAGACATCTCAGCCATATCCTCCAGTGTTTTGTAGACCAATCGAAGAAGGAAGTAATGTACAATATTTTGAATGAGCCTGGGATGTATGGCACTACTATCACTGAACGGTAGAATAATGTGATACAGAGCCTACTGTACGATGGTGAATAGGAAACGGGCCTTCTATACCGCTCGGTACCTGTCGACCACCGCATTCTCAGCTACTATCACACGAACCGCATAGAGAGGCAGCTTTTCGAGGATACGCGCCAGTACGTATCTTATCAGAAAAAATCGCCTGGTCGACGTCTCGGCGGGTGCATCCGAATATTGTTCGGAATGATTGTTGAGTTTTCTGTTCTTGTCGTTGTGCGCAAGCAGCGCAGCGGAGCTGATCTCCTTCATGGAAATTCACCCTCAAAGTCCAAACTTCAAAATGACCCGATTTCACGCACGGTTCACGTTGAGGAACCTCGCATACTTATGTACGTGGGATGCGGCACGGCTTCGGCCAAAACAGAATTCCTAAACAGTCGCATCAATTCTAGCAAGCGTAACGATTTTTATTGAAAGCCAGAGCACCGCGCTTTCAAAAAATGATGGTATCAGCTGCCGAGTGATGGCCGCCTCATCTGTCAAACGAACTGAAATGGTCGGGTTCTGCGTGTGCTAACTTGCGCAACCCCCCCTTTGCGCTTTAGGTGCCTCCCCCCCCCCCCCCCATCAGCGACAGGAACATTGTATAGCTGCCATTTTTCTGATTTTCTTCTGGAGTATAATGGTGGCGAATGTCTAATTGTTGAGATCATTGGCGAGTCAAGCACTCATGTTCGGTAGAAAAAGAGGCCCCACACTGCCTCCGACGTACCCGGACCGTAGTTTTTAGGCCCGCACATTCATTTCGAGATGTCCGAGATGCCCTGGCACAACTGCAACTGTCCTGTTGCATATGTACGTCTTCCTCTCTTTGGGACCCGTTCACAGTGTTCCTGGTTCTTTTTTTTTCGAGATGATCGGGAGCGAGTAGTATCCTCGAGGACTGACCAGACTCGAGACAAGGTCGATCTCCAAAGTTCTATTAACCGAGTTTGAAAGCGGAATTTGTTCATACTCTGATATTTTAAGAGCGGCTCTTGCGGAAATCTCAGACAGGCGTCATTAGCAATCAAATTAGTTCATGGGTTTCCGCACATCTGGTCGGATGAGACGGAAAAACCAACTGGTCCTGAGGCTGGTTTCAAGGAGAGAAGGGAGCACTGACGGATATTCTGATGCTTCCCACCGTGTGGTATGTCCGCCGACGATCCCTGTGAAAGACAGCAATGTAGAAGAGTCGCCATCATGGCTGCACACGCATACTCGCAATCGAGCATAATTGTTCGCCGAGGAAGCCTGAAACGCTCAGAGGTCCCATTGGGCGGTGCTTCCAGACGGTGCTTCCAGACGATTTTTTTAGTTGGGGTGGAGTAGATCGGAATCGGATTTTCGAGCAAAGAAAGGACCAGAGGCGTGGAGAAAGTATCGAAGGTGCTTTGATTGGTTGTTTTGCGAAGGAAGCCCACCAAAAAAGCGCAGAGGGTCCCATTTGGCGGTACTTCCAGACGACATTTTTAGTTGGGGAGGGGTAGATATGAATCGAATTCGCAGGCAAAGATAGGATTTTGAGCGTGGAGAAACTTTCGAAGGTGCTTTGATTGGATGACGTTCCGCTGGAGAGCGCTACCGGCTCTTTCCAGGGAGAGTTCGAGCGCGGCGGTTGGACCAGTTTAGCACGTAGTTGTTGGAGTTGAGACTACTACCGCAATTCTCCATCGTTCATGCTTCTCACATCCGGCTCTCATCTCCCTGGCACTGCTGGTTAGGCACGAAGTTGAACGCACACTCGCTGTAATTTCTGGGTGAAGATCTCCCACGGGCCTCTTCTCACGGATTGCGTCCCGGTCAAGGGATCTGGGATCATGACTCCTGCAGGTTTAAGTCAATCCCCGGCGGAGATCATACGGGAGCTTCTTAATATGCTCCTCGCATGGAAGGACATGGTGAGATACTCGGAGCCGCGCACGTAACAGCGTCGGCTCGGATAGTTCTACCGTGTTTCGTGTGAACAGTTAGTCAAAATGGTGTCCAGGACAGGGAGTTGAATGCCCGGCTAGTGTCGCTCGAGGTCGTGGTTGTGGTCCATCGCATCGCTGTACATTCAACATTGGTCGTCGATAATAAGTGGTCGAGGCTGGGCGATTGACCACTTACTGAGAGTCTACGAGACGCGAGAATACGGGGTTGGTTTTGACCACCTATGAGAGAAATGGCTTTGAGGGGGCAATGTGGGCGACTAAGAATATCATGATAGCGATCATTAACTCGGTAGTGACGGTGACCGAGAGGCTGGACCTTCTGTATCGCCTGCGGTTTGGTAACTCGAGTGACAGTCCAAATGCTAGAAACGCGGTACGCCCGCATTACTGAGCTCGGGAGTAGAACGGTGACCGAGAAAACATATAGTCATGGTGCCTGACCGGAACTTCTTTTCCCCTGCGGCGTGTGAATATTAAGTAAAGAAGACAGCGGATGGTCCGTGTCTTTGAGAGGGTGGTGAGCGGCTGATCGGCGATGTTGCACCCAGATTCTCAATACCCTGTAGTTAATCCCGCGAATGGCGTGGCGTCGTTATTTTATAGTCATCGGAGTTTGAATTCTTTCCTACCACCACTGAGCCGCACAGCAGCTCTGATCACAAACTTGAAGAGGAAAGTTTCTTCTAGGATCACTGCCAACCGCTCTTCGCTCTCCAAATAGCGATTGGGGTTTCTTTTTACGTGAATCAAGGTCTCGGCCGTTCCCGCGTGTCCACGAAAGTGCGGCATCGCGCTTCTCCGGCCTTCCAACCGACGATTGGCGGGAAGGCTTACTCAATTTTGTGCCTAGATCTTCAGCTAAGAGGCAAAAATACGCGTCGCCTACGGCGAAAGATGTTGTGATCTGTAACAGCGAGGTCAGTTATCATTCGATCGACAGATTATAACAAACCGGGATACGAGGTTAGATTGTTATAACGTCTGTTCAAAAGATTCTCAAATGGTCAGCAGGTCAACTCAAGAATAAAGGGCAATAGAACGGTGGATGGAAAAAAAGAGTAGACATTGAGAAGATATGAACAGGCGGGCAATGTGACAAGAAGGGTCTCGTGGATACAAGAAGCATTGTCGAAGTGGCGTTAGCGGGTGGTTTCTCCTTTTGAGGTTCAAGTCGAGACCCACATATCTGTCGATCGACTCTTGCAACCATTCCTGCATGAGCATGTTCGCCGTTCTTCCATAGCTCTCGATATGCTGAATTGAGGTCACCTGCGTTGTCAGAACAAAGACGGGACAGAAGTTTTTCCCGTTGGACAAAGTTCTATGAACTGTCAAGAGCGACGTGTTAGGTGCTTCTAGACGAGGATGATATGAGATGACAATCCACTCTAGCCATGTACAGTTCTTTGAGTTCTGTCGGTAATCAATGCGCCAGCAACAGTGCGTTGACTGATCGGGGAAATCGTGGAGACTTCGGAGCATATCTGACGGAGAAGTGGTATGGAGAAGTGGTATGCTTAATACACGAGGTATATGGGAACGACGTCTCTGTTAAGCTTAGACAGATGAAATGAAAGGAGGGTTCGACGAAGGCCGAAGAGATCGTATGCCAAAGTATGGTTGAAGCTAAGTTAATGCGCCACCAATAGTGGGTGTGTAGTGCGTTATCATAACTCGTCTCGGAGATAACACGGCGATGTGCGCAAGTACGAACGGCATAAACGTGCCGGGATGCCGACACTTCAACGTTGCGCAGGTCTCTCTTTTTGACTTAGGGATGTTTCCTCTCTGGTATTTTCATGCATGTTTTGACTACTAGATTGTTGCACTTGTTCCCTTTGGTGGACTGTTCAGAAGTCTTTCCAAGTTATGAAAGAATCGGAGAAAGAGAAAACTCACCGGATGTCATAGACGTCAAGGCTTCGTTCTAGAGCGAATTGAACGCCCTGTCGTCGTATTATTGGGAGGGTTTTTAGGAGGCTCGGTCCCACAGGGAGACATACAAAATAGGGCCGAAATTCGGAGGAAGGGGCATGTGAGCTCGGTATCTATATTCTCGAACACGAAAACATATGTATCTTCAGAAATGGTAAGAGAGATGTGTAGTCGTGCCTCTCGAGTTTTGACCTCTTCCGTAACCAACAGAACAGGGAAATGGCCGCATAGGGCAGGCCATCCGGTTCGACTCGTATACACTGGAGTTACTTAATATCCGAGAACTTCTGCCTTCCGAGTCTCCAATTCTAGAAATTCAAAACCAATGTGTCGCGCTGGGAGTTAGTAAGCCGCAGTGGCCCGGAATGCGCAAATGACGTTGGGTGTCGCAATGAGAGCATTGATTACGATTCTCGAATTAAGGCCTACTCGAATAAGCTCAGGAACTCTCGAATAAGAACCCAGATTCAGATCTGAGTTATAACAAGTGACTCAACACTTGTTAATCGTCTTGCACGATGGAAGATCCGGTAGCGCGCTGTACTTCTATAAAGCCAGCTGTGCAGAACTCCGATACTTCAGCTACTAGCAGTCCCATCTGTCGTATAACAAGTGTTCGTGAAACATGTCTTCTCAATCTGTGAGTAGTCACTTCTGATATTACTCGGTCTGACCCTTCCGGCACAGAATGCCCTGGCTAGCGACCCTGGTGTAAAAGAAAGTCCAATCGTGGAGAAAGTCGAGAATACAGCGGACGCCGCCAAATCTCTCGTGGCACCCCGCGATCTGTACGACTACCGCGTATACACCCCCACCGGTACTGCCCGCACCTTCTCCGGTCGGGCGACGATCTTCTACTCGTCCGGCGACCAGGCCATGTACGCCGTCATCAACCGCTACCTCGAGAAGATCCAGTGGATCCAGCTCATTGCTTGGAAAAACGACACCGATGCGACGCAGCAGTACCAGTACTCCTACACCACCGGACTCACCATCACCGAGGGCAAGGAGGTCACCAACGGCTTCAACCTTGGTGCGTCCTACGAGGGCATGTCCATCGGCGTCGACCACAGCCAGCGCACTTTCAAGTCCACCGAGACGACCTCGACCAAGACCACGACCATCACTGTTAACGTTCCGCCCCGCTCGGAGCTCGTCTTCTACCAGAAGCGCTTCGATTTCCGCGACAACATCACCTTCATCAACGACGCGTGGGGTCAGGAGTGGAACATTGGCCCGTGGGGAGGCTACAGCCCGCTTACCACCAAAGTTACTTATGTCAACATTATGGCGGAGGAGTACTTCACCAGGAGCGCTCGCTTGCCGGAAGGTCCAGGCTCGGTCACTGTTGACACCGTCGCATCGGCGTCAATTGCGGGGACGACTCGCAAGAGGGAGAACGTCACTCAGAGGGCGAAGGATGCGCTCAGCAACATGGGGCTCTGAAAAAATTCGGTGACAGGTTGTGTGAGATGCGAATAGGATCGAATAGGATGACTGGTGTACGAATAGCATGGCTTGTGTACTCTTGGAAGGAATTCAATGAATGTGCTCGGTATGCGTTTCTGATTGGTTTCTGATCCAGAGATAGCGGTCGGACAAAAACGGCGTCGGCAAATTCGGCACACAGCTGGAGCGTCGGCGATCATCGGAGTCGCTTATCGCTTGTGGTTCTCGACTCCCATCTCCTGGTCCGTGACTTGCGTATTATAACCCGCTCGCTTCCCTTGACATGCAACGTATGCAATTGCATGACTCCCATTCGACCTGTGGTCGAGTTCTCCATAGCGTAGCGTGAACTCTTTAACTCTTTACAGGAGATTTACCCGGACCCTTCTTGCGTAAGTTTCCTCCGCACTCCGACTCTGATATCCCTCGCACTACCCACGCAACTAACTTGGCCTCACTTCAGTTGATTCTGTAGCCGCTGAAGTTCCGAGCGATGTCTCACTGTTGCTTGCTTTTCCCCGACGTACGAAGATGATGCAACTCCTCTCCTGCTTCGGTGGCATACCTCTTCAACCGACTCCTGAAATTCGAATTTCTGTCCAAATTAATCAACTTGCTCCCCGTAGCGACTCTATTTATTCTCGCCCTGAGATACGCTGCCACTCCAGAAGGACCTGACGGCGGATGCATATGTCCACACCGTACGTCTGCTTCTCGCATCTCGCTGTTTCCTCCTCAATCCGTCTTTCGCGCATGGTACATAGATCCCTCAGTCTCAACGCTTTTACTCTCTGAGTCTCTCGTCCACACGCGGCGGTCCCTAGATCAAGGCTTACAAGCCTTCGCCCACATTTGTGGGCTGCATTTCGGAAGTTCGTATTAAAACTCAATCGCTCCTGCTCCATTTATCCTCGGGGTACTGGAGACAATTCCCGTTCGACTCGGGGTCGGGCCATGCTTTACTTTGTGTCCCTTTTCTCTGCATTTGCCAAGGTTCCTGGAATTATCTGCGTCCCTCCTCACTCAATGGCAATTGATTCTTCTCCCTTCGGAACTCGCCGGCTGACCTTACCTATTCCAGATTTTGACACACCCTTGCGATCCTGCTCGCACCGAAAGCTGGATCCACAAGTCCGTGCCCGCGATACTGACTCGCACATCTCCGAATCAACACGGTTGTTTCACGACACGATGGCAGACGGCCGCGTCTACGACTCATCTAGATCGCATCCACGTCCGCGCATAGTATCTCCCGTTCAACTCGGGGTCCGGTCTTTCTCATCTGCCAGAGCCTTTTTTTGTCCATGCATTTGATAAACTCCGACTCAGTCTGGACTCCGCGTTGATCTCGTCAGCAGTTTTCTCCGATTTCGTTTTCTTCAAAGTCTGCCTGCCGATGGTCTTGCCCCAGATTATTATTGTAATTATCTACCGCCTCCCGGGCTTCTTGGGCCGTGGATTTCGTCGAACGATGCTTCCATCCGCATCCTCCACCTGTCAGCTCCTCAAATATCTTCTTACGATGTCAGCGTCCGATGGATCTAAGTAACTTGAGAGTCCACTCCGACACTTCGGATTCAAACTCTACTGGCTGCTGAATTTCCATCCATCTCGCTTTTCTTCCACATCTCCACTACTGCGTCAAGACCCGATGGTGGATAACCGCGTCTGCCCCCAGTCGGATCAACGTGCGCGCAGAGCACCCCCGTTCGACTCGGGTTGGGGTCATAGGTGTATATTCATAGTTTTTGTCCGCTTTGACTGTTCCAGGGATATTCCAACTTATTGGACTTCCGGCCGGCTCTCTATGTCGTCGGCCAGCAAGAATCCCCCCTGCTTGTTTTCAAGTCATGAGTGCGCCGGCTGTTCCGAATCCAGACCCGGATTACGACTCCCACCTGCGATCGCCCACCTCAGCGCATACCACATACCTGAGGACTCTCCCGCTCGTAGCGTATTCTACCTCCGTCTTTCTTCCATTTCTCCCACCCCAAGATTAATTATATCGGTTTGTTTTCGCGCGACCATAAGTTACGTTCTAGATTAATGACCCGGTGGCGGAAGGCCGTGTCTGCTAGTCATTCGAATGGAGTCTAGGTCGCCGTTCGACTCGGCGTCCATTCACTTGCAAAGATTCTCTATTTTTGCGTCATCCAGGATGTGCAGGGCTGCATTCCTCAGCGGAATGCTGTTCTACTCGTGTATGCACTGGCGACCTTCGACTTTCATCTCCCGTTGTCTTCTTCTTTCGATAACATCTGGGTACCTTTCAGCTATAGCACGTCGTTCTCCCGGTGTGGAGAGTATGATCGTCGGATAGATGGTGGTCGAGACAGGCGATACGTTTCGATACGTTTATCCACTACCTCGACGAATTTCCCCCGATCACAATCGGAATTCAGGTGCGCTGGGCTGTAATTGTCTACCTGCTCAACAGCCCAAGCACAGCCCACTCTATCCTTGGACCTTTACAACAATTGAATTGGGCGCCTATAAGTCACCTGACATCCCTGTACTAGTAGGCTGTACACGACCTGATTTGACAGTCGAAATTCTGGTGCGTGGGGCGGTGCATGTCTAACCGCCCGAGAACAGGCCACTCTATCCTTGGACCTTTACAACAATTGGGCTCTATATAAGACGGGCAAGGGAGCCGGTTCATCAGGAAAATCTGAAATTCTTCATAGACACACA
The DNA here is from genome assembly GCA_029289565.1 of Mycena galericulata. Lineage (NCBI taxonomy): Eukaryota > Fungi > Basidiomycota > Agaricomycetes > Agaricales > Mycenaceae > Mycena > Mycena galericulata. The sequence goes on along the minus strand of JARKIA010000129.1, from coordinate 68,455 downwards.
GCCATTCTCCAGGTCTTTGGTGGTCTATGGTGGTCTATGAAGTCACACATCCAGTCTATTTTGGTCTATGGTCAACTTTCTTGGTCTATGAATCCGCCCCCCACACTATCTTTGTCTATTTTGGCTGTAAAATCTCAAGTAGCTTCTATGACAGTCTTGAAGGGTGGTGGGTAATTCAGCAGGTACTGTTAAGGAAATTCATGAAAATGTCTCAAGTATTCAACCCAGAAGTTACAGCCCAGGATTGGATTTGATCAGGACTGGGTCCGAGAGTCCGATTCAGTCGCTGAGTTACTGCTAACATTCAATTTTTGAGACCAGAGTGTATTTCATGTATCTGACTTCCAAGGCCCAAAAATTCCCTTTTGGCCTGAGTCGTGGCCTGTACTTCGGATATTTCATTGAATCAACGACATCTTACATGTTATGGAGTTGTATCGGGATCATCGGACCGATTCGAACACCAAAAATGATCCCCGAAAGTTTGCCGGATGATCATCTCTATTTACCTCCGCCATCAGGCCGCGCGTCGTTTGTTACGTGGCGGCCTTTCTCTCTTCCTGCTTTCATCTCCTCTCCTCCCCCTCCAGCACACCAGCCTCATATTCCAGCCCATGCCCTCCAATGCCCATCTAAAACTCAGTTTGCTCGCATCAAGCTATCAAGACATGTTTCTTCGGAGTTTTGACGTCTCAAATTTCGACGCCCCAAGTCGCCTCAAGTTTTGATGCCTCAAGTCCTTCTCTGATCCCCCCTTCCTGCTGCCTCGGACAATTCAGCCTGCAAACTACCTTCAAGTTGAGCTACCTTCAAGTTGAACTACCTTCAAGTTGGCAAGCGTTCGGTTGGAATGATCAAGCTGCAAGATAATATCATCGGCATCTTCAAGTTTTCTCAAGTCCTTGGATGCACGTCGCAACACAAGCATGGTCTTTGCATTCTTAGGCTTCAACCTCAGCTCCTTACTGGTTGGCTATAGCTGTGGTTCTTTTTTGCTGTTCTTGGTTTCTTCGTGCTCCTGCTTTTCTATACTGTATTATATATGTACTTAATTATTATTCGATGCAATACATTATTGTTCTAGCGTCCTTTTTTGTATTCGGAATACTTTGGGAACTATAAGAGCTATGACAGCTACTGTGTCTATGCAACTATGATAGATCGGGTTGTCTATGATGGTCTATCTGGTTGAAACCGCCCCTCCCACCTTTCTATAGAGAAGACCATCTGCTGTGGTGTCTATGGTCTCTTTTTTGGTCTCCTTGGGTCTATTTTACAACTTCAGATTTTCCTGATGTTTCTTGGCGTCTGACTCTTCCACCTCTGGTCTCAGCTGTTCTCCCCGCGAATGAACCTGAGGCCGCGCGGGCGGCACAAAGGGCGGGCCCTGGTGGCCGTCTCTGGCTCTACTAGTAGCTCGTCTAGCTCTGCATCCACGACACCAGCCTTCCTCGCGGAGTCGTCCGACGCAATCCGAGAATTCCTCAGTCTCGTCAAAGAATCTACCGACGTATTTCCGCCGCTCAAGTCTGCCGTCGGCGGCGTCCTGGCGGTATGGGACCTCGCTGACGTAAATGCTTTCTGTTTTCCGTCTCTTTCCGATCATTCACGGCCTCCTAGCGCATCTCCGTGTCCGACGAAAACGCTCAGGCGCTCGCGTCCCGCGCAGTCGGGATCTTCGACGCGATATTCAACGCCGTTGGAAGGAGTGCGACAATATCCCCAGGGATGTTGCAAGATATCCTGAAATTTGAGGAGTACGTTCGTGTCACTAAAAGCTACTACCTCTTACAGATGCGTACCTCGTCAGACTCCTCCGCGAAATCACCACGACGATGGAAGCCCAGCTCAAGCCAGGCTCTTTCCGCCGCTTGCTGCGGCTACGCAAACACGAGAATCGGCTCGCCGGGTTCATCTCGCGGCTGGACGCAGCCTCTGAGACGTTCAAGGTGCGACTAGCCATAACCCACTTCTCAGGACGACTAAATGCCCTGTGGCTTCAGATCGGATCGACTACCCGCGTCGAGTTGGCGGTGGAGAAGATCCAAGCGGATGTGTCGTCCACCGCAGCGCTCGCGAATGTGCTCGAGCAAACTAATGTAAGTGCTGCGCACACACACGCTCCGGCATCCTCTTAATCTGGATGCCTCGCAGATCCGCCTTCGCGGCGAGATCCAAGTCTTAAGGACTGTCGTTTTATTTGGCCTTTCCCCAATATCTCCTCTGTACGGAGAGAGGGAGTGTGTGCACGGCGCCAACTCTTTTGATGTGCAACTCGAGGAAATATGATCCCGGCCGGGGCCGGTGGGGGCAAGATGTCCCAAATGCTTTTTCTCCTTCTCTGTTTTCTGGGCGTAGTGGATTCTGGGAAATAACGTGCACTTATGCTCCCGGTTCCTCGCTCACCGCATTCGTCTCTATAAAGATTTTGCTGTATGCCCCTTACGATTTAACTTCATAATCTTATCCCCCTCTTTTGGGTCCATTTTTTTAGCTCTGATTTTGGCTAGAACCGTTGTTGGCTCAAAGTTTTTATCCACCCCATCGCTGAAGGTTTTGTGACTCGCGCCTCGTTCAGCTATCGGCGCAGGGGTGACTGAAATTCGTGTCGCCTCATCATCTGCCCGCCTTTGCTTTCTCATCGATGGGGCCGAAGGGGTTGAGGAGGACCGCCGTTTCGCCGTTTCGCCGGTGTGCACTGCACGAAACCAATGACGCAGGAGTAAAGAGGCTGATCGTACACGTCCGTTCAGTTGAATGGAAGGCAGCAGAAAAATCGGAAGCGCAAAAAGGAAAGACCCAGCCCCGAATCGAACGGGGTTCTTCTGCTTTACATTTGGAAAACCGATCAACGTATTGTTTGCAGGTACGGCAATCCGCCACTGGGTCGCACTGTAGTCACGCAGATCAAGGATATGGTGGACGAAGAAGCAAGCGCGTCGAATTTTTGGCTGTGAGTGATGTTCATTCAAGTCCACGAATAAGATTATAGGAAAGGGTTCCCCATATATTGGGTATTTGAACAGACAGTTCTTGGGTGTGGCGGATTCAGGTAACTGAAAATAATAAGAAAAAAACACGCGAAACTCAGGACCCGACCCCGAGTCGAACGGTGGCTCTGCCAGTATCGCGGAGCGGATATATTATATTGAAAGCAGATGCGTCCCGGAACGCAGTCCGATCTTCGAGTAGTATGTGTGAACACGGATAGGTAGGGCGTAATTTCGCGAAACTATCCGGGAAGTTAGTTGAAAAGATGGGAGTGCAGCCGCTCGATTTAGGGGCATACCTCTCCAGAGAGTCCCGAAGAGGTACGCGGTAGAGTGAGGGCCAAGTAGTAGACCTAGATGAGGATGGCACTAACCGTCCGAGAGTCCGGGCGTATTATTTGATAAAATTCAGGGAGGATTTTGTAAAGTGCGCGAGGATCGCGAGAGAGGCCACTGTGTCCGAGTTCGAGAAGAATTCAAGTTGTGCGCGGGGACTCTGTGCGGATCGGAGCCGCATGGTGGGTACCAGCACCTGTGCAAGTGATTCTTCTCCGAAACCGGGACGTTCACGAGTCAGTGATATAATAGCATATGCGACGGGAGGCAACTGCAGGTGGGTTTTGAACGGCACGTCCGCAAAATCGCAGTGGAAACTGAAACGCAGCCGTCGAGATCTATCATGAACATACAAGACTCCGGCTTGCAAAAGGGGCTCGTTCCATCGGCTTAACGCGACCAAATGTTCATTATTTTTAGATTTTCGTCGACCGAGGTGACCGATAAATTTTCTTTTGAGTTATAGCGAAAAAAAATCCGCCGTCACTTTACAGCTATTCCAGCACTGCCAGCAATGAGCATCTCACAGCTATGTCAGCACTGCCATTCACCTGTCCATCTGTCTCTCGGCATCGTGCCCGCTCGGAGCTCGGGCCGCGAGCGGCAGCCGGTTTGATGCGTCCAAACTGCGCACTGTCTGCGCCCTTTTGGCGCCCTTCTTGACTTCATGGCCGTTGACCACACAGACCCGCCACCAGGCTACTACGACGACCCGTCCTCCACAAAGAAGGGAAATGACCCTCCTAGACCGGAGGACAACAAACCACACAGTCCCGTCTCCGAGATCCGCTACAGTGAGTGTAGTAGGCGCTTATGCGCAGTCAGATTTGTCTGGCAGTGACGCGGCGTGCAGTATACTATCGTCCTTATACTGTGGATGGAGGGATCCCGTCCAAGAAGCAGTACCAGGGTGGTAATCCATTCGTCGGCCGGATCAAAGCAACGGCGGTCCCTCCGCACACCGCTGGCTCGCTGAAACGGGCGCTCGTCCAGGCCGAGGAGCTCTCCGATCCCACTGGGGAGTTCACTCATCTTTTCGACAGGGAATCCAAAATAGCAATGCAGGCGGAAGCACGCGTGGTAATCCTGACGGGCACCGTCGGTGCGACGCCCGAGACCGCGTTGGGCCTGGTATTTCACGGGAAGCTATTACACGACGCGGCTACCTCGACCTTCGAGGACATTTTCGCTGGGTCGGAGCCCAAGTACCGTGAGTGCGTGTTCGACGTATGCCAATGCGGATGCTGAGGGAGCATGTCGATGGTAGTGTACTATCGGCTGTACACCCATGGCGGCGAAGATACTTCGGCGCGTGCTTTCGCTAAGGGCGAGCCGGCGCTTGGACGAGTCGACAGAGCGCTTATAGCACCGCCTCGCGATGCCTCGTCAATCAAGAGGCGCATCGCGAAAGTGGAGGGCAAGCCAATCTACATCTACGCAGACTTACACACGGCAGCTGACAGTCCTGAGACGTCGGACTCGGTGTTGGCTGATACTTTCGGCGCAACTGCGGAGGATCCCATCCTCCTCGTACAACCTGAGCGGCGCACGGGATTGTACAATAGGCCGCTTGTGGTCGTTACTGCACCAGAACCTAGAGGCTGGTCCTGGGTGCCGTCTCGCTGGCTCTCCCCCTCGGCTGGGGACATTCTTCGCACCGATGGGATTGCTCACATGGAGGAAGACTCCAGGACGGGGTGGCGTGCGTACGTCTATACGGCCGTCGATGAAAATGGAAGGACGGGCTGTGCGTTCTTTCTCTTTATTTTACCATGCTTGCGCTGACGTCCAGGTCCGCAGGGATAAAGATCGGTGAGGCTACACATCCCTATATTTGTCGTCGGTCGGCTCACCTCAAATTCAGGGCTCACGAGATTCCTGGACGAACCTGAAAATTCGGGTTCGTCGTGCAACATCCAGTAGCGTTTCGCGGAATGGTAAAATCTTTGAAACCTGTATTGTGTTGAGTTTGTATGACATATGAATGGCATCCACTTTAGCATCCAGCACGTGGACAAAAGTTTCGGCATGGTTCCGCTGGAGGATGTTCAACACCTGTGCGTCCTCGATTCGATCAACTCCGCGTGTCGAAGGGCGTCCGACGTGTGGTCGACGGCGAGCGAGGGAGTGGAACCCAGGGTCGGAACGATGTTCTGGGTTAGGGACACGAGGTCCTTTGAGTGCTCCGTGCGATCCAACGTGTGTAAGCGGCGCGGACCGACACCGTAAGACAACGCAACTGTCGGGCTTGAACCCGAACCAAGGATGTACGAAACCCTCGTTCCCCTTCGATCTTCTTCGAAACTGCCGCAGCCGCCGTCGGCACACCAACGCGTCCCCGATTAGGAAGTGCCGTGCTTGGCGCGAACGGCGGCACTATGTAACATCGAGCACGGCACAGTGTTGTGTTTCACCAAGTGTGCCGCCCTTCCTAACCCGATGCGTGTGTCAGGTTTTGTATATCCTCGAACGAGGGCGAGTGTGGGACAGGCTAACTTACCCCCAGCGCACAGCGATCAGCATGGTATTCCAGGAACTAGATTATACAAACAAGTCCATTGTGTCAAAAATTTTGGGCAATTGGGGGTGAAACCCTAATACTTAGAGCTGTCTTGCTTGGAAATGACTCAAAATGTGCGCAAATTTGATCCAAGATCAATGAAAACAATTCGAGGACACAGAAAACTGCGGATCGGGATTCTGAGTAGATTGAGCATACTTACGAGTAAACGGACAAGAATCGAGCCCATAATCACTGTTCTGGTCAAAACAACAGAAAACAGAAGAAAAAAAACACTCGCGCCATAAGTTCCGCAAAAAACTGTAACGGTTTAGTGTCACTTAGTGAGGTTTGGCTCGAAATTCAGACGTGCTTGGGCGAGCTAACTTGGAACTTTGGGGAGATGCAGCAGGAAGAGAAATTTGGCAGGAACTACGGATGTGTTATCCGGTGCTACCATGCACATTTCCATATACACATCTACAAGGGTGGCCTCCAAATTGGCTTGAGTTTCAAAAATCTTAGCACAGAGGACACTGGATTTATTTTTGATACGTCTTGCAGAACCATCAATGAACAAGAGGAGAGAAAAAACCTGTGTTTCAAGATCCAACCCCGAGTCGAACGGATACAGCAGAGTCCTCAGGTAAGGGAGATGCAGTCCTGCAGATGGCGAGAGCTATGAAGTTCATTCCTAAACTCAAGCGAAGACAAGCAGGCGGAATGGAATCCAACAAAATATACAGACGCGGATGAAGGCAGGACCCAGCACCGAATCGAACGGCTTCTTTTGCCTCCAGATTTCGAGATCGTATAGACGCGTCCGTCAGCCACTGGGTCGCCATGTGGGAGATACGTAGACCTGAAAATGATCAAGAGAAAAGAAATCATGAAGGTCAAATTCCTCGTCAGCTGGAAGGTCTCCTCCGTCCACGAAAAAGACTACATCGACCCGGCTTCCCCATATATTGGGTATCTGTGCAGGCAGTGTTCGGGTCCGGCGGATTCAGGTAAAATGAAAACAATAAAAAAAACACGCGTTTAAGCTCAGGACCCGACCCCGAGTCGAACGGGGGCTTTGCAAATATCGCGGAGCGGATATATGAGAGAAGATGCGTTCCGGAACGCAATTGGATCTTCGAGTAGCATGTGTGAACATGGATGGGTAGGGCAGTAATTTCGCGAAACCATCGGGGAAGGTATCGAAAGAAGAGAGCGCAGCAGCCAGATTTGGTGTAATATATCTCCGAGGAGATTCGAAGAGGTACGCGGCAGAGTGAGGGCCAGGCAGGAGACTTAGATGAGGAACTGGCGCTAACCGTATTGCTTGATAAAATTCAGGAAGGATTTGCACAATGCGCGAGGTGTGTCCGAGTTAGAGGAGAATTCAAGTTGTGCAAGGGGATGTGCGGATCGGACTCGCATTATGGGTACCAGCACCTGAGCAAGTGATTCTTCTCCGAGACTGGGACGGACACGAGTCAGTAATATAATAGCATACCCGACGGGAAGCGAGTAGCTTACGAGGACGTTCCGGGCGACAGGATGGCGGCGAGCCCGAGCATACTTGAGTCATCTGGGACGCGAGGAGACCAGTTCATCAAGGTCGAAGCTCAGTGGAGAAGCAGAGAATGTACTGGCATTGACAGGCATTGCTTGCGAGACTGCGAAGAGCTCGATTGAAGCGAGCAGATAGATGCTTGGTCCGATCGAGGTCCAACCAGACTCGGAATGAGTGTGGAGGCTGCGCCCCTACAGAATGGAAGCATAAGAACGAGATATAAAGTTCAATCCGGATCGAAGACTCGGGTTCATATGTTTGTAGAATTGAAGCGGGTGGGACGATCAATGCTGGCATACGCATAGGCGGCTGGGTCGCGTTGAAGGCAGCGCTGAGGTAGAAAAGCCAAAGGCTAAATTGCCTACGAGGTTGCAAAGTCGCGCGGGAACATGAAGCAGTTTCGAGAACACATATCGGGAAGAGGAGAGCTTTGGAATGGTATGTTCGTATAGTTAAATATCCGTGGTTGGCGAAAAAGATTGATACGCTCCAGAAAATGACCCCATCCCGAGTCGAACTGGTTATCTGCAAACTTCATTCGGCTTCTATTGAGCAGGGGCGCACAGCGTAATCGGATCTTGAGGGTAGAGCTCCCGAACAAGTGGCGGTGGTCATGAGTACAGCAGCTCGAAACCCCGCCGCCGAGGAATAGCGATACAAAAAGTTGAGTCACAAGAACAAGTGAATGTGGGGGCGCCGACGTTTGCTGTGGGGGGAGATCGAAACGCGCCAGAGGGAAATAGTGAGTTATATAACGTTGATTCAAAGGCGAACAGCTCAGATTTCGGTGAGACGGGAAGGAACCATCTTGCTAGCCTCCGAACTTCAAAGCCGGCGTTGAGTCAGCGGATTCCACTGACCGACTCGGAAAGCCGGGGAGATTGCGGGGAGAGCTCTAACAGAGCCAAAAAAAATCAAGGAGGTGCACTTGTAACGTTCAGAGAGTAACGAGCAACGGGAGACAGAAGAGAAGAGGCGCGCAACCGGTGCCGTGCGGGATTCAGATAGGCTGAGATTCCGTTGATTCCCGAGCCACGTGCAATGATCTCGCGTGCTGTCACTGTCAGTGTCACAAAGGCTTGCTGTCACAATCACGTGCCCCAAGGCCCCTCCTCCTTTGAACCGCCATGGAATACGACTCTGAAAGCGAAGACCAGCCTCGCACGGTCATCGACGTGCTGGGGGACTTCACAGTTCTCAATAGTGACTCGAACAGCACTTTCAAACTTCGCGACTTCAATCCAAAGGTCCAGGCCGCTGATGGTACATGGCATAGATTCGAAGGTGTTATTGCCATCCGTCCCGTGCCCGACCCCCAAGCCGTCACCCACGCCAAATCTATCATGGGCGAAGGAATGTAAGTGCTCAGCGCCACTAGGATATACAATACACTTGTATTGAATCATCTTGTAGCAACGGCGTCTGGACTGGAACACGCTTCGAACCCCCCGCTAACACCGCCCCCGACTTCGTATTCCCCGTCCGTCTCGTAAACAACACCTCCCGCCTCCTCCTCGAGCGTTTCTGCATCCGGCGCCGCTTCGTGCCCGCAATCTCGCATCTCAAAACCATGATGATCTACACGGACGGCGCGTGCGCCTCGAACGGCCTCGCCTCCCCCCGCGCCGGCTATGCATTCGTGTTTAACCGCACCCCCGGCGGGACGTGCTCCGGCGCCGTCGAGGCGAAGGGGCCTGGCGGGCAGGTGTACACGCACACGAGCAACCGCGCCGAGCTGCGCGCCGTCATCGCCGCGCTCAAGTTCAGAAGCTGGTGGGGCGAGGGCTGGACGCGCATCGTGATCGTGACGGATTCCGAGTACGTGAGCGAGGGCGCGACGGCGTGGATGCGCAGTTGGGCACGCCGCGGGTGGCGCACGGCCGCTGGGAGCCCAGTTGCTAATCGCGATCTGTGGGAAAAGCTTTCCGAGATATTGGGCGGTTATGCGGGCAGCGGGTGCGAGATATCCTTCTGGAGGGTGCCGAGGAAGTGGAATACCTTGGCGGACGCCGCTGCAAAGGCCGCGACCGAGCTCGAGGTTAGCGCGGAGTATACAGATGCCCTCGGAGTCCTGGTTTGAGGTGGTCGGTCAATCTTCTAGTCGCTTGCTGTCGTCTGTCCGTCACTCGCCCTCGCGTCGCTGGCTGTCGAATATTACGGTAGTCTTGTTAACGTATGTGTGAATTGCCTTCAGTGTATCCTGACTGCTTCCATGCAAACATGGAGACAACAGTGGGCGGTGGTTGTCTGCCCAAAGCTAAGCAACTCTCGATGCTTATATAGACGGACGGTCAACATTCGCCAGTAACACGACCAGAAATTGTAATCCTTTCTGGCAATTCGTGGTACTGCGAAGTACTCACAATGATGGTCTGCCTACTCTTAAACTTCCTGCGCTTTCCCGAGCCCCTCCAACATCTTCACAAACGGACCCAAGTCCTCCACCATCACGTAGTCCGTAAAAGTGCCGCCCCAGCCATACAAGTTGATCTTGGTCTGACTGACGACCCATTTGCCCGACGGATGTTTTTGGAGCGTGAAATACAGGTTTCCCTGCCCGCCGAATGAAGGAATCAGCACGGATATACGTAAGACGAAAAAAACGGCGAGTTCTGACCCTGTCAAGCTCCCCGATTTCGATGCTGTCGTCCTTCTCGGCCTTGAGCAGCTCCAGCAGTTGGGGGACGAACCAACTCGGCTCGGTGTGTCCTAGGCACAGGAAGCGGCCCTCGGCGTCGGTGAAGGTGGTGGCATCACTAAGGGGCTTGTCGTTGGATTTTTGGCTCAGATACTTGGCTACGAAAGGGTGGAGAAACTGGTCCCAATCGCGACCAAGGTCCAGGTTCGCATCGAGGGATGTCTGCACGGAGCGGGTGTAAGCCGATGAGTCTGGTTGATGTCGTGTCGTGCTTACAGCGGAAGACATTTGAGGAGAGCAGCAATCTGTTATGTGGAAACTATGGGGTTTGTAGGACAGAATGGCCTAGGAGAGCCTGAGTTAGAGCCACGGGTACGTCACGCGTGACACATCGTGGTGGTCATAAAGCACGTGCCTAACTCCCACCTTCTATTTCCGGTGCATTCGGACGGAACCCGTTGCTCTTTACTCTGGGACTCTCATTGTGACAAGCGAACCTCCTCGGATTCCTCGAACTCTCCCCGGCTTTGGTTCAGTGGAATCCGCCGACTCAAGGCACCGGCTTTGTACACTATTCCTGACAGCAACATGGTTCCCTCAATGTCCTTCAAGTGAATCTATATCTTACATTCTGGAAATAAATACTTCCCTCTGCCACTTTTTCTGGCCTCAATTATCGGAATCGATAAGAATCGAATAAAGTTTGCAGCCGCCTAGTTCTACTCGGGGTTCGCGAGGCTCATGGATTCTGATTTTCCCTCCGAACTCCTCTCCTTCTAATACATTTGTGAAAACAGGCTTTCAATTCGACTTCCTTGACTTTACTCTCAAGCATTCTTCCAAGTTCAGGCCGCATCTGCTATCCCTACGTAGGCTCGGTGGTAGTCACGCTGCAGGTGTTTACCCCGTTTCTTCGAGCTGAGGCTTGGTATCGTTTACTCATTCATTCCGGTTGCTTCCACGCAATGATACTTGAGGATCCACGCTGTCTTTTGGTACGGTTTCAAGTCTTGGAAATGGTGAGTTCTTTATGTCCTTTGTCTCAATCTCACCTTCATCTGCTTCGTCTTAGCCTCGGGTTGTTTGCGGTCGCGCAACTCTGTTCTTTCCTCCACACCCGAGCAACAAGTCATGTCAGAGGTCAGCGATTTGTGTTTCAACTATTCTTTGATCCACGGCCGCCAATCATCTGACGGACTTTGATTTGGTGCTCACAAACGAACAGAGTCGGTTGCGCACCAATCTTCCCCTACCCGCAGCCCTGCCATTCTATAACACAAGGCATTTGTAACTGTGCAGCCTCATCTTCTCTCTGGATCCTTTCCTATCCTCTCGTCATTTCGAACACTTGCTATAAAATCTGGGTTGATCCTCCACAAACTCCAGCAAGATTTTAATTGAACTTTTTCTCGGACTCACTCATTCCCTAATCCCTCTGAGTTCCTTTCTCATCTTAATCTACCTCCTGACTCTTCCTCCACCGTGTCTGCATCTCCCGGATCTCCCGACATCTTCCCCCAAATCTCGACGTCGACCTCGCTATCTTTCAATCGCAACTACGATCACTCCTCGATGGTTTCGTAAAAATACTGCCCTGTCTATCCACGCTCATTGCACAGATCCTACCCGAAGACCCGATTGTGTTCCGGAACGCATATACCCGCTCCGCGATGTATGTTTGCAAATCCCCCGTTCGACTCGGGGTCTGGTCCTAGGAAGGCTTCATAAACAGTCTTTTTTTATTATTTCCATTTCGCCCGAATTCGCGCCGCCAGAAATTCGACCTTGCTTTTTATTCTCTGTAAAAATTCCGGGTGTACGGTACGACTAGGCAGTCCGAGCGTCTCCGTCTCGCGTCTGATCATTATTTTGTATCCAGTGTGTGATGTTACTGCTCGACGCACCACTACGCTCGGTATCTTACTGTGTTTCTCTGAGCCTCCGTTGGACTCGGGGTCGAGTCGTATTACCAATGCTTTTTATTTATTTTCATTTCGCCAGAATCCGTGCTTGAGCCAAGAATTTCATGGGCCAAAGCCTGGGGATAAATGACGTGCGTTGCAGACATTAGGATGCGAGCATTTTCGTTCTGAGCCGGACTGTCGGTTAGGAAATCGTCTTCAATGATACATGGCACGCCTCAAAAATAAGCGGTGGTCCTGAAGCGAACACACCATATAACGGAACAGGTGCAACGTAAGTTAATATTCACATACAAACCTCTATCCTGGCACCACACCCGACTCGTCGATATCGGCTTCAATGAAAAGCTGTTCACTTTCCCTGGCCCATGGCATTCCTCTCCTCACATCTGCCTCATGTTGCACAACATCGTTGCCCTGGTTGGGGAAGAAGCGCGGGCGATATGTAATTCGCGGCGACGCGGGGTGCGCCACGACTGCCGCATCTACTATTGCCAGGTCTTCTGCGGTAGGTCTATGTCGGGTGTGCCAATATCCGATAACGATCTTCCGAAGTGCTGGGGAGATGCCGGGGCTCAGGAAGGAAAGGATTGCAGGAACCCAATTGGCAAATGGAGGAAGACTCCTGTGGTCTAGGGAGAACATTACGGAATCCAGGAACGGCAGTGATGATTCGAGCTCAATTGTGGTGCTCAGGGTGGTTTCCAGGGCGCCTGAGTTCCATAAATCAATTTCCTATCATTATGATCATGGTGTTGGGACTGCGCACCTAAGAAATGGATGCGAAGGTTTATGAGCGTGGAGGCTACATAGGAAATAATCCTGCTACTGGTCTCTTCGTGTGCAACAATAGACAAATGTTGCAGGTTGGCCAAATACAATTTGTACTGGGGAGCGACCAAGATCTTGTCCACGAACTCGCTTCCTGTATACAGGACCAAGGTGTCGACTGTGGGTACATCATGATGTCGCGGGGCCTGATTATTCTGTTGGAGCGCAGACTGCACCGACACGGACATAAGGGATAATGTGCGAGGGGCAGTGAAAAATCGCAAGAAGACAGAGAGCGGGATATCTCTGAGAAACTCGACTCGTAAGGTTTCCAGCTTCTGCCGCGACAGAAAATCCACCAGAACGGACGGAAATCCGGCCATGAGATGGCCACGCCAATCCGACTTCCCGACGATAGTTAAATGGCGCACATTCGCTAACTTGGCGAGAATTCTTTGCAGCTTGCGCGGGGCAGTAGGGTCGGTGTATCCCAGGAACTGCACGTTCAGATGAGTGATGTAGCGCGCTATATGGGGGGATTCTTCCAAGTGCTCGAGGGCTGCGGCGAAGCTCGGCATAGACCGATCGACATGGGAGATAGAGCCATCCGAGATGGTGAAAGTCTGGAATAAAATTGGCTGACTAGCAGCGCACAGCACGGACCCTGCCAAGGTGCATGCCTTCAGAGAACTGGAGTCAAGATCAGAGACGATGCGGCTGAAAAGTTCTGGGGGGATATATGGCAGCATATGTCGGCCTAACCAGTGTAACAGGGCTGGAGCAAGGCAGATGAGTGAGCGTGCGACCCGGGAGTTCCGTGTGGTGGTGTTTGGTCAAAGCAGTGTTTGACGTGCGTCACGACGCCAGATACCCCCAATTAGGGCATCAAGCCGATGGCTCAGCCGTCCCATAATTTCACGGGATTACGTGGCGTAAATACGCGTCCCGTCAGCGACCTTGGTGGGTTCCCAACGGTATGGCTCGACCAGGCTCGACTTATATACGTGGGGCCGTAATCGTCAGTTTACGCGTACTACGGCTTCCTAAAATAGACTTCAAGCAACATTCTGAAGATGCCGAATAGTTGCCGCCACTTGATTGAGTGCCTTGCCGAAGTTTGCCGAACGACCACTTAGACGGCAGTTGCGCAACTCTGTTCATCGCTCCACGATCAACCAGTCATCTCAGAGGTAGGTCCGTAATTTATGTTTCATCGATTCTCTGATCCACGGCTGCCAATCGCCCTCCGTTGTACATGTGTATCTGACGGACTTTTATCTGGCAGTGTTCGCAAACGAACAGAGTCGGTTGCGCCCGGATGTTCCCCTACCCGCAGCCCTGCGATTCGAAAACACAACGCCATTGTATCTGGGCAGCCCAATCTTCTCTCTGGATCCTTTCTCATTCTCGCGTCTCCACCTACTCAAAAATCTGGGTTGATCCTCCTCAAACTCTCGCTGGATTTCAATAACGATATTCTCGAGCTCTCGGACAATTCACCTAGCAAACACTCAGGCCCTTCATCTCCCTCAGTTATATCACCTCCGTGTGCGTCCCGTACGCTGACGCGTGTCCATCTCCCGATATGTCTTGGACCGACTCGGAATCTCGGCGGGTCCCTCTGGGCATTGACACCCCTGGATGATTCCACATACTCACTGTCCTACCTGGCCATGTTGACAGATCCTATCCGTAGATGCAATTGCGTTCCGGAACGCCTCTGCTCTCAATATGTGGAATATCCGCTCCGCGATGTTGGCAGCGTCCCCGTTCAACTCGGGGTCGGGTCCTGATTGTTGCGTCTCTCCAGGTCCTTGCTCCTCTCTTCGTTTTGACCACCTAGTCAAAAAAAATGTGAGCTCATCCTCCTCAAACTCAATCCCTCTATGTCCTCAGCTGTATCTCGGGCGAGATCCCTACTCTGCTGCACGTCCACCTCCCGATATACACCCGACTGGTTCCAAATGTCTCGCACCTGGTTATTATTTTGGGTCGCGTGTATGATACTACTGCTCGATGTACTGCGATCGCTACCTGACCGTGTCCATTCACCTCCCCGCAGAACCCGATTGCGTTGCGGAACACGCCTGCTCTCAGTTCAAAGGCAGACATGTACCAGTCGTCTTTGCAGAGCCCCCGTTCGACTCGGGCTCGGGTCGTGAAATCGTGTCTTACTTTTCTTGCTTTCTTTCTCTTGATCATTTTCAGATCTACGTATCTCCCACATGACGACCCAGTGGCTGTCGAACGCGTCTATCCGATCTCGAAATCTGGAAACAGAAGAACCCCGTTCGATTCGGGGCTGGGTCCTGCCTTCATGCGCGTATGTATATTTGTTAGATTCCATTCCGCCTGCTTGTCTTCGCTTGGGTTTGGGACTGAATCTCATGGCTCTCACCTTCGGCAACAGGCCATAGCTTTCCCCTGATTTATTTCTATCTGCTAACCTCTCGACCCACATGAACCGGAGCATGAACCGACTTTGACCGCTCCCTCGTCTTGTGTATTCATAAACCAAGATGGCAATATTATCTCCTCTTGTTCATTGATATGGTTCTGCCAGACGAATCAAAAAATTAATCCAGCGTCCTCTGTGCTTAAAATTCTGGAGTTCAAGTCAATTTGTCGGCCACCCTTGGATATGCGTGTGTTCTACGCCGAACCGGAATGTGAACTTGATGGTAATACAGAATATCGATAACACATCAAGAATTCCGTAGTTCCAGCCAATTTTCTCTTCTCGTTGCATCTGCTTGACGTTCTAAGTACCTCGCTCAAGCTCACATTGCAGGTCTGGACTTTCGAGCCTAACGTAACTAACCGTTAACCTGGGAGACCCGATCGCAGACGGATGCATTGATGTAGGGAGTAGTGATTTGCCGGGCTCGGGCTTAGGCCCGAGCCCGGCCCAAGCCCGAGCCCGGCCCAAGCCCGACCCGGTTTTCAACCGGGCCTAAGGTCGGGCCTGAGATTTGCTCAGGCCCGGGCTTTTCCGTCTCCCGTAGTCAGACCCTACAGCAAAAATTTTAATGATAGTTGATAAAACTATCTGTAGAGTGATTCCATTGGTACACAGAAAACTGCAGGTTGGATTTTCGTCATAGTTGGCTGACCAAAAGTGACTTTCTCATGTTCCCAAATAGGCTTCCAGGGTTGTTCCTCTCACTTCAAGGCCAACAGATAACAACAGGTTGCATCCAATATTCATCCTTCTGCTGCTTGGTAGTCCCGTGAGCAAATTCCTGCCAAAATCTGCTATTTAATATATTTATATGACGTGGGATTAGGCCTCTTCGAGGCGGGTGCTGAACCTTTAGGATGGGATACGTAGACAAGATGTGGCCGCCAATTTAGTTTCCTCCCTAGTGATGCCGGGCTTCAGGCCAGGCCCCCACTATGGCTTGGGCAGGCTCAGCGAAAATTATGATACAACCTATTGAATATAGACAAGGTAGAGTTTCGGAACGTACCTATGGTTTGCATAATGTTTATGAGATTCTCCCATACCTCAGAATTGAACTAGGACTCTATTTTTTTTAAAAAAAATACCCCAAGCCCCGCACATTGGCCCAGGGATCGGGTTTGGGAAACCTGAAGCCCAAGCCACCTCAGGCCAGGCCCTGAGCATAACTATTCCCCCTATATTCTTGTTCATTGTAGAATAAAATTTGTGGAGAGCAAGAGCTTTTTATGTACAGTAATTGCGACTAATCACACCTTTGAGAGAAACTACCTTGCCTACTCAGGACAAATCGAGATTTCGGATTTTGTGATTTTAGATTACTATTAGCTCAAGTCATTCTTGACCAATGTGCAGTCCTGCAGAGTCTGCTTCGGGTTTGAGAATGACAGAAGCTTCTGAACAAAGATGGATCAAAAGCTTGTGTCACAGAGTGCTCATGCCCTGTTGCTTTTCACTAGAGTCTGGCAGTCACGTTATGGTAGGAATCATTTTCTCCATGATACATACATGACATTGCATAACTAGAAATTGAATGAAGTGTTCTTCACTTAAAAGCCAAGGTTCATCAGAACAGGTCTGATCAATCATTAGTTGTGCACTCCTCTGGAAATTATGATGAGGCCATAAGTTGTGCGTGAAATAATCAAACACCCTGATGCAGGGGAAATTTCCAGAGGATTGTACAACTCCTCATTCCAGCTTGCTACCCTTGATTCTGCTTGGAGGTCTATCAAGAACACAAATTGGGCATTGGAGACGTGTGGGATGGACAAAATGTGTCTCAAACATTGCTATAGCCTATGTACCAGGTTTGCCATGAAATAAAAAGAATTGCAGGTGCTCCAATCAAGCACATTATCCCGATTACAGAAGGTTTATGTAAAAGAGGGAAATACCACCATCAGAGTCTGACGAAGGGGCTTGACACACCTCAGAAACACGTCCTTGAGCGTACCCCTTTGTGGCACGTGGTCGTGCCACCGCGGTGTCTCCGGCCCTGACAAGCCGGATCAGGAACTCTCTCACGTCAACGGTTACTGGCCCGATCATGAAGCAGAAATGACTAATAACAAAAAATTGAACTTGGAGAATGTCTTTGGTTCCATGGGAAGAAATAAGCTTGCACCGGAGGATTCAGGTCAGCAAAACGTTGAAAAACATGACCTATCACTTTGATTTATTTCTACATCTTGTCCTATTTTCGTTCAAATTTATTTTTGCGATGACCAATGTTGCATGACTAAATCGTTGTTTGTACATGTAGCAAAGTTGGCCTAACTGCAAGTTCCCCTGGGTAGCCAAACCTAAAGGTTCAGCAATGACGTGGGATTAGGCCTCTTCGAGGCGGGTGCTGAACCTTTAGGATGGGATACGTAGACAAGATGTGGCCCTCAATTTAGTTTCCTCCCTAGTGATGTTCAGCCTACTGGGCTTCAGGCCAGGCCCTCACTATGGCTTGGGCAGGCTCAGCGGAAATCATGATTCAACCTATTGAATATAGACAAGGTAGAGTGTCGGAACATACCTATGGTTTGCATAATGTTTATGAGATTCTCCCATACCTCAGAATTGAACCAGGACTCTATTTAAAAGAAAATACCCAAAGCCCCGCCGTTCGGCCCAGGGTTCGGGTTTGGAAAACTTGAAGCCCAAGCCACCTCAGGCCAGGCCCTGAACATAGCTATTCCTCCTATATTCTTGTTCATTGTAGAATAATATTTGTGGAGAGCAAGAGCTTTTTATGTACAGTAATTGCGACAAATCACACCCGTTGTGAGAAACCACCTTGCCTACTCAGGACAAATTGAGATTTCAGATTTTGTGATTTTAGACTACTACTAGCTAAAGTCATTCTTGACCAATGTGCAGTTCTGCAGAGTGCTTTGGGTTTGAGAATGAGAGAAGCTTCTGAACAAAGATGGATCAAAAGCTCGTGTTGCAGAGTGCTCATGCCCTGTTGCTTTTCACTGGAGTCTGGCAGTCATGTTATGGTAGGAATCATTTTCTCCATGATACATACATGACATTGCATAACTAGAAATTGAATGAAGTGTTCGTCACTTAAAAGCCAAGGTTCATCAGAACAGGTCTGATCAATCATTAGTTGTGCACTCCTCTGGAAATTCTCATCAGGCCATATGTAAAGGCCCATGGAAATACCTGAAAGGAACCAGGGTTTTTTCGAAATCTTGTGCATGAAAACTTTCAAAGTTGTGCTTGAAATAATCAAACACCCTGATGCAGGGGAAATTTCCAGAGGATTGTACAGCTCCTCATTCCAGCTTGCTACCCTTGATTCTGCTTGGAGGTCTATCAAGAACACAAATTGGGCATCAGGGACGTGTGGGATGGACAAAATGTGTCTCAAACATTGCTATGTACCAGGTTTGCCATGAAATAAAAAGAATTGCAGGTGCTCATTCTCCCAATTACAAAAGGTTTATGTAAAAGAGTGATATACCACCAGCAGAGTCTGACGAAGGGGCTTGATGCACCTCAGAAACACGTCCTGGAGTGTACCCCTTTTGCGGCACGTGGTCGTGCCACCGCGGTGTCTCCAGCCCGGACAAGCCGGATCAGGAACTCTCACGTCAACGGTTACTGGCCTGATCATGAAGCAGAAATGACTAATAACAGAAAATTGAACTTGGAGAATGTCTTTGGTTCCATGGGAAGAAATGGGCTTGCACCTGAGGATTCAGGTCAGTAAGAAGTCAAAAAACATGACCTACAACTTTGATGTATTTCTATGTCTTGTCTTATTTTCTCTCAAATTTATTTTTGCGATGACCAATGTTGCATGACTAAATTCTTGTTTGTACATGTAGCAAAGTTGGCGGATTGCCAAGTTCTCATAAGTAGCCAAACCTAAAGGTTCAGCAATAATTATTTATTGCTAAGCCCTGGGCCTAGGCCCAAGCCCGATGGTTGGGTCGGGCCTGAGATTTTTCCCGACCCAAGCCCGCCCAAGCCCGGCCCAAGCCCCGGGCTTTCAGGCCCGGCCCGACCCGGAAAACACTAGTAGGGAGGTACAAGTGGACCGCTCCCTTCGACCTGAAGTGGGGTCTTGAATTTCCTTCTTCTCCCTGTTGTAGTATGGATGAGGATGTAAACAAAAGACACATCTATATCGTGGCTCAATAACTACCTCCGTACAGAATCCGTCCTTCCACTCGTCGGGTCGGATATCCATCCATCTAGATCTACAGACATATCTGAACATTTCTTACTAAATACCAAACATATCCCCCCTCAGTGTCTCCCACGAATCCTCTTGAAATTCTCTCTCCCACTCGGAAGACTCAATCCGCATCACCTTCGAATCTTTCCACCTCCCAAAATATCCTCTCAACGCCGCCCTCCCCGACTCCCCCAGAAACTCCGGCACCCGGAGGTCGAGGTTCACGAGGCGCGCAAACTGGGGTCTTTTCACGACTGCAGCGAATCGCAGGATATATTCCTTGCGGGCGGGAGGGCAGGGGCAGGGGGCCTCGAGGTAGTAGCGCCACGAGATGAAGTCGATTCGGAGGGCGGTGAGGGGGTGTGGTGTTGATGGGAGGGAGGACAGGGTGTAGCACATATCGTGGACGGAGTGGCTTGTGAGGCTGAGGGTGCACAGGTTGGTTAGGTGGCTGAGATCCACTACATCTACGCGTTAAATAACCCTTGTTGAAATGTGAATGAATAAATGTACGAACGTTGACCATCCGTGGGCTTCTCCACACGGACCATGTTGCCGACGGTGTGATCGCTATCTTCGTACGTGATACGCACGGCAAGATGGTGAAGACTATCGCTGTTCGCGCAGAGGAGCGCGTTCAGCGCAGTGACGGGACCCCACCCGTTGTGGTACGCATGGAACACATTGACGTCGAGTGTCGCGAGGCGCAGCGACGTTCCCGCCATTTGCAGCCATCCCAATAGCTCATCGGACTGATGTGCGTATAGCCGCGTGCGCAGTGTGTGCAGATGCGCGAAAGTCGGGTGCGGCACCCGTCCGTGAGCGATCGAAGCGGTTGGGGAACCCTTGTGGGTGGAGTAGACCGAGAGGATGCGGAGCGCGGGGAAAGACGAGACGAGCGCAAAGAGGTCTTCTGCGGCGCGCTCGAGCGCATTATACGACAGTTCTTGGAGGCCGGAGAAGTGCGGCGCAAGCCAGGACAGAGATACTGGCTGGCCCGACAGGGAGTTATGATCTATAAAAATTAATTTATCGAGGGGCGCACATGCCAAGACGTTGATGATGTCCACCAGGAGTTGGAGTTGGGGGCCGCTGGGCCCAAACTCCGTATTCACGTTCAGCACCACAGTTCGGATGGCGGGGAGGACACTGCAGCGGGGTGAAGCACAGATGTCGAGAAAAGCGTGAGCATTGTCCCTGAAGCCCCGGCCCGGAGCGAAGAAGTGGTTGATCACGATTCGTTCAAAGATGTGGTGGCGAGGAGCCGGGACCCATTTCCGGGCAACCAGACTGCTGGACAGAAGGCTGGCACAATCGTCGTGAAGGAAGTCAAGGATTGTATCGATGAGCTCCTGGGCAATGTCGGCATTTGCAGACATCTTGTAGGTGAAGAAACAGTGTAATGCGGTACCGTTGCGTTGTTGGATGTCGAGGATGAGATTCCAAATAAGCAGTGAACCCGTTGCAAACGCGCGGGGAATTCATTCGAACATTTACAGAATATATACTAGGAAAGGGCTATAGAGAGCTAAGGAAAGAATACTAAAAACAACGAGCTGTAAAGAATGCGGTAGAACTGAGCTGTTAAAGTGGACAGTGCGTGCACAGCAGTTGTACTTCCAACACACCCCCGCAAATGCATGTGCACGCACCCTCGTAAACTTTGAGCCGTTCATCACTCAAATGCATCACTGCCATCGGAATTATCGTCAAGACCAATGGCGAGATTGGCTGAGTCGGGTCCAACGGTCTTCTTCTTCCTCAGCTGCTCAGAAGCTCAGCAAAATGGGCAGTCACGTTTGACTCGCAAATATAGCAATGAGTTGCAGACTGAACTGCGAGAGCGTCGCCAGTATCGGGAACAAGGGTAGATGACAAGTGAGGATGAGGGACATTCTGGGTTCCGGCAGAAAGAAGCTGGACAACGACATAGTCGAGAGTGAGAGAAGAGGGAGGAGTGCTGTCGAATGTTGCAATGGTGTTGCTATAGTTCGAAGGGAGTCCATGAATTTCTGTCCCTGTAAATATTATGTCTGGATTCTCAATAACTTGGGTTCGACGAAGATTCCAAATTAGATTCCAAGCAACTGAGACAAGAGTCAAATAGTCTCCCCTTTTCCGAGAGGATAACCCCGTCATCCGACTTAAGCCTCACGAGGTTGCAACCTAGAATCAAACCGCAGGTCAATGTTGGCCATTGGGCATCTTTCTTTGACTAAAGATGTTGTTTCATTCTCCAGATTAACTGTTGCCCAGGTGTGTTGCATTCCAATGCAATGTGCTCTAAAGTTTTGGGGACGTATTATACAGGTTAAATAAAAATAAATGGGGCAGGAGAGGAAACACAGAATTCCAGTGCAGTTCCGACCATATAGTTTCTGGAATGAAACACTGAGAATCGAGCCCACAACATCGAAATGATCAAATAAGCCCAAAATGGGGAAAAAAAAGGGCCACACTCTATGTTCCGCAAAGGGCTGTAACCAATTTAGTGATGACATTGACACAAGATATGCCTCCGCTCCGCATCGGCACGGAGAATTTGCGTCGGAACAGTAAGAAAGTCAATCAAGTTCGCATTTTTTGCTATATGAGCCACATGGGAGGGAAACTCAAATAATGGAGATGTAAATTTATGCATGCTACTACATATATTGCCTGGTTGAAAGACAGGGTTGGGCGGTGGAACCCGCGGATTAAGGAGGAAACGAAGCGCCGAGTGTGACGAAACTATTGGGGATTTTTTTTGGCAGGGATTGGGGCGAGTCTTGCCAAGATATTATTGGACATTCAAAAAATTGTAAGCCAGGGAGACAGCGACCAGTCAAATCGGCGTATGAATATTCGAGGGAGTTCGAAGCAGAAAAAAAGGAAGGGTACAGATATGGAATGAATGAATGTCGTTGTTGGTCTTTTATACCAAAATAAATATCTACGTGGCCGCAAGCAGGTATATATGTGTCTTCCCAGTGGCACACAGCAGCTTGCGGCACAGTAAATGACAGGGAATCTAATTATATAGATCCTTAATTGCAGCTGTTGAGCCTCTCCAGCACTTGCTGTTCGATTTGGGAAGCACAAAAGTGCAGCCTGTGCGAGAGGAGAGGTTGGATGAGGATTACCTGGAACATAGCGCCAGACAGGCTGTCATAATAAAATTGGTTCTGACTGTGCAGCACAGTCGTACAGTATCGAGGGAGTACAGAGCTGTTACAGAACAACCGCAGTGCGGTTAAACTCGGGCATAGTGTGAATATGATCCCAAAAATGGAAGAGCTGTTGAAGAGCTGTAGATGAGTTTCAGAGTTTGAAAAGGCCGTGTGTCTTGATCATCTGCTTCTTGGTCATTTGATGTCAAGGAAAAAGAAGGAGAAGAGAGTAACAAGGAAGGAGATAGCTTGATGGGGATGGAACCAAACAAAAGCCATGGATTTCGTTAAGAGAACGAGTAATGATGAATGAAGTTTGGCAGACCTCGTGGCATCGGTGCTCCTTCCCATCTGCCTCCATCTTTCCTCCCATCCACAAGATGCCCCTCAAGGACGACAACACCCTTTCAGTGAATATCCAACTTGATGACCACACTGTACATAGCTATATCACCACCTTGAAGGTGACTGGAGGCCAGGGAGGAGCGGGTGCACCTGGAAACAATGGCGGGACAGGTGGGAGTGGAGGGACTGGTGAAGGGCCCCGATTCATTGCAGATAAAATCACTGTGGGGAACCTCTTTGTCACCCGGGCGGAAAAAGGTTCCTTTGAACGGGGTCTCATCATTGAGAGCAAAGATGGCAATGCAGCAACAATGTGGGTGCATTTTGACTGTAAAACCAATGCTATTAATGAATACTGAAAGTCTCTCAGGGCAGAGCTGCGATCCACAATTGCCAAGTTGGTAGATGATGTTACACACAATAAGCTTGACAAATGGCTCCAACCCCCTCAACCAGGAGGAAATCATGGACATGCCCGCGAATTACGTGTACTCGACACTGGTGTATGGCTCCTCAAGACAACAGAGTTTGCCAACTGGAAAGTGTCAGAGAATTCCTTTCTTTGGATTCATGGCATCTGTATGTGTCAAACCTTACCCTGTCAGTTGCATGAACATACAATGTTTTTCTAGCTGGTTGCGGCAAAACCATTCTTGCGCAAGTATACAATACTTGTGTCATACTGATGAGACTAATCCATACTTACTCCATCTAGCTCCATTGTTGTTGATGACCTTCTGGATCTTTCCTTGGTTACAGTCTACTTCTACTTCGACACCAATGACACTGCAAAGCAGGAATTGGGACACCTCATCAAATCTCTTGTCACACAGCTCTCATCACTGTCCTACGAACCCGACAGTGCCTTGTATAAACTTTATGTGCAAGAAGGCAATGGCAAACAGCCTCCAAGACCTCAAGATCTTGTCAAGGTGCTGCATATACTGCTTGGAGCGTTTGCAGAGAGTGTCTACATTGTCATTGATGCTCTCGATGAGTGCAGGAACAGAACAGAGCTTGTGGGATTTATCAGGGAGCTCCTAGACTGGAACCTCCCAAACCTGCATGTGGCAGTGACCAGCCGAAGAGAGGGTTTTGATCCTCTCAAACAGTTCTCAACTGAGATCCCAATAACTCCTGCAGATGTTGAGGGAGACATACAGAAATATGTTACAGAAAAAGTTGGCCTTCAAGGATGGGAACGCGAGGTCAAGGAATTGGTGATGAAAACATTGGTTGAACAAGGCAAGGGGATGTGAGTGGACTTCAATATCATTATGGTGAATGTCTAAAGCAGGACAACATTAGGTTCCGTTTGATCGCATGCCAACTTGAAGTCCTCGATCAATGGGATTCTCTGGCTGAGCTGAAACAGGCATTGGCAAAACTCCCAGGGACATTGACCACCATGTATGATAGTATCCTTGAAAAACTCCCCCAGAATCGACGAAACCGAGTGCATAAAATCATGCAATGGCTTGTATTTGCAGCCCGTCCTCTGACACTTGCAGAGGTTATTGATGCACTTGCTTTTAATGACTCCTTTCACTTCTCACCAGGAGATCAACGTGTTGGATGGAAGCGAATCCTCGACATGTGTGGAAGCCTTGTCACTGCCACGACTGAATATGATGGCCTCACTGAAGCCTCAGTGATCACCCTTGCACATGCCTCAGTCAAAGAATATTTAACAGCTGGTGAAAGCGCTACAGCTAAGAAATGTGGTGTAAACCAACAATCTACACATTACTTGATAACTCGCACTTGTCTGGGATACCTTTGCTACTTTGATGAATCCCATCCCTTGAACGAGAATAATGTGAACCAATTTCCACTCGCCCGGTATGCAGCACAATTCTGGCCATTCCATGCTTGTCAAAGCAGGCAAGAGTCTGCCTTGGCTCAGCACATTTGTGAACTTCTTCGGCCTGACAGCAAACAATACATTACCTGGATCCGGCTTCATAATGTGGATGAGCCATGGACAGACTGGCGGCGTACCTTGGATGAGGTCCCACAACCCCTTTATTTATTAGCACTATTGGGGCTTGTAGATGTTTTGTCTGCATTTCTGGAACCACAAGACAACGACAATGCAGAGGGTGGAGGGTATGGAACCGCACTGCAGGCTGCTTCAGCTGAAGGGCATGATGTGATCGTCATAGCGCTCCTCAACAAGGGCGCCAATGTCAATGTAGAGGTTGGATACTATAGCACCGCACTGCAGGTTGCTTCAGCCAATGGACACATAACAGTTGTCAGGGCGCTCCTTGACAAGGGTGCCAACATCAATATAGAGGGTGGCCACTACGGCACTGCATTACAGGCTGCTTCAGCCCAGGGGCACAATGCAATTGTCCTGATGCTCCTTGACAAGGGGGCCAATGTCAATGCAGAGGGTGGGGAGTATGGCACTGCGCTGCAGGCTGCTTCATCTAACGGACATGATGCAATTGTAAGGGCACTCCTCAACAAGGGCGCCAACATCAATGCAGAGGGTGGATACTATGGCTCTGCACTGCAGGCTGCTTTAGCTGGGGGACACAATGCAGTTGTGATGGCACTCCTTGACAAGGGTGCCAATGCTAATACACATGTAGAGCAGTAACTAGAGTGTAGCACGAATATATATTCGCGAATATGAATATTCGCCGAAACTCAGGAAGTGGTATTCGCATTCGTACGAATATTGATGGCGAATATTCGTTGCTTAGTCAGCAATATTCGCGAATATTCGTGAATATGAATATTCAATGAATACATTGACAATTCAGGGGTTTAGTAGCCACCAATGGGCTGATGCGGATGCTTCCATGTCATCTTGTGAGTTTAAACATTGTTGAAGACTCATACAAGCCCTTGTCTTGCATGTATAACCATTTGATGAACCATCACAATTGCTGTGTTCATCCTGTCAAGCAGTTGTCAAAGCAAAGATGGTTGGTTTGCATATAAATTACAGATGTAGTTGGCGTAAATGAAGTGTTTTATGGTTCCAGACAGAAGATGTGTTAAACAGATCACAAATTTACAATGCTTGATTGAAATTTTAGCTGTGTATTACAGCTGCGAATATTCACGAATATCAATTTTCCTGAAAACTGATATTCGCATTCGTACGAATAGCACAGCCACAGCCATTCACGAATATGAATATTCGTATTCGCGAATGGCTTGGCACGAATATTCGTGATATTCGCTATTCGTGCTACACTCTAGCAGTAACCATATAAAGTTTGTTTCCTTAAAGGCTTTCTCAATACATAATTATACTTGAACACTGATTTCATTCTATATTTCCCCCATCACCTGGGCACTGAACCTCACTGTTCCCCCTCTCCTTTATAAGTGATGATGATCAAAAATTATCTGGACATGTTTATTCAAGTAAATCACATTCATTCAGGGTTGGATTTACCTGTGTTCGGAGTGAGTGCAGTTACGAGTGCTTATGTAATAAATGATTGTTCTTTTATCGCTGAACCTAGGTTTGGCTACTTGGGTTTCGGCCAATTTTGCTATATGTACAAACAAAGATTTAGTCATGCAACATTGGTCAAGGCAAAATAAAATCATAAGAAAATGGGACAAGACCTGGAAATAAATCAAAATGGGTATGTTTTTCGAGTCCGTTCGGGAGTTCGAAATAACGAATAACGAATAACGGCTGAGCGCTCAGCTTGTGATGGCGGGTATGATCGGATTGACAGCGGATCATGAGGTGGGTAAACCAAACAAATGTACACTCAGAACTCAGGAGTGGCCAATGTTCCGTCTCAACGCGTCTGCGGCGCCCATCAACGCGCGGTCCGATGTTCAGTATGCGGAAATCCTCTCATTGGTACAGTTTCTTCATTTTACGCGCCTTTTGCTCAGTGGTCACTGGTGACTGGTCAGTGGCAGTCACAGCGGGATGCCAGTGGTGCCAGCGTCGGTCCCGCTAGTATCAGTCATGGGTGAAAGACGTGGGGAGAATGGGGGAGAATGGTTTACGGCGGCACTTGAGAAAGGTGAATCTGTCAGCCACAGCAGTGAGTGAGCCTTACACAGACCCTCCTTTTGCAATTTGAGATATGAGATAACTTTCGCATTTAGGACAGGTGTGGCCGAGGCTGGGCAGAAGATGGGTAGCACTGAGAAGGAGGTGGAGGGAAGAGACGCGACATTGGTGTTCAGGTGGAAGACTTCTTAATTGTGCATATTGCTGTACTGTTCCGCTATCAGAAGCCGAGCACTCGGCCGTTATTCGTTATTCGTTATTTCGAACTCCCAAATTTTGTGTGTTTTTCAACTCCTTACCAGCTTGAATCCTGGCATGCCTGCCTGTTTCATTCAGAAGGCCCCAAAATTCTCCAAGTTCAATTTTGGTCATTAGTCATTCCTGCTTTATGCTCGGGCTACTATCTGCTGGTTAGTCATTTCTGCTCAATCTTCGCATGTTCCTTGTAATTTGATGCAACCTCAATGCGACGCATGTCTGCCAGGGGCAAAAGCATCTTAGATCCCTCCCCAAAATTGATGGGCATTCATTCAGGTGGGGCCTCCGAGATTTATTTGAGGGTGGGCTGACCTCTCATTTGTGGTGGCTCATGACCTCAAAAAATTGCAGGTAGTGATGTCCTGGCTTTGGCTTGGCCTGAAAGCCATGGCTTTGGCCCGGCTGGGAGTGGCTTTGGCTCGCTGAAATCCCAGGCCAGGCCAAAATAATTGGCCTTGGCTTGACCTGGCCTGGCTTTGGCCTGAGCCATGGCTTTTCATCAAGTTTATACCTGCATGAGAACGAAGATGTGAAGTGTGCGGATAAAATTCTGTGAGGGCTAGAGAGGTTCTAACCTCATTAGTATCTTATTAGACCCAACCAAAACGGTTCACAGACCTTGTAGAATGGATGTTGAAATCTTTGTTTCGTTGGATCTACATCTTTCGCGGACCATTTGAGTGCGAGTCTGTGATATTGCACTTCATCGCAGTTCTGAATGGTGGCACAACCGATGGAGTCTAGGCCAGTATTTTTGTCAAGATTTTGTTGACCATGTTACCACACACAGAGGGGGTCCAGAAGCCTTGGCTTTTTGGCTTGGCTTTGGCTCGGGTGCGTATATGGCACACAAAGAGGCATTGTCCGAGTCTTTTTTCGCTAAGAGAGGGTCAGGTCAGGCCAAAAGCCATACCAGGCCAAGATTTTGGCTTGGCTTTGGCCTTGGTACCAAAGCCTAAAAGCCATGGCTTTTTGGCCCGAGGCCAAAGCCAGAACATCACTAATAGCAGGGCCTTCATTACCAGTAGTTCATCACTGCACTGGTAGCTGCTCAACACCAACATTTACAGTACACATGTAACTGCTACAGTTACTGATCAGTATCATTTAGGCCATGAACTGCATCAGAGTCAGGCAAATTGGAGCTATCCACCAAATTTACTTCTAATGTAGTTGCACCGGTGACTTGGTCAGGATAAAAAACATGGGGGATCCATAGGCCAGTATTGACTGAAGTCATGGCTGAAGGACCTTCTTGAATGTTTCTTGGAGAAAAAATCCAGAGCTCACAGCTCCCAGATATACATACCACTATACTACCACTATACATTAATTCACAAATATGTAATTATTATTAGCTTGCACTTTTGAGAGATGAAAGCCAACATAGATCTAAGTACCCTATGAAATTCGGAGGATATTCCCTGACATCCTATGCACTGACAGCAACTTCTCCAGGGCACGAACACGAACAGTCACAGGCGTGACATTCCTATCAAAAACTGGAGCAACTCATTTATTCCGATGCCATGCTATGATATAAGATATAGGGTTACACACCATCACCATATTCACAGATGTGACAGGGTACTCTCAACGGGTAACGTCCCACCCACGTGGGAGGTCTCTGCTTGTATTTTTACGGGACGGTTACGACGGGCCTGTCAACTTGCACGAGAGCAAGTCTTTTTTGGTATCATCAGTGCTTTATTATTTGAGTGAGAATATTCTACCCACTACATTTCAAGGCCCCAACAATCTTTACAGGTTACATTTGTGAGATTTGGGCCAGTATCCCATGTTGAATTCATGTGAGCCATCTACAATATCCAACTTCATGTTGAAAACTGACAAGAATCCTATTGGAAGGCATGAATTGAGTTAAAAAATAATCTGAACAACCCTTAGGCCATGTGCACATATAGAATGACAGCAAAACTTTGGACAAAGCAGCCCATCGAACCACAACACAATTTTGCATACATTCATGTCTTTTTTTGCTGTCCCGCACCGTCCTACCTTCCCAGAGGCCAATTAGACGGCTATTTTATTAACAGGCTGCACCCATCTCCAGTTTTAGGATTGATGGCCACTGCCATTTGTGGGACGGTGTGCATCCCTAATTAATAGTTATTGTACTGGCACTTGAGTTACTGACAACAAAACATGAAACTAGCATGTGCAAAGCGCAGAGACACAAGTTCAAAGATCAGTTCGGGGATCATTTTCAAATTTTGGGCGATGTTGAATTGTCAAATAGGTAAGTCATGTTTACTCAAATTTTGAATGGGAATGTAAAATAATTCCTAAAGGTTCAGCACCCGCCTCGAAGAGGCCTAATCCATGTCATCAAACGAGATGAGCTTTTAAGAGCACCTCGAATGGTCAGCGACATCTTGATGAACAACACTTAATAGTGGCTGTGTTGAAATGAATTTAGTAACGTTCATTACATTTTTTCTAATGATTTTAGGGTTTCTGTTTGAACGCCGATCCACCGTTTCCGTAAGGTACCAAGTTCGAATCCCGGTGTCTGCATTCTTTTGCACTGTGCCTCAATCCGCGGGCTAACTCCGGTGATGTTCAGGACAACAACCTTGTTCCATCTTGACAGGTAATTTGAAATCCTTTCACCTCTCCCCTCTTACCCCCACCATGAAACCTTCATATGAAGATAACTGCATCTCTTGCATTGTGGCTCCCTGACCAAATGTATCAAACCAGATGAGGTCTGCAGAGGTCTATCAGATATCTTTGCATCCCCTGAAATAGTTGAGTCAGTGGTCAAAATATTTTTTCTTCCCTGCCCCTCGGGTGCATAGTGCATACTCATTTTTTTCTCCAATTCCCGGTGGAAGTAAAATGTGTGATATCTTTGCATGCCCTGAAATTGAGTCAGTGGTCAAATTTTTTTTTCTTCCCTACCCCTCGGGTGCATAGTGCATACTCATTTTTTTCTCCGAATCCCGGTGGAAGTAAAACATGTGACTTAATACTTTCTAGTTTGTTCCCATCGGGCTCAAGCGCAAGCCTGACCCAAGCCCGGGGTTAGGGTCAGGCTCACAAGTTTTCCAAGCCCGGGTCACTCTGGGTAACTACATGTTTAGTTCCAATCCTCTGTTCAAGGGAACTAGAGTTACCCAAGGACATATATTATGTTGGCTCAAATTGACGAACTCCGGATATGCTTCCTGGACGAGGTGTGGAAGATTCTGCTCCTTTGATGGAGTTCTCAATCTGGAAAGCCAAGTTCAAAAACTGAGTTCCAAAAAGTCAAAAGACCTCCTATTGGGAGCACCTGATGAATCTAAATGGGATACTCAGATGAACAGAGAGAAAAATCCAACCAAGCCCACTCTAGCCCAGGCCCAAGCCCAAGGTAGGGTTAGCCTGGAATGTATCCCAACCGAGGCCTGGCCCAAGCCCGACCGATCCGAACAACACTAGTGCCTTTTGTCTCGTTAAGTGGTTAGTGCAGGTTCCAAAAAAATGCCAACCGCGGGTGTTTTCTCAGGGTACATTTGCACTCCCCCCCTCTCTGAGGGCAGGCCGCTGGCCAACTGTTAGTGGTTGTTGGTTCCTCAAACAGGTCCTGTGGGCCCTGGTCCGTCTGCATGGCGAGAAATGCATTCCACATTAGGTCAGTTTGGGGGATCAGTCTGGTTAAGTGGTTAGTGCGGGTTCCAACAAAATGTGTCCAAGTACACCAATGGAATGAGGTCTCCACATGTCTGCCATTTTTTTGCATTTGACTTGGCATTGATTGTCTATATATATATATATTACCCCGGCCCTTGCCCCCGGATTCGAATAATATAGGGGTGATCTGATTACCTTTCTGACCATAGAAGCTTCAAGTTGAAAGAATATAAGCACAGGTTTTTGCTGGGGAATGCCATGGCCCTACACCACAAGTGATGTACTGTACCATTTCAACTGTAGGTTCAGTGACTGCTGACATTAGTTTTTTTTTATATGTGTGCAGAAATCACCTTACAGCTTCTTGCGAACCATACTGCGGCCCATTTTTAAAATGTTTTTTATAAGTTTTCAGGAGATCCGTCATTATGAACTCAATTCTCAACCATTTTCCTCGAAAAGAGGCTCATTCAATTCGTTCAGAGGATTTGGATGTCCTGGCATCACCCTATTTTCAATATATATCTCCAGACATTTTGATAGATATAGTTTGGGCATTTTTAGACATCTGGCGTAAACCTTGTCATTCCCCCTCTCCTTAACAAGTGATGATGATGATGAATTATCTGGAGGTGTTTGTTCAGGTTGATAAGATTCATTACGTGTTGGATTTACACTGAATCTGGAGGATACATACCACAAGTGGCACCTCGAAAAAAGTTAGTCAATCAGTAATGCAATCAAGCGTCAATGTCCATTCCCATTCAATCCATTAATACTTCCTTTACCCTGCCTTCAAAAAAATGCAAGCCCAGTGGCCAGGGTACAGTGCCCGGCATCACATCACAGTACCCCTTTTGGCAGTAAACAAGTCAAAGCTTAGAACCTCCAACTACATTACATCCTCATCATGAGTGAACTTAAAACACCCTGGAAACACTCAAAGGATGCATAAAGAAGATCCCTTTGTTAGTCAATCAAAGAAGATTTGAATTTTTTGTTTGGCTGAAAAAGTGAAACAAACCCTAATGATGATATCAAATTCCCATATCGGGTAGGGTTAAAGTCAAGTGTTTAGGAATGGATGCCCGTCTCCGAATTTTGTGCGCTGTTTCGAGACAACTTGTTAGAGCTCTAAACAATATGAAACATTCTCAGAGCATCCCCACATCCTTCCAAAGGCTTTCCCAGTGTCATACGGGTGATTTGGGGCAACCTTTTTTTTTTTCTGGGCCCCGAAAAAGTGAAACACCATGGGAAAAATGACTTTTTGTGCTCAATCACATTATTTTGGTTGGGTTCATGACCTAGAAAATCACAAAAAAAAAATCACAGAAACTTTTTGACCCTGAAAAACACATGCAGAGAAGGGGTGATGGGCATATAGAGACTCCGCAGGAAAATCGACCCAGAAACCAGATACTGAACACATTTAATTGCCTGTTGATAAATATATGGCAATATAGTGTAGGCCCTAATCAACAACAGTAATCTGAACTACTAACCAGAAGCTAGGAGTTGGCATCTACCACATAATCAGCAAGGAGCTAATGACAACAACAAGGAGGAGAAAAACCTGGTGGTGGCAAGGTTTGGTTTGCTTCAGGTTCTGCGGAGTGAATGCTGTCAATCATATCCATTGGTACACATACACAACTTACGAACTACAGCAATCCTAGTATGAATCCCCCCAGTGACTCATGAAGTTATGCTACACACCAAGATACAAAGGGGGGTTCTTTGCAGCTGGTAGTTAAACCTGCACAAATGAACTCACAAGTGTTCAGTGCTGCTACTCTTCATCGGAAATCCAGTTCCATTAATCCGCCAAAATCCAGTCTTTGCTTCGCACCCACTGGCCCTACTAGTTACAAAAGTGAGTTTGTATATAGACACAGAGAGACCCACGAGCACACTCTTCACCAACATAAACAAGGAAAAACACAAATGGTGAGCACAACACTGAATTCACAAAAAGGGTAGATGCTCAATAACTGCAATATAGAACGCAAGAGTGTGCAGGACACCCAGCTCCCTTGCAGCCCCAGACTCGAAAATGTGCCCCAGCACAATGGTGCAAATGATTGCACCACCACCTGCAGTGGCAAGCAGAAGGTTGGATGATCACAGCATTCCCTGTCCTGCCCCACACACAGCAGGGATCCTCCTCCTGGTAGTGGTAACCATTTGAAAACACACTGATACAGCATGTATTTGCACAGCTGTGTAAATCGGCCGACCATCCCAACACAATATCAAGATAAATTGCAGACTTGGTGTGTGCCAACGCATGCATACCATCTTATCTTCTTCGTATCTTCGTGAAGACTAAGCAGTCAACAGAAAACACCGGAGACAAGTGCGAGAAATATATCTATTGAATGCGAGCAGCCCTGAAACTCACCAAAAATCCCACAACCTCGACACAACATCCATGCGAACGAAGTCAATTCTCGCGTCCCTCGCTCTCGAATCGTACCGTGGTCTTAGTAGCTCGTGTGTGCATTGCTTTTAGTGTTTCTTGACTGGCTGTCAGTGGAGACAACACTGGGCGGCGGTGTGTCTGCCCAATGCTAAGCAGCTCTCGATCTTGATATAGACGAGCAATATTCGCCAGTAACGCGGCAAGAAATGCTATTGTAATCCTTTCTGGCAATTCGTGGTGCTGCCGAGTACTTACAAAACCACTGTCGGGTCCGCCGACTACGTGTCAAGTTCCTGTGCTTTCTCGAGCCCCTCCAGCATCTTCGCAAACGGCCCCAAGTCCTCCACCATCACGTAGTCTGTAAAAGTGCCGACCCAACCGTACAGATTGATCCTGGTCTGACTGACGACCCATTTGCCCGAAGGGTGTTTTTGGAGCGTGAAGTACAGGTTTCCCTGCCTGCCAATTGAAGGAATCAGCACGGATTTATTTAAGGCGAGAAAAAAAGGCAATTTCTGACCCTGTCAAGCTCCCCGATCTCGATGCTGTCGTCCTTCTCGGCCTTGAGCAGCTCCAGCAGTTGGTGGACGAACCAACTGGGCTCGGTGTGTCCTAGGTTCATGAAGTGGCCCTCGGTGTCGATGAAGGTGGTGGCATCGCTAGAAGATTCGTGCTTGAACTTTTTGCCCAGATACTTGGAACGAAAGCGCGGAGAAACTGGTCCCAATCACGAGCAAGGTCCAGCGTCGCGTCGGAGGATGTCACGGTCTGCACGAAGGGGGGGAGCGTGTGTAAGCCACTGAATTCTTGTTGACGTCGCGTCGTGCTTACAGTGGAAGACATTTGAGGAGAGCAGCAACTGGTTTTGGCGAGCTATGTGGTTTGTAGGAAAGAATGGCGTAGGAGAGAGCCACGGGTATGGCGGTAGTTATTGGACAAAACCCAAGTGGGTATGCGTGAGCAGGCATGCTCACGCGTGAAGAGCGTGACCATTCGTGCCCACGCGTGGCTGCGCGGTGCCACGCGTTTTTCACCAGTGAATATTGAGTGGGCATTAATCTTGATCCACCTGTGCCCCGAGAATGCCATTTTTTCTGCACTCGTGGAACATTAATGGGTCTATAAGGACAAAATTTCAGTATTCAGCCATCCAAAGACTCTGGTTGGGAAGATCCAAGTAATTCCCATGGGTTCAATTTCATCACAACTCGTTCGAGACCCATTTAATATTTTAAACCTCTGTTCTATTCCACTCAAGCCGTATCTGTCATTTGTATATCGAGATTCAATACAAGGATAGATAGTTGAGCAACAGGACAGGGGGGATGCTGCCAAGAACCTCCCATGCATTTTCCGCTGGAGGAAAGACCAGGAATTTTAGGAGAGGTGCTCGGAGTCAACTTTCTTGAAGTCTTCCCCGGGATAAATTCCCTAAAGGCAACCAGACGCTACTGGAAGCCTCCGAAGACTTGAGAGCTCAAAGAATAGGCAAGCAGAAGACCCAGAAGACTGCAGATGGTATTATCTCGAGACCGAGCATATATCAAGCAAATTCCGGGAGAAATTGAACAAAGTGGGATAATTGGCTATGAATGCCTTGCGTGGCCATGCGTGGGAGCGAGTGGACACACACAAGTGAAAAATGAGTGGGGCATGCATGACCACTCACCTCAAGTCTTATGGCAGCCCAATGTGAAGTAGTCTCTTATAAACAGACGCTACAACAAAAAAAACTCGTACCTCGTGTGTTGTAGTCTGTCAGATCCCTGATCGGTGTTAATTGGAAGTCAACCTTATTATGTAAGCTCAGATTTCTCGACTCTCGTTTACACACTTTGGATGAATGTGGGGGATTTATTTTACCAAATTATCACTCAGGGAGTCAGAAAGGACAACTTTCCCACTCAAGTTTTTCACGGAAAAGCACAGGTGAAGAGGTCAAAATTTGATGGGCCGTTGACCGGCCTTTCATTCCACCAGGATTATAGACCCGAGCAAAAATGCAAAGAGACATACCTATTCAAAATGAGAAGAAAACTCATTTGGCCTCTTAGATCTT
Organism: Mycena galericulata; assembly: GCA_029289565.1. NCBI lineage: Eukaryota > Fungi > Basidiomycota > Agaricomycetes > Agaricales > Mycenaceae > Mycena > Mycena galericulata. The sequence continues at coordinate 33,218 of JARKIA010000129.1, read as the reverse complement.
TGAACATAGGCGGCTGGAAGCGCCATAGAGCCCGAGCCAAAATTGAAACTCCGCACTTTACGTAATAAGGTCGACTTCCAATGATCGGGCGCGGTTAAACTACAGACTAAATGTGAAGTGACCATGAATGGCTCACTCACTTGTGACTTTTCGAAAGAACGTGGGCTCGTACCCATTCATGCCCCACGCGTGGCCACGCGTCTCCATCCCTGGCCATGCGTGGTCACGAGTGCGCATCCGTGACCACTGGGGTTTTGTCCAGTAATTGAGTAAAACCTGGTATACACGGGCGCGTCACGCGTGACACATCGTGGTGATTATATTGCACGTGCCTCGGGAATCAACCCGGCGGCGTCTATTTCAGCGCTCTTCCGAACTCCCATCTTCTGTCTTCCGTGCATTCGGACGGAACCCGTTTCTCTTTACTGTGGGCCTCTTTTTTCCATAAGTGGGCCTACTTGGATCCTCGGCTCTCTTCGGGCCTTGGCTAAGTGGAATCCGCCGATTCAATACGCCGGCTTTGTACGCTATTCCCGTGGTTCCCTCAAGTGTCCTCTCGGTGGATCTATATGTTACATTCCGGAAATCAACACGTCCCTCTGCCACTGTGCTGGCCTTAATTATCGGAATCCTCTCAACTATCTCACTTGTTCGGGTTTCACGCCGATCCACCCTGCACCGAGCGATTACAGCTGTTTCCGAGAAACCTTGAGACAACGAGATTTTTTTTGCGCAAGGATTACCGGATATGGCACGGATCAGCTGCCGTTTCGGGATCGGCACAGCCGAGGTTTAACTTTTGGGCCCCTGGACCTGCCTCACACTTTCAGGGACCTGTGAGGTTCACGGACCGTACACAAGACCACTAAGACAGTACTATGAGAGGGAGAGCTCTCCCAAAGAATAAAATCTCGGGGGCCAGCAAAATCGACGGAAGCGACGGCGACGGCAATCTCGGCTGATCATCCAAAACCAGTAATCCTTAGCTTCCCATCAAAGTTTTGTGCATGCAAAAAATTTCACGTTGTCTCAAGCTTTTTGGAAACAGCTGTAAACCGTGGAGAGCGCCTTCTTTTTTCCTTTTTTAGCGAGGCTCATGAATGCTGATTTTCCTCCGAACTCCTCTCCTGCCAATACATTTGTGAAAACCGGCTTGCAATTCGATTTCCTTGATTTTAACTCCCTAGCATTCCTCCGGGTTCGGCTACAACCCAGTGGCGGACGGCTGCTACTGCTATTCATAATTTCATATAAGCTTGGGCATCGTAAGTTGCAGGTAATGTTTACCCCATTCGCTTCAAACTGAGTCTTGGTATCGTTTACTCTTCCATTCCGCTGCTTCCACGCAATCATACTTGAGGATCCACGCTGTCTTTTGGTACGGTTGCAAGTCTTAAAAATGGTGAGTTCTCTTATGTCCCTTGTCTCAATTTCACCTCCATTCGCTTCGTCTTAGCCTCGGGTCGTTTGCGGTCGCGCAACTCTGTTCTTCCCTCCACACCCGAGCAACAAGTCATGTCAGAGGTCAGCGATTTATGTTTCAACTATTCTCTGATCCACGGCCGCCAATAATCTGATGGACTTTTATTGGTGCTTACAAACGAACAGAGTCGGTTGCGCACCAATCTTCCCCTACCGCAGCCCTGCCATTCGAAAACACAAGGCCTTTGTAACTGAGCAGCCCCATCTTCTCTCTGGATCCTTTCTCATCCTCTCGTCATTTCAAACACCTGCTATAAAATCTGGGTTGATCCTCCACAAACTCGAGCTAGATTTTATGTAGTTGAACTTTTCCTCGGACTCTCCGACAGTTCACGCCAGCAAACACTCGTTCCCTAATCCCTCCAAGTTCTTTCCTCTATATCTACTCCCTGGCTCTTCCGCCAACGTGTCTGTATCTCCCGGATCTCTGAACATCTTAACACAATTCTCGACGTCAGCTCTCTATTTCTCAATCACAAATATGATCAGTCCTCGATGGTTTCGCGAAATTACTGCCCTCGCTAGATCCTACCCGAAGACGCGATAGTGTTCCGGAACGCAATTGCGCTCAATATCGGGTGTTTGCAAATTCCCCGTTCGACTCGGGGTCGGGTCCTAGTGGCTTCATAAGCAGTCTTTTCTTATTATTTTCATTTCGCCCGAATTCGCGCCGCCAACCGCCTCGATGTTGTCATTTTTCGCGGACTGGGGAGACATCCCTGCTGGCTAGAAATTCAACCTTGCATTTCTTTCTCTGTATCTTCAGGTGTACGGTACGACTAGGCACTCCGATCATCTCTCTGTCTCACGTCTGGTTGTTATTTTGGGTCCAGTGTGTGATGTCACTGCTCGACGCACTACACTCGCTACCTTACCGTGTTTTTCTGAGCCTCCGTTGGACTCGGGGTCGAGTCGTATTACCCATGCTTTTTATTTATTTTCATTTCGCCAGAATCCGTGCTTGAGCCAAGAATTTCATGGGCCAAAGCAGGAGGTGCTGGGGATAAATGACGTGCGTTGCAGACATTAGGATGCGAGCATTTTCATTCTGAGCCGGACTGTCGGTTAGGAAGTCGTCTGCAACGATACGTGGCGCACCTCAAAAATAAGCGGTGGTCCTGAAGCGAACACACCATATAACGGAACAGGGGCAACGTAAGTTAATATTCACATACAAACCTCTATCCTGGCACCACACCCGACTCGTAGATATCAGCTTCAATGAAAAGCTGTTCACTTTCCCTGGCCCATGGCATTCCTCTCCTCACATCTGCCTCATGTTGCACAACATCGTTGCCCTGGTTGGGGAAGAAGCGCGGGCGATATGTAATTCGCGGCGACGCGGGGTGCGCCACGACTGCCGCATCTACTATTGCCAGGTCTTCTGCGGTAGGTCTATGTCGGGTGTGCCAATATCCGATAACGATCTTCCGAAGTGCTGGGGAGATGCCGGGGCTCAGGAAGGAAAGGATTGCAGGAACCCAATTGGCAAATGGAGGAAGACTCCTGTGGTCTAGGGAGAACATTACGGAATCCAGGAACGGCAGTGATGATTCGAGCTCAATTGTGGTGCTCAGGGTGGTTTCCAGGGCGCCTGAGTTCCATAAATCAATTTCCTATCATTATGATCATGGTGTTGGGACTGCGCACCTAAGAAATGGATGCGAAGGTTTATGAGCGTGGAGGCTACATAGGAAATAATCCTGCTACTGGTCTCTTCGTGTGCAACAATAGACAAATGTTGCAGGTTGGCCAAATACAATTTGTACTGGGGAGCGACCAAGATCTTGTCCACGAACTCGCTTCCTGTATACAGGACCAAGGTGTCGACTGTGGGTACATCATGATGTCGCGGGGCCTGATTATTCTGTTGGAGCGCAGACTGCACCGACACGGACATAAGGGATAATGTGCGAGGGGCAGTGAAAAATCGCAAGAAGACAGAGAGCGGGATATCTCTGAGAAACTCGACTCGTAAGGTTTCCAGCTTCTGCCGCGACAGAAAATCCACCAGAACGGACGGAAATCCGACCATGAGATGGCCACGCCAATCCGACTTCCCGACGATAGTTAAATGGCGCACATTCGCCAACTTGGCGAGAACTCTTTGCAGCTTGCGCGGGGCAGTAGGGTCGGTGTATCCCAGGAACTGCACATTCAGATCAATGATGTAGCGCGCTATGTGGAGGGATTCTTCCAAGTGCTCGAGGGCTGTGGCGAAGCTCGGCGTAGAATGCGAGATAGAGCCATCCGAGATGGTGAAAGTCCGGAATAAAATTGGCTGACTAGCAGCGCACAGCACGGACCCTGCCAAGGTGCATGCCTTCAGAGAACTGGAGTCAAGATCAGAGACGATGCGGCTGAAAAGTTCTGGGGGGATATATGGCAGCATATGTCGGCCTAACCAGTGTAACAGGGCTGGAGCAAGGCAGATGAGTGAGCGGGCGACCCGGGAGTTCCGTGTGGTGGTGTTTGGTCAAAGCAGTGTTTGACGTGCGTCACGACGCCAGAGGTTTTCCGACCATTGTACTGGGTCGCCGAATGGGGAAAATGCGAAAAAAGAAATAAAAAGAAGGAAGTTAGAAGAAGATTGAGGGAAATGCAGAATGGGTCTGAGGCTACTAGATGTTCAAAATGAACTGGGATGGTGCACAGGCAGCATGGCTAAAGTTGGACTGGGCTATCAACTTCCCTTTTTTTAGACTTGCCTAAGCAAAATAAAATGCGGAGCAGGCAGTGCGTATACCAGAACACGGTATTTGAGATCAGATCCACTCTGAGCACCTGAGTACGGGCACATAATGTCGAGCAACAGGGCTAATAGGAATAAAACTCAACATGCCAGTTGAAAAATCCTTTGACATCCAAAAATGGCATTCCAAACCAGGTTCAAAGCCTGTTCAAACACTAAACCAATTCATTCAAAATACCCGGATTTCATCTATGACAGGCCGAGAGCTCTGGTTTGACTAATTTTTCCCTGTGTTGCGATCGAACTGTTCTAGCCATCTAGAACCTAAAATATAGATGTAGCATAGGAAGAAAGTGTAATAGGGAGCATGAGCATAAATTATGAAACGCCCTGAGGTTCCAAAGACTGAAAAAATCGCAAAAGAGGCCAGAGGAGAGCGAGACGGGCACATAACTGTTATGTGAACAGCCACTGATGGGTGCCCATTTTGTGCAGATGCCTTACAACAATGATCACATTTGCTTTTAGAGATATTCAAAGCGAGGGATATCGCCCAATTGACCGTTAATTCCCGCTCAAATATTTTTGTGATTATACTATAGCTGTGAGGCTATGAATTTGTACCCGGCGGTTATGTGGCTGTGGTACATAACGGTTATGTGACCCAGCTGATCCGTCGGTAAACCACGCCAGATACCCCCAATTAGGGCATCAAGCCGATGGCTGCCGATCACAGCCGTCCCATAATTTCACGGGATTACGTGGCGTAAATACGCGTCCCGTCAGCGACCTTGGTGGGTTCCCAACGGTATGGCTCGACCAGGCTCGACCCATATACGTGGGGCCGTAGTCGTCAGTTTACGCGTACTACGGCTTCCTAAAATAGACTTCAAGCAACATTCTGAAGATGCCGAATAGTTGCCGCCACTTCATTGAGTGCCTTGCCGAAGTTTGCCGAACGACCACTTAGACTGCAGTTGCGCAACTCTGTTCATCGCTCCACGATCAACCAGTCATCTCAGAGGTAGGTCCGTAATTTATGTTTCAACGATTCTCTGATCCACGGCCGCCAATCGTCCTCCGTTGTAGTACGTATGTATCTGACGGACTTTTATCTGGTGTTCGCAAACGAACAGAGTCGGTTGCGCCCGCACGTTCCCCTATAGCTACCCGCAGCCCTGCGATTCGAGAACACAACGCCATTGTATCTGGGCAGCCCAAGCTTCTCTCTGGATCCTTTCCCATTCTCGCGTCTCAAACACCTACTCAAAAATCTGGGTTGATCCTCCTCAAACTCTCGCTGGATTTCAATTACGATATTCTCGAGCTCTCGGACAGTTCAGCTAGCAAACACTCAGTCCCTCCATTTCCCTCAGCTATATCTCCCTCCCGTACGCTAACGCGTGTCCATCTCCCGATATGTCTTGGACCGACTCGGAATCTCTGTGGGTCCCTCTGGTCATTGCTAACACTCCTGGATGTTTCCACATACTCACTGTCCTACCTGGCGACGTTGACAGATCCTATCGATTGCGTTCCGGAACGCCTCTGCTCTCAATATGTGGAATATCGGCTCCGCGATGTTTGCAGCGTCCCCGTTCGACTCGGGGTAGGGTCCTGATTGTTGATTTCCAACCGAATTTTTTTTCTTATACTCTTCATTTTGCCCGAATCCGCGCCGCCAACTGCGTCTAGATACTCAATTTATGGGGTAATCGCGTCAATATTACGCTTTCCCTGGACTGATGAACTCTTCCGGCTGACTAGAAATTCGACCTTGCATTTCTTTCTCTGGAATATATTCAGGTTTACGGTATTACGAGGCAACCCGAGCGTCTCTCCAGGTCCTTGCTCCTTCTCTCTTCGTTTCGACCACCTAGTCAAAAAATGTGGGTTGATCCTCTTCAAACTCGATTTCGATCCCTCTATTTCTTCAGCTGCAACCCAGCCATGATCCCTCCTCCTCTGCTTCATGTCCACCTCCATATATAGACCCGACTTGTTCCAAATCACCTCGTCTCGCGCCCAATTATTCTTTTGGGTCGAGTGTGCGATGCTATTGCTCGATACACTGCGCTCGCCACCTTACCGTATCCATTCACCTCCCTGCAGGACCCAATTGCGTTGCGGAACGCGCCTGCTCTCAGTTCAAAGGCAGATACCAGTCGTCTTTGCAATGCCCCCCGTTCGACTCGGGCTCGGGTCGTGAAATCGTGTCTTACTTACTTTCTAGTACTGTATATATTTTCATTCGTCAGAATCCGTTCCCTGTCTAGATACCTCATTTATCGGGAAGCCAAATCGATATAGTCTTTATGGTGGACTGAGGTGACCTTCCGGCTGACTACGAATGTGACCTTCTTGCTTTCTTTCTCTTGATCATTTTCACGTCTACGTATCTTCCACATGACGACCCAGTGGCTCCATTCGATTCGGGGCCGCCTACACCAAAGCCGGCCCGCCGACTGCGCCGCTGCTCATCACCGGGACATATGGCCTGCGTGCCCCCGGGAGCGCCTGTGTTGCCAAGGACGGTTCAAAGGTTGTGTTTGCCGCGTATCTGGGCTCTGATATATCTGGCGGGCGGGGCTGGGTCCTGCCTTCATGCGCGTCTGTATATTTTATTGGATTTCATTCCGGCCGCTTGTCTTTTCTTGGGTTTGGAACTGAATCACATAGCTCATGTCCGCACCGGGCCATAGGTTTCCCTTGATTTACTTCCATCCGCTAAGCTCTCGACCCACATGAACCGATTTTGACCTCTCACCCTCGTCTTGTGTATCCATAAAATGAGATTGCAAAGGGCCGCACTTAAGCACTCAGTACTGTGTCGGGCTGGATACGCTTTATTGCGGGATTGTTCTCTCCTCTCATTCATTGATATTTTTCTGCAAGACAAGCCTAAAATAAATACAGTGTCCTCTGTGCTTAGATTCCCAGAGCTCAAGTCAATTCTTGTCGGCCACCCTTGGAGATACGTGTCTACCGGAATGTGAACTTGATGGTGATACAGTAGATCGATAACACATCAAGAATTCCGCGGTTCCAGGCAATTTTCTCTTCTCGCTGCATCTGCTTGACGTTAAAAGCATCTCGCTCTAGCTCACGTTTCACGTTTGAACTTTCGAGCCAAACGTAACTAACCGTTAATCTGGGAGACCATATGAGGGGCGGCTGCATCTACCGGTCTGGATGTAGCGGACGTGCAAGTGAACCATTCCCGTTCGATTAAGTGTTGGGTCTTAAATCTAATGTTGTTGAATGCTGCTCCCCTTCTCTCTATTGTAGCATAGATGAGGATGCAATCAAGAGACGCGTCTATATCGTGGCTCAACCTCCGTACACCATCCATCCATTTAGATCTATAGACATGAACATTTCTACTAAATACCGAACATCTCCGCCCTCACCGTCTCCCACGAATCCTCTTGAAAGTCCCTCTCCCACTCGGGAAACTCAATCCGCATCACCTTCGAATCCTTCCACCTCCCAAAATACTCCCTCAACGCCACCCTCCCCGACTCCCCCAAAAACTCCGGCACCCGGAGGTCGAGGTTCACGAGGCGCGCAAACTGGGGTCTTTGCACGACTGCAGCGAATCGCAGGATATGTTCCATGCGGGCGGGAGGGCAGGGGCAGGGGGCCTCGAGGTAGTAGCGCCAGGGGATGAAGTCGATTTGGAGGGCGGTGAGGGGGTGTGGTGTTGATGGGAGGGAGGATAGGGCGTAGCACATATTGTGGACGGAGTGGCTTGTGAGGCGGAGGGTGCGCAGGTTGGTTAGGTGGCTGAGATCCACTACATCTACGCGTTAAATAGCCCTTGTTGAAATGTGAATGAGTAAATGTACGAACGTTGACCGTCCGTGGGCTTCTCCACACGGACCATGTTGCCGACGGCGTGGTCGCTGTCTTCGTACGTGATACGCACGGCAAGATGGTGAAGACTATCGCTGTTCGCACGGAGGAGTGCGTTCAGCGCGGTGACGGGGCCCCACCCGTTGTGGTACGCGTGGAACACATTGACGTCTAGTGTCGCGAGGCGCAGCGACGTTCCCGCTGTTTGCAGCCATCCCAGTAGCTCATCGGACTGATGTGCATATAGCCGCGTGCGCAGTGTGTGCAGATGCGCGAAAGTCGGGTGCGGCACCCGTCCATGGGCGATCGAAGCCGTGGGAGAGCCCTTGTGCGTGGAGTAGAGCGAGAGGGTGCGGAGCGCGGGGAAAGACGAGACAAGCGCGAACAGGTCTTCCGCGGCGCGCTCGAGCGCGTTATACGACAGTTCTTGGAGGCCTGGGATGTACGGCGCAAGCCAGGACAGACATACTGGCTGGCCCGACAGGGAGTTGTGATCTATAAAAATTAATTTCTCGACGGGCGCACAGGCCAAGACGTTGATGATGTCCACTAGGAGTTGGCGCTGGGGGCCGCTGGGCCCAAACTCCGTATTCACGTTCAGCACCACAGTTCGGATGGCGGGGATGATACTGCAGCGGGGTGAAGCACAGATGTCGAGAAAGGTGTGAGCATTGTCCCTGAAGCCCCGGCGCGGAGCGAGGAAGTGGTTGATCACGATTCGTTCAAAGATGTGGTGGCGAGAAGCGGGGACCCATTTCCGGGCAACTAAACTGCTGGACAAAAGGCTGGCGCGATCGTCGTGAAGGAAGTCCAGGATTGTATCGATGAGCTCCTGCGCAATGTCAGCGTTTGCGGGCATCTTGTGGGTGAAGAAAAAGTGCAATGCTGTACCGCCGCCACGCCTGATGATAACCAACACGTGATGATGCTCTGCATCTCCGTTTGGCCTTCGTCATCTCCCTTGTATGCCGGGGGGTCAAAAATCAGAGCTACCCAGAATCCAGTGGAGTACGCCGCAGCCGAGCCGAACGGGGTGAACGTCTGCTGCAGTCGTGTGTATTCAACCGATGGTGAATTCCGAGCTGAACTGTTCAGAACTCAGTTGAGGTGTACGTCGCCAGTGAGAGAACGTAGAAGTGGTGGAGTATGAATTGGAGCTGGTAAAGAACGAGCCAGAGGCTTTGCACTGGAACCGCGAGAGAGAGCGAGACAACGCGTGCAAGGATAGCAGAAACTCTGGGAGGTTGAAGAGATTTTGGAAGGGAAGAACCCAGATCGTCTCACAAGCAAGAATAATCCCACGATGAGCGCAGAAGCGGGTAATCATTATCGAGATTTGGGACAGAAAATATTCGCCGACTCGAAGAACAAACAAAAGAATAGAACATTTTTTTCAATGCAAGCTCGGTGCACGGTGTTTCAAACGCGAGTTACATATGGAGGAAGTCAGATACCAATGCGCAAAGAGGATCCATTTTACATGGGAAGATTTCCATCTGAGAAGCAAGCGGACGAAAGGATCGTGACGTGGCATAAGTTGATGATGCGCTGCGAGAGGATATGAAAGGAAGATCGCTGTGTTTCAACCCCCCAATAGTGTAACGCCCGTCATAAATTTCCAGCTGTAGTCCAGGCGGACAATATGAGCAAGGGACGCATAACATATAATAACCGGACTCACCAAGCGCGTTATTCGACTCTTCAACACGCGGTCCCAGCAGGGTTCTAAAATCCACAAGATCATAATCCGCCATTTCGGTACAGGCAGGGCAGCCCTTGATCAAATTTCGTTCCGCAGCCGCAACGGTGCATGCTTCCGCGTCCACCGTCCGACGTGTGGGGACAGAACGCAGCTTCTCGCCGAAGGCTTTGACGTGGTTTTCGAACCAAAGCGCAGGGGCGATATCCCAATCGGGGTCACAATTACCTATGTGTACCGGCACGTCCCGGGGCCCGCAGTCCGTGCTATGGAAGCTGCTCCGCCCGTTCATCCACCAGATAAGATCCTCGCTGTTGTTGGCGTTACGGGTGAAGGGCTCGCGCTCGCCCACGCCATCCTGAGGGCCGAGGTACTCTTCAGCGAGGCCCTGCGCAGCCCTAGCGCAGGTATGGTGGAAATCATAGAGCTCCTGCATAGCCGCCGCCGTGAGGAGCTCCATTTCAGGAAAAACTAGACGCGGGGGGCAGACAGCAGCATTGAGCGTAACCAAGGCCGCTTTGCGTGCAAGAGCAGGGAGCTTGCAGAGCCGCGCAATCGCGAAAACGCGATGAGGGTGTGCATCGAGGAGTGCGGGGTTCTCGAGCATCTTTTCGAGCAACTCCTGAACGCCCGTGAATAGATACTTATTGGCGGCTGCGTGCACGGCCCAGACGCCGTCCAAATTCTGCGCCTCGAGGGAGAAGTGCTCCAACAAGCGCCCCGGGTACCCAATGCAGAGGACTCGGTAAAGGACTGCGCTGGGCTCGGACATAACTACTACGGGTTTTCCGTCCCTCTGCAGAGTGATAGGTGCGGTGGCGTCGGCTAACATGTTGCGGAAGAGCACAGAGATGAAGTCGATAATCGCCTTGTGCACATGGAGGTCGACACCGTCGCCACATCGGATTATGAAATCGGAGGCGGGAATATTCCCGTCGGGGTCAGGTACACCAGAGAATGGTGCAGGACCATCTTGAAATGAGGCCGACATGAGTGTGGAGGACAAAGAAGAGAATATCCAAATCATGACAAACACGCCGGTGTGATCCGAATGGTCAAATAGATTAGATTAGATGAGTAGTCGCAGAGACACGATATCGCACTTTCTGCTAGCACGTCGACCGCAGGACGTTATGAGCAGCATAAATAATTGTACAGACTTGGGAATCGGCGATACCTGCAACAAGAAAGATCAGGCTCGAAAGCGCAAAGATCGGGATTTTGAACCGGTAATATCTGTGCCGAAAAAGGAAAGAGGAAAGAAGAAGAAACGAGAAATTCAGGGAGATATTCAGCACTTCAGCCCTGATGGTCTCTGAGACCTCTCCATGCTCATGAAGAACAATTGGAGTGCATTGATTCAAAAAAAGTTGGCGGCTGTGCGGCCCCGTGTAAGAAAATATATATAATATTATTCAGATATGGAGTAATATTTCCTGTGGCCCTCTGTAATGGAATTAAGAAGTTCAACCAACTATATTTATGAGCCGGGCCTCTATCAGGATTGAAATGAAAGCATGCATGAGAAATAATTTGAAACTGCAGGGAAGAAAGAGCACATGCAACTATTGGTCAAGCAGAGTATATATGACAGCTGCAGACCTTGTTATCTTACTTCTAGAGCATGAGTATAAATCCCTTCCAATTCGAGTCTCTGCCTTGCATTGTGAGAGGTGAAGTGGGACTGTCCACTATAGCCTAGACACAGAAAAGTTCACTGCCAATTGTCAGATTTATTGCAGGATGAACACCAATTGAATTGTCTGCTGATGATAGATACAGAAGCAGAGGGGCCGAGTCTACTTGGATGATTTTTGGAAGCCCATGCATGCAATCCTGACATGAGCAGTTGACCTTCGACAATTTATGAGTTCAGCTGATGCAAAATTGCATACTTTCACTTGTGGTGAGTGCAGTACCTGTATCTAGCCAAAGGCATGTCATAATAGTGTTCTGCAGGAGAATGCTGCTGTGCATCAACATGAGACTCCGAAGATAAGAGATCTCGATGTTGTGCATTTGGATCCTGGGTTGACAAGAAGAGCCACATTGCGGGGTGAATGTTTCATGGTGGGGGTGATAGCCGGCAGATCAACGGTATAATGAGAAAAAATACAGACACCCAGGCTCGAACTTGGTACCTTACGGAAACAGAGGACCGGCGTTCAAACAGAAACCCTAAAACCATTAGAAAAAACCTAATGAATCTTATGCTCAGCCACTAATTTCATTTCAACACAGCCACTAGTAAGTGTTGTTCGGATAGATGTTACTGACCATTCGAGGTGCACTCAAAAAGCTCATCTCGTTTTATAAAAGAACGATCACTTATTACATAAGCACTCGTAATGAAGGGCTGGTATGCGGGGTATTGAGTATGCAGGGAATAAAATCAACCGCGGGAGTGTCTCTCCGTTCTCACGTCTGGCACGTGAATTATTTCCTTATCCGCTTTCAATTCAACCACATCTGGCTTCACCCTTTTACAGCTGATTTCGAATCCAGTGTTCGCCCAAAGGGCTAAGGCCTTAAATGTTTAAGCCCTTAAAGAGGGCTTAAATTATCGGCTATCAGTTGTCTTTCGGGTATATAATCGAATTCAACTTGTCGTCGGCTACCTTGGTGTGTCCCTCAGCTAAGGCCCTCAGAAAGCTTACCCTTTTGAGTTTCATGGGTGAGAAAATTACGTGCCTGTGGATTTTTTGCCGACTTGGCATTGTATTGTGATTGTAAGGCAGGGGTCGTATGCCCACTTGCTTCGACATGGACAGAGAAGCTTGCCACAAGCTTAAGCAGTCTACAGCCAAATCTCAAAGGAGCCCGAGAAGAAGACCAACCACGAACTTTTGACCTGCGCCAAAATGCGTGAGAAAATACTCTTAAGGGCTTAAAATGCCCTTAAATTTAAGGCCTTAGCCCTTATTAAGGCCTTAAGAGCCCTGGGAACCTGATTTAAGGCCTTAAGGGCGAACACTGTTCGAATCTAATGAGATCGATCAATTTTTTTTTGCTATTCTCAAAAAGGAAATTTTGGAAGACCAGTACTCTACCACAACTTTACCATTGACTTCAGGATAACTTGAACATGTAGTGATGTCCAGGCAGCGAGATACTACCTCCGCGGCCAAAAGCACACTGTTATACGAGAAGAAAACGCGACGCGGGGAAGCTGATAGGTTACCTGTTAGCATCACGGATTGGATCACTCCACACCTCTCCCGCTTTTGTATCGCTAACTTTGATGTTTCCCAAGGGTCGAAATCCCCTACCCATGTCTTACGGTACCAGGGAATGTCTAGAGGCCGCTGGGTAGGAAAATTTTCCTGTTTGGGAACGGCAAAAAAAACTTCGATCAATCTCATTAGATTCGAAATCAGCTGTAAGGGTGAAACCGTTTTGGGTTTCACCCCTTTAAGGAAATTTGATGCCACAAACACCAACCGCGCCGAGCACAGGTACTGGAGTAATCAGAGCCCCGTCGTAAGCCGCCCGAATGGGAGAACGGGAGGTATTTGGCATACGAGAGTCACAGTTGCCCAGAGCGTCGAAAATAGATTCGAGAAGCCGATAGGTGCTAAGGAAGAGGTCCTCAGAATACTGTGCATGAGACAGAAAAGGAGTCGGATCGTTGTTCGACAGCGCGACCGAGATCAAGGACACTGAGATACAAGCAACGAATGGACCGTGAAAACAGTGAACCAGTTCCGCGATCGGACGTGGTGAATGAACTACAGAGTTCAGTACACCCTCTTCTGGCTGAAGTCGTGCAGTGGAGGGAAGCAGGTAGTAGACGGCGTCACGGTGTGAGTTGAATGAAAACAAGCGCTCGGATAAGCGCTCGTACGATGATTGCTGACGCACGTGCCGAAACTGCCGAGAAGACGACGAAGAGCTTTGGCAAGTTGAGCCACGCCGGGATGGTTAGTAGTACCTTTGTCAGTACCTGCGAATTTTAGCTCTCTCGTTTTTTACCGTGGTGCGTTGTATATTCAGTTCTTCGGATTTCTTCTTGACTTATATACTTACTGCAGGTTGAGCCGCGGGGATCCGGACCGATATCATATCCCATTCACGACCAACAAATATCGCGGCATTTATGAAACCCACATTTACTCGCTTCAGCACTTTCCACACCCAGCCTCACAAGATATGAACAACATTATTGTCCGTCTGAGCAACGTCGGATGGTGCCACATGCTCATTCTGTTTTTCGCTCGGCATTTCATTATGCCCCGGGCCCGTTTCTACTCGTGTGTGAAACCCATCAGTGTCGTTGGGACCTCGGTTCTCCGCATGGCAGGCCTAGAGGCAGCGATCAAGGAGCATTGGAAGGGATCTGACACCGAGAGCGACGGCGAGATGGGTGATAGTGACTGTGATTTCGAATCTTATTTATTTATTTATTTTCCTGCGTGCCATTTTCTGCTAGTTTTTCCAGCCACTGAGTGGTATGCAAAAGAGCTATGGTCAACGATCGCGACATATGTCGACTACAGAAGTACGCGGCTTCGGTGCTTTGTAGACGGTGCAGGTGGCTATCATGCCTGTCATAGCAACCTATTGTTCTTGCCCTGAGCTACTTCGTGCTATATTTTGGGGAGGTAACGACGACACTAGAGCAGCTACATTGGGTACGTTGTCCTCAGTATACACTTAGTATACACCCTTATTTTTCCTGACGCATGCCGCCGCAGTGTTTCAAGGTCGCGCACACGCAGTCCTGACAAAGGATGACTTGCCGATGGCAAAAGGTGAGCTGAGGTGAGAGGACTTACATTAAGTTGTTGTTCACGCGCGAATCCAGCTCCGCTTCGCACGTCCAACAATAGACGTCATCCCATGGGGCGTCCGGGATCGACTGTGCAGCAGCTGCGTGCGCGACAGGACTGTGCTTCCGCAGATGAAGAGGGTCGATTTAGAATGGACAAGTCGACATCGCGGTGGGACCAAAGCAAGAATTCAACATCGCGGCGAGCAGCGGATGCCATCAGTCGATCGCAGTCCGCAATTAATATGAATCACGGAATCAGGACGCCTACTCTGCGACACCCGTCGAGACCTCTCTTGTCCCGAATTAGTGGCGACCACTGTATCATGGTCCCCCGTTGCGTTGCTACCTTTCTGACTCCTAAGACACCATCTCAATTTGAACCAACTATTGATATAATAATACTTGCTCATTTGCGAGCTCGCCGCAAAGACGCCAGCACTAGTCGGGTGAGTTTCAATTTATTATTGAGTCTTCTTCTGTTGGGGCCAATTGGCTGTCCCTTCTAATACGGGAGAAGACTCGGCCTCAACTAAGGTCTGATTGTTGCTGTATTACAGCTTTCAACAAAATCAGCAGATGTTTTGATGACTGACAGGATCTACCCGTATATAAAGGACAGGTACCCACAGCGGCTGATATCTCGGATTTCTTCCTTAACAATTGTCCGGACGGTAACATGAAGGCTCCTATTCCTCTCGCAATTATCGGGTTTTCCATCACCGCCCGAGCTATCTGCCCGGGGTTCAACTTCGCTATTGGCAACCTTATCCCTCTACCTGAAGGCGTTGACCGCTGTGAGTTGAAAATTGAATACGGAAAAGGAAACCAGTGTTAATCTAATCCGTGGAAAAATGCAGGGAACGTTTACAATGGCAGCTGCATTGTCGTCGATGGGCTCACCACCACAAACAACCCGTGCGACCAAGGAATATTCGGTTGCAGCCCCGCGCCCATCATTTTTGACCACTACACCAATACGGCCACGGGGCTCGAGTATGATATGTCTTGTAATGATTTCGCCATGATGTACTGATACACGCACATCGTCTCAGATACACCTGTGGGCGAGATCCAAACTCTGACGTCTGTGGCAACGACATTATCTCGGTCTGTGTAAGTGCTATCCTCGCAGTCATAATAATCGAGTCATTGATCATTGGTTCGAAGTGTACCAATGGCTCAGTGCTTTCCATCCCGAGTGCTTCCGCGTCTGCCTCCTTAAGCGTTTCTGCTTCCTTGTACCCCTCCGCGACAGTCTCAAACGCATCCGGCTCCTCCAGCGCATCAGCCTCGAGGGTTCCCTCCACGATCACCCCCGCTAGAACTACGCAGCCTAGTCCCTCCATTATGCCCGGCCACAAGGCTAACCCAGTGGGCACCATCGCCGGAGGAGTTGTTGCCGGCGTGGTGGGTGGTGCCATTCTGATTCTCCTAATAGTCTTCTGGCGAAGGAAGAGGACTTCTCTCATTACCTCCCCGCCATTGCGCGTCCTCCCACTGTCATCCGAGTCCGGTTTCAGGTCGACAAGTACTGTCAGACCTTTCACTCTAACTTCAGAGGCATCTTGGCAGGGAATGGGGAGAGCGAAGGGATTGAGGTCGCTGACGATTGGTTCCTTGTCTTCATCTGGAATCGTTGGGGGGGCCGGGTTGGAGGAACACCCGCCACATTATGATTATGTTTGAGGTATACACGGAGCGTTGGCCGAGCGTAAGAGAACAGAACACAGCGAATGGCGCTTGTTTGTCGACGTGGAGCATCAGTGAAAAGCTACATCTGTCTTTGACATCTTACATGTTTCAAGGCGATCTTTCGCCATAATTGTCTTGAGTAAGGCATCTTTCATCGTGGAGGGGAAAGCTTTGACGCATCTTTATCTTTGCCACGTCGTCTTACATGATGCGTAAGTTATATCTTGAGCAAGAAGCTTCGGAAAAGTCAAATGATTTCAGTGGATGGGCTTTTTCTTTCTGGAAATACGGATCGTACTTACCGATCGCGGTTATCCACGCATGCTTCGACTTGGTCTGCGGAGCTGGGTAACCATTGCAAAATAAGATATCTTGTGTGAGCGTGATATTTGCGACAAGGAATCAGTTCCACGACGAGAATGAAAAACTGTACAAACATATTCCTACGGCCGTCCCGCTTTGAACGGAGCTTCTTCCAATCGAGACGCAGGCATGTACCACACAGCGGTCGCACATGGAGGGTACTGCGTCTAGGGAATGAGCGGTATTGAGGCGAGTAGTTGGAGTCTTTCAGAACTTGGCTCGCACTCGAGAATCAAGATGAAGAGTTATCATTAGTACTAGAGGAGCAGATGTCGTTGAACTGGCAGGGCACAGAAGTCTCAACTGAAGCGGAGTAAATTCCAGCTGATAGCAACTCTAGTCTGTTATAAATAGACACTACAACAGTTGACGGCTCGTACCTCGCTTGTTGTATAGCAACTCCGGGGTGCATCAATATGGGCCGCTCTTTTATCCACAATGACCAAGATAATACAGATCCTGCGTAGGCAAGCTCAACGCACTCGCAATAAAGTTGGGCCCTAGATAAATGCATCTCGGACTCTTAGTATAAGCGCGAGGCTACCAAGCAGTCCGAGTTGCGTCGGCGAGGGGGATGTGTCAACAGCGACACTCTCAGGCTCAGACTCGTTGGCTGTAATGCGGCCAAGTCTGGTCAGTTGCGACACTGTGATGGATAGCTGTAACTAAAATAGATCGGCCATCACGCCATCAGTAGTGCCGCGTTCTGGCAAGACACTGTAAGTTTCACAAGTCCACTGTCAACGACATCTTCAATATACCTGGGGACCTAACCAGAACCAAAACCTAACTCCTAACTTAACCTTTCTAACCAAACTTAACCAAACCTAACCCCCCATGCAAAGTGGATACAGAGTTTCGCCGAGCGCCGACCTTTGATGTGTCCATCAATTTATGATGCAATTCACTGATCCTTGCAGCCGACAGTGTCGCAACTATGCTGCATGGCACGACAGTGTCGCGAGTAAGTGCCGTACAACTGTCGAGTCTGAGTCTGACAATGTCGCATTTGGTTGGTCCCCGTCGGCGAGAGAGTCGGAGATTCCAGTGCCTGAGATGGTGGAATTGAGTTCGGAGAATTATGCGACAAAATGTATCCCAGTGGCGCGAGAAGAGAGGTATGCGAGGCAAGAGTGAGGAGGCGAAGAGCAGGAGGATAAGCCGCAGGAGCCGCCGACCAGCCGGAGTTTGGTAAGAATGGCGCGGCAGGCGCGGCACCGGCGCGCACCGGCTCGGGACTGACACGCCGTGGCGCGACAGTTTGACGCGGCGATCGGCATGTCGCTTGGTGATCAGGCTGTGCCGATACACGAAACGTAACAAAAAGGCACCGCCCTCGCCAGAACTGTTGCCAAAACCACCAGGGCGTTGAATGGCGACAACATCCAGCTCGAGGATAACCCTCCTAACACCATGGCCCTGGGATGAAATTCTCGACCATCTCCACGATGCTCCCGCGGACCTGAAATCTTCGGCCTTGGTGTGCCGCGCCTTCACATCGCAGGCACAGAAGCACCTCTTCCGCTCCGTGAAGGTCGACTGCGAGCGGTCCCGTCCGTGGCACTCACATTCGAGTCGACACTATCAACAGAGCATGTCGGCCACCCGACTCACACAGCTTCTCTACGAAGCCCCACATCTCATAGCCCACATCCGCGATTTGTACATCGGTAACTGCGGCCTACAGACCCTGACCGCGATGGTGCAAATCGCTTGGTCCGGCCTCCGTGCAATTTTCTTCGTCGGGAACCAGCGGCAGGATTCCCAAGAGCCGGAGATTCTCGCGCTCATAAGCAACCTCGTCTCACTCCCCACAGTGCAGAAACTCGCTTTCCATTCTATGTTCTGGGAGTCAACACACTTGCACAGCGTCATATCGGGATGCACCCCCGGGATCCACAGCCTCACGTTCGAAAGTTGCTTCCTCCCGACTATTCCCTACGATGTCCCACCCGCAACGGCAACACCTCTCCCTCTCATCACATATTTCGTCTTATTCGGCGTCGAGGGCGAATTTTCGAACTACAACGCCCTCCCGGTCGACTTATCGCGCCTCGCGCACATCAGGTTTCATCAGAACACCATCCCCGCTCTCGAAACATTGCTCTACACCTGCAGGCACACCATCCAGAGCCTGCACGTCGACGGTTCAGGTCAGTCATGCTATGCTCTCTTGCTCTCCTCCTTCCCCTCTCCCATATAACGAAACAAGTCTAATTAAACGCCCACAGAGCCCTACGTCGCAGCTCTCGACCTTGGCGCCTTTACCGCGCTCTCGCGCCTCACCCTCAGCGGCGTGGGCACGCCCCTCCGGCGCGCCCTCGAGCGCTCCTGGATTAGCACTTTGCAGACAATCTCGTACCGACTTCTGTGGGTCGGGTGGGAGGGGAATCTGCGGCAGTTGGACGCGATGCTGGCGGCGGCAGTGGGGAAGATGCCGGAGCTGAGGCGCGTGAAGGTTGCGATTGTCGTTAGTGGGATGGGGACGGGCCGCGGACCGCAGAGTGAGGAGGAGTGGAGAGGAATGGTCGGAGAGAAGATACCGCGGCTCGCTGGGAGGGGGATATTTGAGATCGAGTTGGTAGCCGATGAGGAGTAGCGATTTACAAGGTCCACGATACCTGCTTCGGCGGGAATACGAACGAAAAGAGGATTTGACACAGACCCGAGTCCAGAAAGTGCACCAAGGAGATTGGATGCAGTAGTGTGAGTGGTGGGGGTAGATATGTTACGTCAGCACTCAAAGGGGAAAAATAAACAAAATAAAACCAGGAATGAATGTTGGTAGGTTGAGTGGTGATAGTGCATCAACTGCAGGAAGGAAAGTCAGGATTGATCGCGATTCTTGGGTTTGAATCCGCCCACCGGATCTCAACAACTTGAAATGACTTCAGTCTCATATCTCTTGTACCGTATATCAAAAGGGACAGGCGTCAAAGGCCTCCGCTGCCTATCCCCTCCTCTCCGCTAACATTCGGAATGCAACTCAGCTGTGAGTTGAGAATACAAGCAGCGCGTTCAGCAGAATTAGTACTCACCAGCCCGTATACAGCCAGCATATATGGTTAGACTTAGTCCATCTCGTACAGAGACTCAACCGTGAACGGGCGACACGCTCCTTAATTACCCTTGTTGACGCGCCGAATTTTGATGGAACGCGGCACGTGATGCGAAAGCTGCCTCCTCTCGCTCTTCAACTAGCCTCTTGCGTCTTGTCCTCGGAACGTCTGCGCAAGATGGATATCCGCTCCTCGCGACTTCTGACATTCTCTTGGGAATCGCCCAGGAAACATCGAATACTACTAGCTAGTATGTAGTAATGCTTCTAAATGTTTCTCGTAGCTGCTCTCACTCGTTTTCGCCGCTCGTCCGCCTCGCTATCCTTGACCTGAAAGTCAACTGACGCAAATTCCCTTGCCACTCCTCATGATCCTATTGCATTCCGGACGCAGCTGCTATCAACCCTATATCTCAGGCTGGCGCGCAGTTTCGGTCGCCTCGGAGCTCGGATCGTTCCTCCCGGGTGCAAACGTTACTGCGCCTTGTTCTCCCCTCGGGTACTCTCCTGGTCTTAAACCGGCTCTCCGACTATTTTAGCTGCTTCTGAAGTCTGCATAATCCTCACTAGGTCGCCGTATCTACGCTTCACGCGTCTCACTGCCAGCTTCGGCTCGGCTCGGGTTCTCTGGGGAACAAGGCCTACATTTTACAATTAGGAAGCGGACTCATTCTCCGGGGTTACGTAGCAGGCCCGGCACCTCTACTGTAAAATGTTCTATGTGCCCACGACCCACCTCCTGTATGCACTCTCGTACCAAACCTCGATGGGCACAAAACTCCCGGATCTTAACGTCTCTCAACCAGTAGTTCCCGCAGTCATATACGATCATCTCCCATGTACTCTCCTGCTGACGACTTTTTTTCAGGGTGCACACTGGACGCTCCTCTGTCACTTCGTTGCACCGCTCCTCCCTTTTGTTCAGAATAGCCGGATTCTGCGTGCTTCGTTTCTCGCGGGCTTCTCTTTCATTCGCTTCGTTTAACTGAACTCCCGCCATCACTGTAAGTCAAGTGTCTGTCATCCACGTCTCTAACTTTCAATTTCGCTCTCGGTTGTCCCATGAATACACGGGACTCGAGTGCAACTTTTTCAAGTTCGTCTACTCTATACTCGGACCTAGCTACATTGCGGAACGCAACTGATCAGAATACGGCGAAAAGGAATTTGTAACCTCCCCGTTCGACTCGGGGTCGGGTCCTTTATCGACTTCTAGGGTTTTTATTTCTTTATCGGCAAAGGACCTCGATGCTTCGGATATTCGGCACCCTTGCTTAAAACCTTTGGCCTATCTTCCCACTAACTCGTGCTCGTGTCTTTTCTCAATTCTGACATACTGAATCAAGCCTTTATTTTGCGCTCTTCGTTTTTTTTTTTTTTGTATTGCGTGGTCACACCGACCTTGATCTGATATCCTCTGGACCTACTTGAACTCTTCGCGCCCTCGGGTCGTTTGTCAGCAACGCAATTGCCCAAGGTGGTATATGGCAGGTCATCAAACTGTTTTTTTTGTCGTATTTCGCATTGACGATTATGGCAACAGGTCATTCGGCACTCCGCAAAGTGTCAACGATGAGTCTGCGCTTCTACACGAACCTCCGAGTATTTCACTTGCTCTTCGGAGTCGATTCCGTTCAATTCTATCTAAATCGTTTGCAGCGGATACCTCCCTTCCCCGTCGCATCTCTGCTCGTACGTCAGCACCGCCGTGCTGACATCTGCATTCGAGTGAAACCATGGCCCTCCGTTCAAACCTGTATAATTATAATGATCCCGATTTAATTGCTGGGGATTCAACGTAAAGCAGACCGTGCAAGTTATATATCACAATACGCTCGGGCGGAATTCAAGCAATCATACATTCAGGGTGGCGCGCCGAGACACCGGGAGTATCTGCTGAGCGCTGTACGCTGGGGGCAAGGTAGCCTGTCCCGCACTCGCCCTCATTCCCCTTCGATCTTCCTTCGAAACCGCCTCAGCCACCGTCGGCACAGTATACGGGGTAACATCATCTGTACGTGCCCTCGTACGGCGCCGTCGTAGCCACGCTAGGAATGCAAGGCTGAGGAAAGCAGCAATGACGCCGATTGTAATGCCCACGATAGCTCCCGTATGTAAGGCTCGTTGACCGGTGTGTGTCAATGGAGTACCGGAGTTGGTGGGTGCTGCTCCCATGGTGGCGCGAAGACTCGCACTGCTGGTACTAGCAGTAGGCGCCACGGCGACGTCTGCTCTGGGGGGAAGGAACGCGACGGGAGATTGTACAATCATGTAGTCGAGGTAGAACGCGCCAGGGATGAGGGGTGTGATGACGAGCGAGTGCGTTCCTACCTCGTCAAATGTCTGCCCGATGAACTCGAAATTGGAAGCGGCGTCTGTGTATGAGGTGCCGTTGGGCGGCATCTGGACGCCCACCGGGGAAGCACCGTCGAGAGAGTAAGAAGCTACAGGGCTCGGGAATTGCGTGAGAAGCAGCCCGTGCACCTCGATCCCACTTCCTATCCCGAAACGAGTTTTCACCGGTAGAGATATAGATAAAAGCTCTGGAGACGTACCGGTGAAGTTGAGAGCCACGGTCGCCCCCAGGTCGGCTGCTCCCGCGACGCTGCTGTTGAGAGAGACCGCAGTCTTCGTGAGGTCCGGCCTCAGAACTATGCCAGGGCTCCAACCCTGTGAGAAAGCTAAAGACGGACTCGTGTTGGGGATGAGAAGTCGCGCAGAACTGTCAACGGTGGAATTTAAAGAAGCTTCGTAGATGAAATAGTCCAGGAAAACATCGTTCGATGTTATTTCCGCAAGGGTAATTTCAAGCGTGTGAGCACCTGTGGGCAGCGCCGGAGAAGCAAAGAGCTGGTGGTGAAAGTGCTCGGTTGAATTGGCTGCAATGACGACCAAGCTCTCAGGTCCGCTATCCAGCACAAAACTGATAGTCGTGGGCGTGTTTTGAGAATTTGGGGCGATCCTGGCGAAGACGGAGATTGAAGTGCCTGCAGCGGACGCCTGAATGAGGCCCTTGAAGGATAACGGCGAGCCTCACCATTGAAGCTATAACTGGCGGTGGATCCTTGAGGCCCCGGGCCCGTTATTGTCGCACCATATTCGAAGGCAGTCGCAGCTGCTTGGATCGTGAGACCTCTCTCTTAGAAGAACAAATACAAGATCAACGCACCTGTAGTTGGTGCCCAGCCAGGGCTGAAGAGGATGCCCGCATCCTGGTCGTCCACAATGACGAACAATCCGGACATGAATGGAGAGGGAGAGGGAGGTAGATATTAGCACCCAACTCAGCGACACATGTCAATCGCGGCACAGATGCAGTGATCCCAATCTCTTGATCGTTCCTCTTGGTCCAATAAGAAGCTCCAGCCTGATCTCTGCTGGGGATCGACTTGAACCTGGTATGAGTCATGTTCCATCGCGTCCCCCATGGGGAATTGGACGGGACGCAATCCGTGAGATGAGGGAGATCTTATACAGCAAGTGTGAGTTCAAGTTCGTGCGTAACCAGCGGTAACGGTGACTCGTGTGCCGGACGGGAGAAGTATAAATGATGGGGAATTACGGTAGTCTCTAAACTCCAACGACTACGTGCTATGCTGGTCCTCCGTTTGGAATCAACCCAGATTCTGAGAGGCAGTGTTCCTTGTCCGTTTTAGACATGATCGGGAGCGAGTATTATTCTGGAGGACTCACCAGATTCGCGAAACGGTCGATATGAACGGTAATAATCAAGTTGAAAGCAGACTGGGGGGGGTTATTATACTCCGTGGTCCACAACGTGAACAACGAGTCTACCGAAGACAAACTGTTAAGACACTAATATTACAAGAGCCTTGGTAATTTTTCAGAGAGAAGTCACCTGCGTTTGGTAAAGTTATCTTATAGCTGATGGGTTGCGGTGCATCTGTGGATAAACATCAGCCTGACGACGGTTTCAGGGAAAGAGCACCGATATTTTGATGCTTCTGCCGTACGCGTCCACCGTGTTATGGGCCCGCTGGCAAGCCTGTAGTAACTTGAACACGGTGGCCATCATGGTTGCGCACGCTTGCCCGCAACTGGGCGTGATTGTTTAACCTGAAAACCCAACCTCGCGGCGCGGAGGGCCGGAGGCGCTCGAACTCACGTTGCTGCCGTCCCATATCATCAGTTCTCCCGATCATGGCTGGACTTCGCTTGACGGAGATGGAAGAGGAAGATGACGTTGACAGGTTGCTAAGGTACAGCTTAAATCGAATCGAGTCTTCTATTTCTTTATATTTGCGGGAATTCAATATAGGGAGCGATGAAGAAGGACCCCAGATCCTTGTGCATACGTAAGACGTAGGTGGTATATTTTGAAGCTACAAAAGCGAAACGCGAAGTCCAGTAATGGGGCGGATGCAAAGGAGTATTGAAGTCTTGAAAGGGAGGATTCAGGAAGATTTCCGAGTATCATTTTCATCCATCAGCAGGGGGCAGTTTTGGAAAAAAAGGTCGAATGGTTGGCTAGTATCCCAGCAGCAATTAGACAATTATTTACGAGTCGAGATCAGTGAACTTCGTTGCCCGACGGATCTTTCAATGGATCATGTTGCGTTGACGAGATTTTCAAGCAACCAAGAAGCAGGTCGGAAAGGAGGTAGGTAGCACATCAATATCTTTACGAAGACGTAAAGAAGCCGTTCGGGGAAAGCACCAAAGATCTGTGTCGGGACTCGTTACAGTAAAACAGAAATAGAAGAGACAGTCGGTTCGCAGGATATCTTCGGAATTGAGGGAAAGAAGTCCCGGAGTGACGAGCGGAGATAGCTGAGAGATTTCACCGAAAGCCACTCGAGAAAGAAAAGTGAAAGAAAGGACAGTCGAAGATAAGCGCTGGAATAAGCGCCTGCACACGTGTCTCTGATACGGCCTCCGCGACTAGCACGTGGCAAATGAAGCTCCCCCGCTCCACTAGTAGACTGAGTCTATCTAGAGTCTAGTGCTCAACCCTACTTTCGTCAAGATATAGGGCCGAAAAGAAACCCGAGCCCCAGGAGAACCACCTGCATCCACAGCTTCCTCACGCCGGCTACGTCCGACGCGGGCTCGTTCCGATACTGCTCCGGTGCCTTATAGGCGCTCCTGACCAACTCCTTCTTTGGCACCTCCCAGGAAACATCGAATACTAATGCTACGAAATGTTTCTCGTACTAGAGCGTCATAGCTTGCTCTCAGTCGTCGCGCCGCTCGTCCTCTTCCCTCTCCTGCTGTCCTTGACCTGAAAGTCAACTGACGCAATTCCCTTACCACTCCTCATGTCGCAAAAATCCCTTTTGCGTTATAAGCCAAGATAAGGGCATTTCGAGCCTTATGGGGACGCAGCTCATAAGGGCCTAAGGTAGGCGCAGTCCGCATCCATTGTGAGGCTTCGAGTCCCGAAGAAGTGAAGTCCACAAAACAGATGAACTCAAGGAGAAGGGACGAGGGAGAACGGGGGAAAGATCTCCTTCGTTCAGAGGAAGTAACTTACTGACTACGACTACTTACAGCTACTTACAGCTGTTTCGGAAAAGCTTGACACTCGCGAATTTTTTTGCTCCCAACCAACTTTTGATGGAGGGCTAAGGATTACTGCTTTGGGCGAGCCGAGCGTAGCCGAGCTACGCCCAGCCGGGGCCGCAAATGTGAATTTGCAGTCAACTATACAGTCCAGATATTTTCTTGTCTTGGGTTCATACACCAAACATCTTCTGTAAGTGTTCTCGCCACTTTTCAGGCAAGCAGAATATTTTGAGGACACGTTTGAGGTAGGCTCCGAACGGCAGTGCGAGCATTGACATGACTGATCGGAATCACAAACTAGGTAATCCTTAGCATTCGATCAAAAGTTGGTCGCGAGCAAAAAATAAATGTGAGTGTCAAGCTTTTCCGAAACAGCTGTAAGTAGTACAAGATGACTACGAATGACTATATCTGACTAACTACTGGAATCACGACGAGGTGGGCGAGTCGGGAGCGAAAGGAGTACGGAGGCGCATCTGCGGGAGCAGTATGAGTCATCGTAACCTTACATCCATCGAGTCACGTGTGCGTGACTGATGGGTGACAATAGCGTGGGAAAGCGCGAATTTCGATTTTTGAAAAAGAAAAGAAAAGAAAAGTCTGTTTTCCGAGTTCTGGACAGCCAGAAAAAAATTCTCAATCTGAAAAGACTTTTCTGAGTGCTACTCTCACTGTAATTGGAGTGTGGGGGTGGTTTTGGAGGCCTAAAGGTTGAAACAACACCATCCTGCCCAGTGAAGTCAAACAAAAATACAAATTTGTGCTGGCTATATAGTACACTAATAAATATCTTTGTGCTGCTTGTACTCCCTATCTTGAGAATTGAGTCTCTGGTGTCATATATGGAACTGGTCCAGGCCGAATTAAGCCTGGCTCATTCCCAGGCCCCTATTCTGCCTTGTTTCTCAAGTTTTGCACCGGTCTGCCATGCCGGGAGACTTTGTGTAGTCCAACTTGAGATTATATCTGAACCATTGTGCTGCAGGCCCCAAAAAATGGCCAAAATAGCCCCCGGAACTACAGGAAATTTAAAATAAAATAAACAAATATTTTGCACTGACTCTGGCTCATAAGGGCATGGGTGAATTTAATTGGGTCCTTGAACGAGTTTGGGAGTGCTGCAGGCTGGCCAAATGAGCCAAATTTAGCGAAACAGAAGCCAAATTAGTGGTAGAAAGCAAGTGTGGTGGCCACAACGCGCACGGCGCGGGGCATGACGTTATATCACGTGACTGTAATATTTCCTTTTTGGGAAGCGCGAGTTTTCGAGCTCCGATTTCTGAAACTGCGGCATGGTGTCGGATAAGTCATTTGAGACACTTTCAAAAAGAAATGCCATAAACATTTTTCTGAGGGCAGATATCAACATTCTGGCACCATAGGATTGTTCCTACACTCAAAATACACCTTCCTATGGTTCTACTTTATGTCTGAACTCCGACGCTACCGACTAGTAAGGGCGGGAGTATAACAGGTTTTACTGGACAAAACCCCAATGAGCATGCATGGTCATGGATGGCCATGCATGTTCATGCATGACCATGCATGACCATGCATGAATAGTGGGTGAGCATGAATGGAGCATGCATGACGACCCATGTCAGAGTTTCCATATCATGCAATGCCATCCATGGCCACTGCATGAGCACTTACATATCAAGGACCGACTATCGTGACCACGGATAGCCCATGGATCCCCGCCATTCATGCTACCATGCATGGTCATGAATGGTCATCCATGGCCATTCATGTTGCCATTTACGACACATCATTATTTTTGGAACCGTTCCGCATTTGGCAAATCCCGCCATCCAAAATAGGCCAGCGATCTTCTCGGCTTGTTAGTTGAGTCTCCGGGAACATCGATATCACCCTGCCTTTCCCACGCCTTCGATTTTAGTCACTGCACACGAGTACATGTATATGAAACAGACTTTCTCCGCTCTGCCTAGTATGTCTCTCATGCCCGAGGAATTTTTACGGCGACCAAAGGACTCCAAAGGAGGGCTATATTGCAGTACTGGAAATTCAGATGTTCTGGGACTGAACCAACGGATTATGCTCGTGCAGCTGCTAGTAGTTCAATTGAACTTAAATAATTTCTGGGCCCCGGCGTTCCTCAGCGGGACCGGCCGCCAACCCATGGTGCTACCTACCTACCAAATGCAGGAATGATGGCAGGCCCAAATGGGATGAGATCATATGAGATCCAAACAAGCAGTGTTAGCATGCATGGCCATCAATGGGAAAACTCAGTGATTTATTTAGGTCCTAGCTCGCCAGGCATGACGCATGAGGGGTCGTCCACATTGTCCACAGGTGGCCATGCATCAGGAAAAACCTCCCTGGGATAAATATCAAATTTTGTGCATAAATTTCTTGTGGGTTGATATTTTTTGATATTTTTGATATTTTCAGCAATTCTCAAGTATTTTGTAGTCAAAATATCAAAGTTTTGATAATTTTTGAGGCCTCACATATAATTGTGGACATTCATTCGATATTTGTTCGAAAATTTGTCTTGAATACCTGATGTTTACTAACAGGCCCGAGTCGCAAATCGGCGCAAATCTACAACTTGTCTTTTGATAAACTTGAAGGAGTTGCACTGAGGCACAATGGCAAGCCGGAAGCCCCCCCATAATTATTTGATAGATCCCACTTCGAATTTGAGCAACTGGCTCAGTTGCACGCGCAGAACTTAGCATCACGAAAGGCCGATGCGGCCCCACCCTAATGTGTCAATCTGTCAATCGTGTGAGAACCAAGTCCGCGGCAGATGTCGGACGTATATTGCCGAGCACGTGCAAGAAAAGATGGTTCGTTTTGATCCCGCAGCAACAACATCAAATAACTCTCTTCCTTTTCCCCCCACTCGCTCTATGTCCCCCGCTCACTCCCATCGTCCTTTATACTCGTAGCTGCCTTCACACCATTACCTGACTACTCAGTGAAGCTGTTGGACATTCCGAGCTTTGTTTACGGTCAGTAGATTTGTCTGCCCATGTTTTGCCCTAATCCCAGATCCGATCGTTAGTGTCTCCTCCTTGCTGCCCTATGTGGTGCCCTCCTGCGTAGATAACCAAATCAGTGCGTTACAGTACTTATTTCCTGCCCTCTGATGTTCACAACCTTCTTCATCTTCACCCGGCAGGCCGCTGTCCGTCGTGCTGACATTTCTATCCTGGTGAGTGCCCCATTTTCTGTGTCTCGTTTGCCTTGATGTATCTACTGCGCCTTTATGGACACTCCCATCGTAGCTGGAACTTTCCCCCGCACGCTCCGCTCACCGCAAGTCAATTTCGTCGCGTTACGGCCCGTACGTGTGAGAGAATTATGTAACCGTCTTCCGCGTATGCATACTCGTTCGTCCTTCCCTCGACTACCTTCGTGCTTGCTAACATCATCT
Source organism: Mycena galericulata (assembly GCA_029289565.1). Lineage (NCBI taxonomy): Eukaryota > Fungi > Basidiomycota > Agaricomycetes > Agaricales > Mycenaceae > Mycena > Mycena galericulata. The sequence continues at coordinate 4,671 of JARKIA010000129.1, read as the reverse complement.
CGTTGCATAGATCCTATACTCGTGGTATGTAATGTACTGTGAATCTCCCTGCTTACAGAGTAGATACCCGACCGTGAATGGCCCTGAGTAGTCCGCACGGATGCCCGGACAGTCTCTTCAGAGAAATACGTTTCTAACCATGTATGTAATTTCTGCTGGCAAGTATAATAATCTGCTGACTACATTTTCAGGCTCTCGACATGTCTTCCTCCGCCCTAGATCTATTATGTTACTGGTGGCATGTATGTAATCCTACTAGCAACCTTGGATAATCTGCTAATTATTTTTTCAGGCTCTCGGCGTATCCTCTCCGCTATTGGCATGGTGGATTTTTTAAAGTGAATAATAGTTACTGTACCTACCAACTTGTAGTCTGTAGCTGTAGTTTCGATGATAATACAAGCTTATTTTTCATCTATCTGTGTTTCTGAGTGCGATATTTGAGCAAACTGGTGTACCATCCATGAACACATTTTGCACATCTTGGAGATATTTTGAGCACAAAATTTGATATTTATTTGGGTGAGAACATATTTTGACTAAAATGTGAACATTCAAGGAACTGAAGTAATTTGTGCACATTTTAGCTCAAAATACTAACAAATTCCTGGGGGGGGTTTCCCTGATGTGGATGGTCATGAATGCCCCATCAATGCTCATGCATGGCCATCCATGACCATCCATGACCATTCATGACCATGCATGATCATGCATGGCCACGGGGGTTTTGTCCAATAACGACCGCCATAGGGGAGTCGGTCACCCCAGGCACCTCCTCGGGTATTACATACGAACCCCAGAGGGGGGTTGTTGTGTATCTAATTAAACTACCTAAGAGGGCGGCCTCTACGGTAGGCTCCACATCTTCTATTACTCATTGAATTGATGTTCATCGCCAGCGCCTCCTCCACGCCTCTGGAGGAGGCGCCGGTCCAGGACCCCTCTCGCCGCTTTCCACGCTTTCTGTACTATTTCCAACACAGGAACTTAAGTGTATTACAGTTGTAACTATCTACATGTTGTGTAGGTAGTACGGGATATAACAACGATGAATATACAGTACATCGGTGCCTCCAGAGGCGCCGGTGCACGACCTCCGTTGCAGCTTCCAGCTCTCTCCGTATCATTTACAGCACAAGACCACAGATGTATTGCAGTGGTAACTACACAGAATATAACAGTAATTATACAATATGTAGGCAAGAAGAATATAATACAGGATGTAGGCAAGAAGAATATACAGTAAGGTCAAGATGGGAAGGATGGTGGGAGGATACAAGATGGTGGTGGGACAGTGTAGTGGTGGGAGGATACAAGAAGGTGGTGGGACAGTACAGTACAGCGACAACAACAAGAAAAGAGAAAGTGCCAGGGCAGATGTACAACAAGAAGCATATAGCGGGGGCGGGCAGCAGCAGGGAATACAGACGGCGACGAAAGGATAGTGATACAGAAAGGAGACGATGCCCCGCTCACGCGCCCAGCGGCGGCGCGCGCCTCAACACGGCGGTGGCAGCCATTATCATCGCCTCGACCTGCGCGGGGTCCATCCCGGCGAACTCGGGGGGTAGGGCGAAGCCCGCGACAGGCGCAGGGGGCGGGGGGTTGTGCGGGCGCTCCCCCGTCATCCTGCGCGATGTGCCCGGCGGGGGGTTGTGCGAGGGTGCGGGGCGCAACATGCCCGGGCGACTGGATCCCGCCGAGGGCTGCTTTGCAGTGGTGTTGGGCTTCGGCCTCTTTGAGGGCGGCGTCGTGAGCTCCACCCGTCGAAACGGAGGATGGCGGCGGCGGGCTTGGCGGGCTTGGCGGCAGCGGACTTGGCGGCAGCGGACTTGGCGGCGGCGGGCTTGGTGGCGGCTTGATTGGCGGCCCTGGACCTCGTCTGACGTGGGGGGGACGTCTTCCGCGACAGACTCGGCGCCGCTGGCCTCGCTGTACTCGCTGTCGCCGTCGTCTGGGTTACCGTGTTTGTGGCGCGGCGCGCGGCGAGCGGGGGCGTCCTCGGCGTGGGGCGTGTCGTAGCGGCGCCTGGGCCGGGAACGGGCGATCGGCTTGTCGTCGTCGCTGTCGTCGTCGTTGTCGCCGGGGCCGCCATTCGAGGCGAAGCGAACATTGCCTTGCAGAGGGGCTTCGCGGCCGGTGCGGGGCGGGGTCTTGGGAAACTCCTTCTGCACCCGCCGTGCGTGCGTGATGTTCACACGGCGGGGAGAAGAGGGAGAGGCGGGTTCACGACCGCCGCCGACTTGGGTCTTGGTCTCTGGGTTGGGGCCCCGCATCCTCTTTGCCGGCGGGGGCGACGTCTCATCCTCCGGCTCCGGCTCGTCACGCTCCTCGCTCTCGTCCTCATCGACCGCAGCCGCCTTCCTCTTCTTCGCGGGATCCGCCCTCTTCTTCCCCGCCTTGACTTCATTCTGGGTGGGTGGGGGACAAAGGAGGGTGGCGGGCTCGGCGAGGTCGTACGTGGCCTCCCACGTGGTGTTGTCGCCGGCGGTGCAGTGCACGGGCTCGGCGGCGGTGGTCCAGAAGGCGCGGACGGCGGCGCTATCGGGGTTGCCAGGCGGAGGCAGGAGCGTGTAGTCGTGCGACAAGATAACGAAGTTTCCTATCAGAGATAAGTTAGTGTGTGACATACGGAGTGAGCAGGGAGACGTACGATCACCAGGCTGATACGCTACGTGCTCGAAGCGCAGCCCCTCCCCCGGCGTCGAACGCGCTGCCAGGGCCACACGGATGTATCGACGCTCCCCGCGGGTCCATGAACCGCTTCCTTTCATGGGAGACGCCTCCGACGGGAGGCGGACGTTGGCGGGGTAGCCAGTGATGCGGTGGTTCTTCTCGAGCAGCAGCCCCGCCATCACTGTCCAAGAAAAAACCGTTGTTATTATTGAAGATGTCCTCCCCGAGATCTTCCACCGACGCCATGCTCATGACGTGCCGGACGTCCTGCGTGTCTTGTGCGTTGTGCTGAATCTCGCACGGAAACGCGGTCGTCGAGGACTTGGCGCCCCTGCGCAGCGTGGGGGTTTGAGTCGGGAGCCTGGCGGCGGCGGCTTGCACGGCGGTCTCGGTTGTGTCGGCTGTGAGGGAACCCGCCGCAGTCCCGGTGGCGTCGACCGTGGTGAGGGACGCGGGGCGCTCCTCGGACGTTGGGACAGTGTGGGCGGCACTGGAGGAGGCGGTGGGGGGCGCGCGACGTAGCGGCGGCACTGGAGGAGGTGGTGGGGGCGCGCGACGTAGCGGCGGTGCTGGGAGGGACGCCGCGGTGGCAGGGGCGGGGTGGAGGTGGCGGCGGGCGTGGCCCTCATGCTCCTGCGTATCTGTGCCTGCTCATTGATCATCACGGTGCTGCTGGGCGGTTAGCCGGAGTTCAATAAAGGGAATGCGGAAGGGGACATATGCAGCGGCGGTCCTCGCGATGCCAAGGATCTCGTCTTCTCTGGTGGCCAGTCCGTTGTATATGGCCTAGGGAGGCAGGTAAGCAACGCAGCGGGTAATGCGAGCAATTCACGTACCTCTGCTATTCCGGGAATGCCGATAACGTGCGCCAGTTTATCATCCTCGTTTGTATGGCCGCCGACGAAGAAAATGCAGGCGAAGAAGTCGTCCACGCGGTTGCGTTCGTTCTGTAGAGGTAGTTAGTTAGTAGCCGTTGGTAGGCTAGGTGAATGCTCACCATTCTTTCGAACGCTTTAACAGCGGCCTTGAAACGCCGGTTGCGGGCTTGTAATGTGTCGTCGGCGGCGCCGCCCATTTGGAAGAATATGGAGAGCGTCTCATCGGCCTTCTCCTCCCCGCCCCGCGCGTCCACAAACACCTTGTAAGCGTGACTGAGCTCGGGGTTGCTCAGGGATGGGACGGGACTCGCCGACGTGTACGAGGGGTTTGAGGCGCCGCCGCTCCCTCAGGCGATTCTTGTCGTCGTAATTGGTGAAGCGCTGATATAGATTCCAGGTGTTTCTACCTGGGCGGAGGCCGGTATGCTCCTCTTGGTAGAACTGCTTGAGAGCAGCGCTGTACGACACGCCTGCCTCGGATGCGCATTGGACGAGGCGTTCGCGAACGAGGGCGAAGCCACGGTCCAAGGCCTCGTGTTGCGCGCGCAGCGGTCCGTCCGCCAGTGGGCGCTGCATCTTCCTCGCCGTCGTTTGGATCCTCCTCCGCGTCCGACCCGTCCATGTTGGGGGTTTTGGGCGTCCCACCGACTCCACCTTCGGCTGCGGATGATCAGGGGGAGAGGTGTGCAGCAGCGCGAGGCGTCCCAGTTGGGCGGTGGGGGGGGGCATTTCGTTGGTGGTATAGCCGCCCTGACTCAAATACTCTGGTAAAGAACCGCGGAACTGGTCGGGCGGGATTGGTGTATACTCCTGCGCCGGCGTCGCCGCGCGCTTCGCTGATGGCTGCAAGGAGGATGCTCGCATGGGCGTTGGGCCGGCAAGAGTTTGGCGGCACGACCGCGTGCTGCCGAGGCGCGGGTGGTCCTCCGACCGCGCCTGCCTCCTCGGCTGCACCGTCAACGTCCCAGCCCCCTGCTGCGGGATCGTCGTGGGCCCCGTTTGAAACGGATTGGCGACGGGCAGGCGGCGGCGTCTTTGGGGCAGTGGGGGGTTCGCGGAGACAATGGGGAGCGGCGGTGGTGGCGGCGCTGTCGTACAGCGGCTGTTTTGGGCAGCG